>JAEMWC010000757.1:37500-67500 GCA_016490735.1 Pachyseris speciosa | reverse complement strand
CAGTCCTCTCAAGCCATTTTGCTCTTGTGAAATCTCGTCCACAAAGATTTCTTTGACATGTTGAATTAGGTGAGGAACGATGGTCGCAAAGGCTTTGATGATGCATTCATTAGACGATGAGCAGATGACGTGATATTTCCGAGCAATATCCTCGGGTATTGGTCGACGAATATTGAGATAATCAAAATGGTTTGTGGATGAGTCTGCTCCGTCTAGTCCTTCGGCAGAATCTTCCAACTCGATGCAACAGTCCCTTACGATCGTTTTAACGAGAGTTTGAATTCTGTGCGCGGAATATTTCATCAAATCACTACTCGCACATTGAAAGCCCGATATCTTGGTTGCAAGTTCTCTCAAGTTCCTGATGTGCATTTGTCCTCTTTGTGTTACTCTGTAGCTTGGTGATACTGAAGGTATAAAATGGTATAAAATTAACAAAAATAAGATAGCTTACTTGCTTAAGGATAGGAAAGTAACAAACACAGGAGTACGTTAAGACAACTCTTAAGTCTTGAATCTGGCGAGCAGCTCTTTTTTTTTAGTTTCAGTTTATTTATTTTACTATAAAAGTTAACGTTAAAAAGCAACAACGTTTCGACCGATCAACGGTCATTTTCAAGTTGAAGGATAAAATTTGTTTAACATGCGCTTATATAATAATCAATTGTAAAAATGCTAATGAGGTACAGATTAAAACTCTAAAATATTTGCATAGAAACAATACGAGAAAATTGCGGCAAGGATGATAGAAGAAAAACAAAACAAAAAAAAAAAAAAAAACAAAACAAAACAAAACAAAACAAAAAAACACTAAGCGAAAGAGACAATATTAAAAGTGAATTAAGGTTACCGTGTACCTTCAGGGGTGTCACTAATCGAAGGGTTGTAGCGGCTCCCGAGTACAGCCCAGATACCAGAAACCGTATATCAAATTAAAGCTAATTGAACTAGCTATTCGAATATTTCATTAATTTTGTGAGAAGGTGAATTACTGAACGCTCCGTCGAGTCTAAACTCGAAGGTGTAAATCAACTTTTGAAAGCTACGAGTAAAAAATTAATGTGATTTTTTTATTAAGGAAAATTGATATTTTCTCTAAGTCTGGATCCCAGACGCTAAAAAACCGTGTTGGGGTTTTCCTTTATTCGACTGCGTTCAAAAGTTACGGAGCATTTTCAAATTGGCTAGAAAAAGAGACGAAACGGCCGCACGGAAATGGCTCTCAGCGAAAAACGGTTTTGAATTATCTAATTCCCCAACACCTTTTTGTTGAAGATAAGTTAATCTAGCGACTGTCCAAATTTGATGGAAATCGAACAAATCGCCCTTGAGTTCTAACTCTTGAAAGTGTCCTCTTCAAGACAAAAATAAACTTTGTGAAAACAGCGCTTGAAAAAAATCTTCACTACGCAAACAAACACCGCCTGCAAACACCTCTGATGACGATCGGGCAATCAAAAGCAACTTTTTCGCGTGCAATATTTCCCGCGCAAATCACTCCGGTTGGCTTTATTCGCATTAACATATTGTCCATGTTTACATCCGGTGTAAATAGGTTTTTCTCAATTTCTCGGCGACTATTCACTCGTTTTGAATTTTTTTTTTTTTTTGCTTGAAAGATCACAGTAAAAAGGTTAATTTTTATGGAGAAAAATAAAAATCGAAAATTTTATACCCTGAACGTACACGGTAACCTTAATTAGGTAAATACTTTTGCGCGGATCGAATCACTCTGTTTCCTCAGTTTTGGTTTAAGTTCTAAGTTCACGAATAAAAAGCATTTCAAAAAACAGTCTAGTCTACTCTGACACTTCTTCAAAATCTTGAAATTTCTTTCGATGGTCTCCGGATCCTTTCCATGCGCGTCCTTAACGCGGTTGCCGGTTGTTGATCGCTTATGTTCCCCCACACGTTGATGTAGATGTCGACTGGTGAAGCCGAAATAGTCAGCATCGCACAGACCACGCTTATAATAATATCAAGAATCTATCTTTGTACAGGTTGTCCTTCTTCAGAAAAATGGCTTACACCGTGGTCTGGACTTCGCTCTTGCACCATCAGTTTCACCAATGGAAATACAAGCAACCTTTGAAAAAGCCTACTGGAAACTCGAACCAAAACTAAGCGATGAGAACAAAGAACGAGCAGCTGCAATGCTACGTTCCATTGCCCTCAACTACATCAAGAGGAAAGGCCCGACACCACCAAAATCAATGTTAAGAGCGATAGGTCAGCTAAAGAAGAGATTACGCGACCGGATAAGGGCTCCGGAGTCGTGATCCTCGATAAAACAGAATATGCCAGCCTAATGAAGGATTCATCTATTAATGACGAAACTAAATTCATACCCATCAGCCTCGAAAAGACCAAAAACAAAAGGCAGGCCTCCCAAGAATTACCACCCGCTGTTTAAAAAGGAGAAGGAACTGTCCTCCATCGTACAAAGAATTCTTCCGAAACCCATAGCCGACTCACTGATCCAAAAAGGTTCTAGGCTCGCACACCTTTATGGTTTACCAAAGACTCACAAGAAGAAACTAGCGGTCCGTCCGATCCTGTCAGCAACAGGAACCTACAACTACAAACTTGCTAAGTGGCTTGATGAGAAGTTAAAATCTCTGTCCGTCAACGACCAAACCGTCAGTGACATCTTCTCGTTTGCCGATGATCTCCGTGAGATAAAGATCGACGATCAGGACATTTTAGTGTCATACGATGTTTCGTCCCTCTTCACAAACGGACCAGTAGATGAAACAATGGAAATCCTAGCGGAGAAAAGCGTTCAAAGACAATTGGTTCAATAAGGAATATGCCCTTAAAATCACAAAAACTGACCTTATAGAGTTGTTAGAGGTTGCTAAGAAAAACCAACTTTTCTAATTCGACGGAAATTTGTACGAATGGATGGGGTTGCCATGGGCTCTCCCCTCAGACCACTAATGGTAAATGCGTTTATGTGCCATATTGACGAAAAATTGGAAAATCAAAACAAGGTGCCTGCTTTCTATAAGCGCTATGTTGATGACACTCTCGGCAAAATGCTCGATGTTTTATCTGCCTCTGAATTCTTGTCAACACTGAATGAAATCCATCCCTCACTCAGTTTCACAATGGAACTCGAAAACAATGGTAAACTTCCCTTTCTTGGAATGATGATCATCGCAAATAGTCCCCGACTGGACACTAAGTCTACGTGAAACCAACAGATACTGGTCTTCTACTGCATTACCAAAGCCATCACGGTTGACGTAAAGTATAAACATTCTCTAATGAAGACTGTTAAACAGTGCGTTTAAACTTTCCTCCAATTGGCAGTTTTTCAATCAAGAATGTGAACGTTTAAAAACTGTTTTTGCTCGTCTGCATTATCCTGGAACTCTCGTAGAGAATACCATCAGACATTTTATTGAAATGAAAGTCACCGAGGATGTATGTACTAAACAACAAGAATCCGATGAACATGATACTCCTATCAGAATTGTCTTACCGTTCAAAGACCAGAAATCAGCACCATCTCGGTGATCTCAGCCGAAAGATTGATGCCATTGTCCAGCCCGTTTACACAAGTCAGAACATCAAAGGACAAATTCAGACCGAAAGAACACAAACCTCCAATTGTTAATCAACAAAACGTTGTTTATTATTATAAGTGTGGTCTGTGCGATGCAGACTATGTCGGCTTCACGAGTCGACACCGACATATTCTGTTTTGTCGAGGATCACGACTCCCGAGCCCTTATCAGGTCGCGTAATTACAGCTCTCTTCTTTAGCTGACCTATCGCTCTTAGCATTGATTTTGGTGGTGTCGGGCCTTCCTCTTGATGTAGTTGAGGGCAATAGAACGTAGCGTTGCAGCTGCTAGTTCTTTGTTCTCATCGCTTAGTTTTGGTTCGAGGTTGCTTGTATTTCCATTGCATGGTGAAACTGACTGTGGAAGAGCGAAGTCCAGACCACGGTGTTAGCCATGTTTCTGAAAAAAGGACAACCTGTGCGAAGATAGATTCTTGATATTATTATAAGTGTGGTCTGACTGTGCGATGCAGTTTATGTCGGCTTCACCAGTCGACACCTACATCAACGTGTGGAGGAACAAAAGCGATCAACAATCGGTCACCACGTAAAGGACGAGCATGGTGGTGGTCAACTAGAAAGCCTTCGCTGCTTTGAACACCACACACATTTTATAACCTGTACTGTTATTATTTTATCTTGTAATCATCTGTTGTACCTATACTTTTCCTTCTATGTTAATTGTATGTAAATAGTGTGAAATAAATGAACCATGGAAAGGATCCGGAGACACATCGAAATTTCAAGATTTTGAAGAAGTGTCAGAGTAGACTGGACTGTTTGATTTTTTGAAATGCTTTTTATTCGTGAACTTAAACTAAAACTGAACAAACAGAGTGATTCGATCCGCGCAAAAGTACTTACCTAATTAATTCACTTTTAATATTGTCTCTTTCGCTGAGCGTTTTTATATCATTCTTGCCGCACTTTTCTCGTGTTGTTTTTATGTAAATATTTTAGAGTTTTAGTCAGTACCTCATTAGCATATTTACAATTCATTATATAAGCACATGTTAAACAAATTTTTTCCTTCAACTTGAAAATGACCGTTGATCCAGCGACACGTCTTTGTTTTTTAACGCTAACTTTTATAGTAAAATCCGTTTCTAAAAATTTGTTGATCCGAAGTTTATATAAATACCAGGCCCCAGCTGTTCAAAGAGCGGATAACTCTATCCATCGGATAAGTCACTATCCACTGAATAAAATGTATTGCAACTGATACGTTTTATCCGGTGGATAGCGACTTATCCGGTGGATAGAGTTATCCGCTCTTTGAACAATTGGGGCAAGATTAATTAAATACATGCGTTAAGTATAAAACTTCAGTTAATTATCGAGTGGTACATGCTAGTCAGGTTGTGACATGTTAACGAAAGCAATGTTTTTTGTACTAAATACACCTTTTGCTAATGATCAGTTCCTGGCAAATTAGGGTAGATCCGGTCCTTTGGGGTGTATACAAAACCTGGGCTAGGCCATGGCCTACCTTATGGCCCACCATATTTTTCGTTTTTGATTTGCTTTTTTGTTGTTGTTGTTGCTATGAAGAGTCAGAAGTTGTCAAGGTCACGATAATATAGCAAAACAAAGCAAATTAAACAAACAAATTTCAATTGCGTGCTATGGTGGCCTATAGCTATCACTCGAAATTTGCCAAAAATTTTACAAAAAAACTTCTACAATGAACAGATATTTCAATGAAAACGTAAAACAAAAGATAAGTAATACTTAAATCAAACGTTTATTCATTGA
This sequence comes from Pachyseris speciosa, assembly GCA_016490735.1. Classification (NCBI taxonomy): domain Eukaryota; kingdom Metazoa; phylum Cnidaria; class Anthozoa; order Scleractinia; family Pachyseridae; genus Pachyseris; species Pachyseris speciosa. Next base: position 62,174 of record JAEMWC010000757.1, on the reverse strand, counting down.
AAATCAAAGATAAAATGAAATAAAAAGAAACTTAAATGAAAGTGAAATGAAAACAGCACCCAAAAGCAAAGAAAAATGCAATGAAAACAAAAACAAAAGTAAAATGAAATTTGGCATGAGCCTAGGGCTATCAGTGCAACAAGCAAAATGGCGGCCAAGTGGAGAAATTTCAAGGCGAAAATGAAAGCAAAAAGAATCGAAGGATAAAGAAGGACACCGTTAGAAGTGCTTTTAACGACGACAATGAATACTTTAGTCGTGCAGCGATTAAGCGCTGAGGTGTCTGGTAAAGCCCAAAAATATTCAAGAACTGGTGCGAGAGAGTTCGTGGTAGCCAGGCATGTAATTGGGATTGGACTCGTTATTTAAAAGCAGGAATCATAATTTTCTCCTATGTGCCCGTCTTTTTTAAAATAAATTATTTTCCTCAAGGCGCATGGGCACATGACAGGAGGTACATGAATAGTGTTACAAGATGCAGACGCATGTTCTAAATAACAATTCACAGATTGACATCATTAACATATACGTATAGACTATCGTGTTGCAGATGCCCATGCTTCGAATACCGTAAAAGCTCTATTAAGCCCCCGGGGGGGCTTATTTCATTTCAGGCCTTATTGACGGAGCAGTGTATGTTAGTTCAAAAAAAAATAAATAAATAAATAAATAAATAAAAAATAAAAACCAACTGGGTCTCATAAAGTGGATTTCGTAAAAGAGAATAGGAGGGACTTATTACAAAATCTCATGTCCCAAAGGGTGGGGGCTTATTAGAGAGGAGGGGGATTATTACAAAAACAGACTTCCAAACGAGGGGCTTATTAGAGAGAAGGGGTTAATAGAGACAGGGGGCTTAATAGAGCTTTTATGGTAAGTAACATAGCTTATTATAGGAAATTAACGCGAAAGAGGTGCTAAATTTTCAAAATAAGGGACACAGAATTTGTTGAGATAACAGGAACAAATTTACTGTAACACCAAGTGTGAAAAACTGGAATACAAACATTGCTCGCAAAATTGTCCCTAAGCGTAACTGGCCACTTCGAGCGTTCTTTCAATGCCCATGATTATGGCGGATATCCACCCAGATAATATAATGCACTTTCTTTTTCAGAAATATTCTAAATAATTTAACCTTATTTTGTGAAAGACTGATCTGAAGTACAGTGCGCGAAAAAGAAACCTATTGTTTCCTAATTGTCAAGAATGTCTGGAGTTTCTCGAGTATTTAGGGCAAAAATAATGGAAATAAAGATCGCCAAGTGGGCTCCTGAGATTGCAGAAATTTATGCGCCACCTAAATAACGACGTGGAAATTAAAGCTAACGAAACTCAACACAACTTTTAAATTACTGCGAATTTTACAAATTCACGTTAATTTCATGAAGATGTATTTTCTACAGGAGTTGATTACGGAACGTTAGTGCTCATACTTTTGGTCGCTTTGTCACCTTCGTGTGCATCATCGTTATGTAATATTTGTCAAGTATGCACATTTCTATACCACATGGTAGTAGGGTGTCATAACACGTGCTGGTATATAGTTCGGTAGCTGTGCGCTACTTTCACTTTTCGCGTCGCCTGTTGAGCTTTACTGTATTCCTTTTCCCCGCCCGCCCGCCCCTCCTTCTTTTGTGTTATTCCGCAAGCTTTACATTTGGGATTTATACTTGTCCGCCACCTTAGTTGTTCAAATTTTCGTCCTATCTTGCGACCTAAAGGTCGTCCAAGCTCTCACGCACATGGGGACTGTTTCAGGTGTGGAAGGCCAGGTCGTTGGGCAAAAGATTGCAAGGGTCGCCAACGTTTACTCCCGCCCATTTGGCAGTACAAGACAAACGCCTTTACCCCAACTTCCACTACCACAAGCGCTTCAGGAACCGGACTCAAAGGAATCGCACAATCTTGAGAATATGACAAGTTTACAGATGTACTTCAGGTACTGAATGGCTTTGAAATCGACGAAAATGTAGGACAAAATAAGAATGTGAAGGGCAGTTTGATGAAAAATTTGAAATTTTGGGAGTTTATTGGTGCGTCATCCTTCATATTAAACGTAATCAAATTTGGTTATCGTTTCCCTTTCTGGAGTTTGCTACTGGCATATTTTTCTAAGAACAATACTTCTGCCCTAAAAAAAATTGAGTTCGTTGAGTGTTCTATTAAAGAACTACTGGAATCCGAACACACTATGCAAGTGTCTTATATACCGGTTGTTGTCAACCCCTTGTCGGTTTCTATTAAGCCTAATGGAAAGAAAAGATTAATTCTTGATTTTAAGATATGTTAATCATTTCCTTGAGAAACTAAAGATTAAGTATGATGATTGGAAAATAGCTTCTTTCATGTTTCTCAAGAATGGTTATATGTTTTCCTTTGCCCTCAAGAGTGGGTATCATCATTGTTGAGACCTTGATTTATGATTTATAGTCTTCGCCAGAGACCTGGCAGGGATATTACAACAGCTTGCGCCAATTACTGTAGGCCCGTAACTGCAAATCCCTCCCAGCCACATCAAACATTCTTAGAGTTTTCATGGAATTTTCAAGGCGAGACGCGTTATTTCATTTTCACAATACTTCCTTTCGGCCTTTCTGTAGCTCGTTATATCTTTACTAAGATTCTCCGCCCATTGGTCGGATGGTGGAGAGCTAACATTATATTTACATCGCGGTCTTTTTAGACGGCGGTTGATCCATAGCTGATGGCTACAATTCAGCTAAAATTACAGCTAGTAGAGTTCGATCGGAAATACATCAAGCTGGATTTATAACGAATGCCGAAAAATCGATTTGGGAATCAACGCAAATTATTACTTGGATAGGCTTAGTCTAGAATTCCAGTGAAGGCGCTATTAGTATTACACCGACGAGGGTTCGAAGCATCGTTGACTACGTGACTTTTATTGAAGCTCATAAATTCACAATCTCGGCAAGTCAATTATCGTATTTTATTGGGAACACTATGTCTACAAGTACGGTCACCGGAAATTTACCCAGAATTACTACCAGGCATTGCCAGATGACGGTCGCTATTGCAGACCATTGGGATACACCTATTATCTTGGATGAGTATTGTTGGGAAGAGATAGTTTTCTGGAAGAACAATATCCTTTTACGCAATTTTAAAAACTGCTTTGTTTTCCACAAACCTCAAAAAGTAACGTTTTCTGATGCCGTTACCTATATCAATGAAGGCGAGCATGTGTGCCACAAAATGTGGACACAGGAGGAAAGGAGTAGAAGTTCTACATGGAGAAAATTAAGTGCAATAGAATTCTCACTGCGGTCTTGTCTCCCTATTTTACGTACCTCACATGTTAAGTGGTATACGGATAACCAGGCCACAGCCAAAATTGTTGAAGTTGGTAGAATGAAACTTGAGTTGCAGACACTTGCTTTAAAGATAATTAAAATATGCTATGAACACAGTATTCAGATATTGATTGGGTCCCCAGGGATCGCAATACCAGAGCAGATTTTGTTAGCAAATGGTCGATTTGGACGACTGGCAAGTCACTGAGGATGTCTTCAAGGATTTGGATAGCCTATGGGGTCCCCACACAGTGGATTGTTTTGCCACTTATTACAACAGAAAAATCGCCAGATATTATTCTAGATTTTGGAACCCGGAAACATCGGGTATCGATGCATTTATGCAGTCATGGGAAAGGGAGAATTGTTGGTTAGTTCCACCAGTTTATCTTATTCCGAGAGCACTTGCTTATGTGTATAACCAGGGAGCCAATGGTACCCTCGTTGTTCCACTGTGGAAATCAGCCATGTTTTGGTCCTTGTTAACCAATGTCTATTGCAGTTTTATCCAAGATTTATTTTTGTTTATAACTCAAGCTTTGATACATGGCAGGAATCTTAATTCTCAAACTAATTAATTATTCATAAGGGCGTTAGCCAATCGGAGTGCCCCATTTTGGTCAGGTGCATGTATCTTGATACCCAATGAAAGTACGGATCAAGACAAGGCGATTAGTTCAAAAACTGATCAAGGCACTGATCAAGACACCTGAATTTTAATTAGTAACCTTAAAAATTACAGTGCAGGCAATTATTAACTGTAAAAATTACAGTTCTGGACCTTCCGACCTTCTTTCATGTCATTCTGCATCTCCGAATCTCCGCATCTCTTTTACCCCGAGTATCAAGTGGATTCAACGTCTTGGCAACATTTTTATCTTCCAACCGACGCTTCAGAACACACGCTATCTCGTAAAAAAGTACTGGGTGGACACCTTTACCCTTGACTCTTTATAGGGGAATCCTTGTTTACAATATTTGCCTCATTAGCATGAAGAATTCAGTTTCTGATGGAGCTATAAATAAATCAGTTCTGAATATTGAAAGGTCATAGTATGAATAATTCTGCCAATGAATATGAGCCTCATGTATTGAATACTTTTTGTGCAACGCGGGTTTAAAAACTCAAAATTTTACAAAGAATGTATGAGCTCATTAGTGCTTTTGCCACCCAGAAATTTTGCAGTTTTTGGAAGACAATATCTCCTTGAATACTACACCTAAATAGCTAATGTATTAAATTTCACTAGCTCTTTAGCTGCCTGGAGTCAAATCTCATCTAACATCTTTCCTTCTGTAAGCAAAGTCGTATGCAAATGAGCAAAAATGTAAACAATGACGTAAGCATGAATCCCCCTATACATGTAGCTACTTCTATGACAGACTTCGCGAGCTGGTAGATACAGTATCCATTTCCTGTATTTCACAGGGCAACAGAATTCACCTCGTGTAAGTCATAATCTTTGACTAGACCACCGGTCAGGATCCAAAATCCGTACTTTCGTCTCTCTTTCCAGCTGCCATGGTACTTTGTACTTTGTAGAAGCTGGGACGGCCTCAAAAGCTATCAACTGGTCCTCGGATAAGGTTTTATTAGGCAGACGAAAACGACTCGCTCCGTCCGTGATGTCCGCCATCATGTGTCAACTACAGTGGATGACTACTGACGCAAAACACAGAATGTATGCAGGCAAAGAGATAACAGATACAGATAACATATTTGCTATATCCCATTGCATTTTTATGCGCGTTTGAGAAGCCGTATCAAAAATTCGTGCTTCGTGTTTCATCAGGGGTTCCAAACACCTCGAAACAATAAAAGCACTCGGCCTGCGCCCTCGTGCTTTCATCTGTTTCTCAGTGTTTGGAATCCCTGATGAAACACTCGCACTCGTTTTTGATATATTACTTCTACTCTGGGTTCACCAACTACTCCGGGATATGTAGTGGCATTAAGAATAAATTTCGTTTTTTCAGGCTATTGTGTTATTTATTTTTTTTTTTTTTGTCATAATTCAATAAGGAGATGTCGTGCTGACAACGAATAGCACGTATTAATGATGGCCATGGAGGTTGTGCTGACAACGAATAGCACCTTAAACAGTGTTGTGTTATTTATTTCCCTTTTGCTCATCATTTATAAGCATAAGTTCTGCTGACAAGGATTAGCAGTGTTGCAGTTACTGTATTTCTCATTTTAACCACGGTTTATTGAGTAAAACATTGTTGCACCTTTGCAGCCTTCTGTTATGTGTTTCTCCTCTTTGTTTTTTCCTCAACAGGCCATCTCTGAACAGTCCTGTTGGGTAAGTTTATACGGATCTTTAGCTCACTTTAAGCTGCGCCTCGTTACTGATCAGTTTAAGAATAGATATTTACTTGAGTGTCGAAAACTTATGAACTCAGGTGCAATCATGTTAAGGTTCAATTCGTTTTGCCTCTAGAACCTATTGTTTGAGCGGATTGTCTAAACTCTTCAGAAAAACTGGTTCCTCCAACACTGTGAGTATTGCTTACGCTGCACTAGTTTGGCTTCACGACATAGTAGATGCAACTTCAAGTAATAATCCTCTAAAAACTGGAGTGTGTGGAAAATTTAACATTGTTGAAGCTGCGAAACGTAATGGTACGCAGCGGAAGAATGAGAAGCTCCCTGTCTCCATTGATATGGTCAAGAAAATAGTTGCTAAATATGGCAAGTTAGACGCAAATTTAAAAGACCTGCGAATTTCAGTCATACAGTAGTTCTCTTGGGTTTTGCAGGTTTTTTCAAATTTAATGAATTAGCAAATATTAAAATTTCGCACATAGAATTCGCACATGACCATTTGTCCATTGTTATACCAAGTAATAAAACATATGTCTACAGGGAGGACAACAAGGCTATTAATGCAAAAACAGACAATGCTACTTCTCCAGTTAACATGGTCCTTAGGTATATGTCTGTTGCGAAAATAGACACCCATTCATCTGATTTCCTAATTAGGCAGATAGTATTTCTCAAGAACTCAAATACTTTTTATTAGGAAATGAGGGAATTTCGTATTCTAGGTGTCGAGAGATTTTTTAAAAAGCTCTCGAAGCTCTCGGGTACAATTCTAAACTTTTTGGGTTACACAGTCGGTGTAGGTCGGGTGGGGTAACCACTGCTGTAAACAAGCGGCCCTGTGTCTGAAAGGTTATTAAAATTACATGGGAGATGGAAATCCGATTACGCTAAGGACTTGTATATTCAAGAAGATATGTCGGCAGGATTATCAGTTTCGGCTGGCTTAGGTATTTAATTGTTATGATTTAGTCTCCACGCGTGTTAGGACATCCACGCGATCGTTTTTGCTATTTTAAGTTAGTCAAGTTTTGTATGAGTATAAACATAGTGTTGCACTGCAATTTAACTAGGATAATTCAGGCCATTATAATGTATGTTTATAACTCTCATATTACAAGGTGTGATTTAACCCTGTTATGCGTTAAAGCATTCTACTTTTCATGGTTATTAAGTTTGGTTTCTTCATGCATAACAGTATTATCTATATATACTCGCTTAATTAATAAGGATGTATTATCGTGTATCGTATTTCTGTGGGACTAAAGTAATGTAAAGTCTTGTTAGCATAATGCTTGAATACAGTAATATAGCTCATTTTGACTCCTCGTGAGTTACCAACCAATTTACTGTGGTTGTTGTGTTGTGCAAGTTCCTATAACGGTTTAGAAAATAATTTTCATGTGTGCGAACGCAGTGAGTTAAAATGAAACGTTAATTTCCTATAATAAGGTATATACACAAGAGCCTAATTCAATGGTTATTAGACTGGAGGTTAAAAACATGAGGTTGAATTAGCGTCGCGTGTACATATGCTATATATTCAAAGCATAAGCATGAGGTACGTGCAACGCGACAGTCTCTACGTATCTGTTAATAATGTCAATCTGTGAATTGTTATTTAGAACATGCGTCTGCATCTTGTTTGTAAAACTATCCATGTACCTCCTGTCATGTGCCGATGTGCCTTGAGGAAAATAATTTATTTTAAAAAAGTCCAATCCCAATTACATGCCCGGCTACCAAGCTTTCTCTTGGCGATCGCATCAGTTTCCTTGCCATATTCACCGAAAACCCACTCAATTGAAATTTGGTTCTTTAATTTGCTTTGTTTTGCTATATTATCGTGACCTTGACAACTTCTGACTGTTTTCATAACAAAAAACAAACAAATCAGCAAAAAACATTGAAAAATATGGTGGGCCATAGGGTAGGCCATGGCCCGGGCCAGGTTTTGTATACACCCGGTCCTTTGTGGGGGCAAACGGCCAAAATTACAATTTCAAATTACGTCCTAAAATGGCCGTTTGCCCCCAGAAAGGACTGGATCTACCCACAATTCACCAGGAACTGATCATTAGCAAAATGGTGCATTGGATTCTGCTTACAAAGACGTCTCGGCTCGTACCCAAGTAAGGTGCGCGCGAAACGACAAAATCGTGATTGGCCCGAAGAAGCCCAAATCGCTGGCGCATCTGAAGTGACATTTTGTCCGGCTGATAACATTTGTATGGATTTTTGCTGCCTCAACAGAATTTCCTGAGAGCTTCTTTGTTGCTTGTTCCCTTGTTTCCTCCTTCCCAGATATTCAAAATATGTGGGCCTCACTTTCTTAACCCTTTTTCTACCCCTTCGTTGCAGGTCTTTTTTGCAATTTCCCGAGGGTGGGAGGTCAAGTCAATCTCGTTATTCCATATAATGGGTTACCACAGAGATTTTGCTTACCGAGAACACCGAAGGCTGTAGCTTTCTTGTCAGGCTAGCTATTGTTTGTTTTTAAACTAGTAGTCAACGTCGGGGTGATGAAGTCTGAACAAGTGATCATTTGGCAATAACAATGGTTCATTTCAACCAGAGTCCAAAATTTGTGGAAGTTGCAGGTTTTCAAAGCTTCGGTCATCTATGACCGATATTTTGTTGACGCGTAGAAAGAGTTATACAACAGTTACGTAAACAGGAAAAAGTCATCAAAATTAGTATTTTTTTGGCAAATGTTTGTGAAATCCTGAGCAAATGACCGAGAGTTGGAGGGGGAGGGGGTACCCGGTACAATCCTTTAGCGCTAAGTATTGTAGCAAAGTGCAAAATCGAAGCAAGAACACCGAATATTTTGACCCTAACCCTGACCCGAAACCCAAACCTAACCCCCAACCCCAACCCTGATCCAACCCTTAACCCTAAGCCCAACCTAACCCTAACCCATCAATCTAGCCTTACCCCAAGCCTCGGAATTTTACCCTAAGGCCAAAAATATAACTCTTTTGCCCTAAAACTCCATTCTAACTGCAAGTTTGGGGTAAGCTTAGACATCGCTTTTGTTATTTGCCGTCAGAAGTATCGGTCACGTGACCTCAATTTTTATCATTAATACGTTCCCTTTCTTATTCTTTCTTTTTTCTCTTTTCTTTTCGGTTGTGTTTTCGTTTATTTTGTCTGTTTGTCGGTTTGTTTTCCTTCACTTATTTGATCGCTTTGGCTCATAAGAGAAAAGGATCTGTTCGTTGACGTAGTGCCAAAGAGTTCGCTATACTACTATATTATGGACGGTGAATGACACGACAGCTCGTAAGCAAGCATCAACATCATACCCTGGGCATGGGACAAAGATCTGTTATCAAAGAGGTAGAATTGATTGAAATACTGCTTTCTCTTGCAACAGCATTGGCACTCGTTTCTTCATATTTCTAACTAAACAAAGCAGTGTAAAAACCTTGGAAAAACTAACCTTGTTTTAAATTCTCAATTTCTTTCTTGAGAGTGACAAAATCTCCATCATTCCTATCCTTCCAATGTTGCAAAACTATTTCAACCTGTTCGTCCTCTCCCTTCCAAGACTTCAAGACTTGGCTCTTTATCTCGTCAGGAACAATGGGCATAAGATTGAAAATAGCTCCCTCTACACCCAGTTTCTTTCTTACGTACCCACAAAGGTCTGTAAATAATTGAAACGAAACATTTGTTATATTAAGCCTGGGTTGATTACGACCATTAATCGTTGATGTATGGGTTTTGAAGAAAGTAGTCCGCAGTTATGTTTGTTGCGTAAAAACATATCAATATGCACAAATCATGCGAATATTAGCAAAAATGACTCCTAAAGACTTGTCAAGATAAGGGCTAGAATTTGAGCAGCCACCGAATATTCTCAGCGTCTCCTTAACCATTAAAACTCTAGTACCGTATGTGCTGATAGTACATTTTGCATTTCACGTCAGTTATATTTTAAACCACGTTGTGAATATTCTCCTTACCGCCCATTCAACTACGAGGAGGGCTGTTTTTAGCACAAGTACAAATTTTGTCCGTAATGGCAATGTTCGCGGATCTTAACCCGTGCCAAGTTGTGTAATTGCGGAACTAGCTCATATGAAAACGAAAAGAAACTAAGATTACAGGATCCACGTTCATCATCGGTGAACTCATTTTCATAGACATTTGTATCAATATACCACCGACTATGGACACGTCCAAACTAAACTGCTTTGGTGCTAAAAGGGCTTAAATGTAAGGCATATCATGCGTATATTAGTTGTTGTGAGGTCAGCGGCTTTTGTTTAGTTCTCGCCATCCACTCTGAAAACCTAGTCGGTGTTTGTGATTTGTCAACTTTGAAGCGCGTTGGCCAAACCGACCAAGAGCAGTTGCGTTTTTAAGTCATCTTGTTGAGTGTGCATGGACGGGGCGGATGTAACAGCGACTGAACTCACCGTTTTCGTTGAAATGTCGCTCACTAGTGTGACCATACTCCCCTTGCACACTGATCGTCCCGCAAAGGGTTCTTTCATCCTTGGTCCATTCCAGTGGAAGTTTGATGACCTTTCCTGCATTCCACCAAACACTTGAACTTACCGTAAAATCAAGCATTCCTTGTTCATTATTAGCAAGATTGTAATCTTCCCCGAGACAGACAGACACACGAAGGCTCTCACTGTTGTAAACTCGTTTTTCCCCTTGCTCATCAATGGAATGTACTTCCAGTTCTTCAAATCCTTCAGCTTTTAGCTGAACCAAAGCAGATGCCTCATGTTCTTTGTAGAATTGTTCGCTATAAACGTCTTGGCTCACAAAAAGCAGAGCAAGTTCTTCGAGAACTGCATTCTTGTTCAGCAACACTGATACTGTGTAGCTAAATGCCAGCAAGTTAAGCCTAGACACTATGTCTTTCGTTCGGATCCAGGTCCGTTTTAACAATTTTAACAGCGTTGCAACGAGTGAAAAATGTTCTAACTCAATGATCACTTCTGCATTTGAGCCATCAATCTTTGAACCATGAGTGATGTCATGCCAAGTCACCTTTCCTTCCCTATTCTCTATGCCATGTAAAAGGACGATGTCTTCAATAAGAAAATCGTTGATTGTCAGCTTTGTTGTGAGCGTGACATGTTTCTTAAAGGCTTGGCCTTTCGGTTGAAGTCTGATTACTGGCGAAGCGAACGTGACATCATTTTCAAGATCCTTTTGAACTATTAGACCATAGTAGTTGGATGGAGCCTCTAATGCAATATCTACAGAAAGGGGATTGTCAACAGCTCCAGGAGGAAACACCACTTTGATATTCTCACCAACCACTACTCCACCGTCCGTGGTTATGACCTTGGATAAACTAATCTTGTCCGACGATGGTGAGTTGATACTTTCTGCAAGAACCCTGTGTTAATAAAGAGATAATGTGGAGTGGGTAGTACCAGGAAGAAAGACGCGGAGCATTTGACATACTTAAGAAAGCAATTGTGATGTGACAGACGTCATAGAAGAAAATTTGTATAGGGTGAGTGTTTTAGGCCGACGAATAGCGGACGAATCTCATTAGCGTGTAACGTTGATGAAATAAGCTATTGTCTCAGTGGATTCTCATAAACGTGTTGTGGAATACTTAACAATTATTCACCGACGTGGCGGTGAATAGTGGTGCATATTTATCAAGCCGCGAGTTTGGGAAGATTAAACAACTTATCATTTAATTACAGTCGAACCAAACTTTGTTGCCATTTTTGTATTTTTTGGAGCAGCCGTCTCGTTTATCGATAACCGAAGCGAAACGGGAAGCCATTTTGTTCAGAGGTGAATACTAGTTGCTATTCACCTCCAAGCTAGGCCATCAGAATGCGCAAAAAGCACTATTCACTTGCGTGGAAAATACTAAATTAATATAAATGGAATGATGTCACAATATAATAATAATAATAATAATAATAATAATAATAATAATAATAATAATAATAATAATAATAATAATAATAATAATAATAACGTCAATGACCTAGAGCTTCTACAGAAAGTATGCCTCTTGGGAACAGCAAGGTTCCTTAGAAGAGTATTGCATACAGGATAAGTCACACCAACATTAAAGTGCCTATGAAGTAAACAACAATTCTCGAATTTGTGAAGCTTGTTGTGCCATGATTACGAAATGACAAAAGATGTGCAGTGGTATTTCTGTGGGCTGGATGTTTGCCTCCGTTTGCAGTTGTTGCGAAGCAATCAACGATGTTGTGGAGGGCTGAACTTCATCTGAACATGTCAACATATCCACGAAGGAACTCGTCTGGATTGTTGGCATAAACATTTGTGCCACAGGATAAACAAAATCACTACTTTCTTCTAAAATATTGTCATTGTTCAACGGAAAAAAGTATCCATTTTGAAGAAAGCCCCAATTTAGGAGCTGTTTCTATGGTGATTGAAACCAAAGTTGTGATTGATTCTTACAATACACGATCCTCGGTTTCTCAGAATTTTTATATCCAGAAATCAAACATTGAAATTAAAAGGAAATCATTTACAAGAGTTGGTGCAAAACTGTGGAATGAGATACCAACTAAGCTAAGGACACTTCCTAAAGTTACTTATAAAAAGAATATTGAAATGATTTTGTTTAATCTATTAGAAAATGAAGATTCATATGAAGATTTAGAATTGATCATTTCAAAAGTTAATCTATATTCTTCATAGTTGTATATCCTTATTTCCGATCCAGTTTTGTTTCAACTACTTCGATTTTGCTCTAACTTTCTTACAGTGTATCTTTTGACGAATTAATGCGATATGTGCTTCTCTTACGTAGTTTTTCTCCAGCTTCTTCTGTAATACGTTTCTTTTTCTCTTGAACTGAGGCTACCAGATTTCGTTTAGTTTTCTTTCTCCTGGCCCGCCTCGATGTAGCTTTCGCTACCTGCGGTGTCAGGTCTTTTATCAAAGTACTTTTGGAAAATATAATAAAGAGGTCTTGTCTTGTCTAGTCTTGTCCTGGTTGATTTAAACTACAGCTTTGAATGTGATTGGTTGATTGAACTATCCGATAACAACTTGGTCAGTCAAAATAGCAGTTTTTTAAACCAATCACAATCGAGGAAATTGTTATTATTACGATTAAAATGATTAAAATGTGAAGCTATAAAAGAAAATATCTTGTTCAATTTACCTGGAGTTTCCAATGATTTCTCTTGAGAGGCACTGTCCACTGCTACACTTTCAATCAGCAATTTGTGCTTTTGTTTCAGATTCCTAACATCATTATTCATCACCTCCTGCCTCTTTTTGTGGGTCGATGTAAAGGGAACCAGCACCTCTCCTTGGACAACCGCGTTGTACTCAGGTGAGGGTGGTACCATCGCTGTACTTTCCCCTTGTGCACCGGATGCTGTGGTTCAAAGAATTGTACAGTGATGTATTGTCAGGCGTTTTGGGGTTCATACTAATTACGGTTCGGTTCCTAATATATCCGTGAGTGATAGAAATGACCAACTCCCAGTTGGCGTGTTAGCCCAGTTGGTAGAGCAATGCACCGGTATCGCAGAGGTCGTGAGTTCGAATCCCGTCCAAGCCTGAATTTTCAGGCTTTATTTTCACTACTGCTTAAGTAGTGTTCATAACTGCGATGATCTTCACATACTCCTTCTTTAATCCGCAGTTGAAATATGATTTTCATTGATTCATTCTCACATATTCACCACTCACGGGTTTATTACGAACCAACAAAATGATCAGTTCCCAGTTGGCTTGTTAGCTTAGTTGGTAGAGCACTCCATCTTTGTGACAGAGGTCGTGGGTTCGTGAGAGTTCATAACTGCGATGATCGTTCATATCTTCAGTCATTAGTGAAATACTCCAATGTAAACAAAAGTGGCAGACTGATGTGAAATATGCTACTTAAAAACACTGAAATTGTACCTGGCTCCATGGCTTCAAAATGTCTCACTTAGATCAATGCTTATTCCGGGTTTTTGCCGAGAAACAATGCATTGTGAATGATATATAAAATGAATCATATATGAACTGCGGAAATGAAATCAAATGAAGAATGATCCTCGCAGTTGTGAACGAAATTTATGCAATTGCGAAAAGAAGCCTGAAAAAAATTTAGAACTTCAACGGGGTTTGAACCCGTGACCTCGCGATTACCAGTGCGATGCTCTAACCAACTGACCTATGAAGCCACTGACGTTGGGAGCAGGCATATGTTCCAGTGAAAGAGATGAGTGTGAATGATATATGAAATGAATCATATATGAACTGCGGAAATGAAATCAAATGAAGAATGATCCTCGCAGTTGTGAACGAAATTTATGCAATTGCGAAAAGAAGCCTGAAAAAAATTTAGAACTTCAACGGGGTTTGAACCCGTGACCTCGCGATTACCAGTGCGATGCTCTAACCAACTGACCTATGAAGCCACTGACGTTGGGAGCAGGCATATGTTCCAGTGAAAGAGATGAGTGTGAATGATATATGAAATGAATCATATATGAACTGCGGAAATGAAATCAAATGAAGAATGATCCTCGCTGTTGTGAACGCAATTTATGCAATTGCGAAAACAAGCCTGAAAAAAATTCAGAACTACAACGGGGTTTGAACCCGTGACCTCGCGATTACCGGTGCGATGCTCTAACCAACTAAGCTATGAAGCCACTGACGTTGGGAGCAGGTCAATTGTGGGTTCATATGTTCCCGTTATACCGAACCCTAACAATCATTGCAGAGGATACACTGATCAGAAATTGTTTTCTAGTTTTGCGCAGAGCTCTTGCAATATGATTTAACTGTTGTTTTTTTAGTCGAGAGCGCGGCACGTAAAGCCCTGGTCAAACGGCGCATGATAGTCGATGATAGTTGATTCTCTCCAAACTATCATCAACTATCACCAACTATCATTCACATGGTCAAACGGCGCATGATAGTCGATGATAGTTGATGATAGTTCACCGGCAGTCGCGCGAGCAAAGGTCACGCGAGCAGCTTATTCAGGCTCTTTCCGCGTAAAATGTGAGCACTAAAATGGCTTCGCGAGAGACAAACTTGTAGAAGTATCAATTTATCGCGACGAAAGACGGCGGCAGCTTGCTTAATAGTAATCGATTTGTTGGAGGGATGCGGTGTCTCTTCTAATTCTTGCAAGTTGACACTTTCTTCAGAAGATATCTTCTCTATGTTATCTTGATCTTCAATATTTTCGTGGTCATGATTATCATCTTGGATATAAAAACGTATTTCTGAAGCTGCAGCTGAGCCTCGCGAGGAACTTTTGGTGGCCATTTTAAACGAGCCCGCCGATTTTCGGGGAAAACAGCTGACCAAAAACTATCATGAACTATCATACGCGTGGTCAAACGAGAAAAACTATCATCGACTATCATGAACAATTTGAACAAGCTCAAAATGAATGATAGTTGATGATAGTCGATGATAGTGCATGATAGTTGGTGGTCAAACGGAAGCGCGCGCTTCAACTATCATCGACTATCATCAACTATCATCGACTATCATGCGCCGTTTGACCAGGGCTTAAGGAAGGTGTGGTAGATGAAACGCGTCACGCAAATACTTCGATTGAAAAAGTGTGCGCTCTTCTCGTATCGAGTTTTTCGGCTATATGCGATGCTTTCGACGTAAATGAAGCAGTTACCTTTTATCGTCTTTGATCTACGCGATAATCTTTGGGTGAGTTATTAGAGAAAAGGACTAATCATGAATCATACATGAACTGATTTGATTTCATTTCCTCAGTTCATATATGATTCATTTCATATATCATTCACACCCATTTCTTTCACGGGAACATATGAACCCACAATTGACCTGGTCCCAACGTCAGTGGCTTCATAGCTCAGTTGGTTAGAGCATCTCACCGGTAATCGCGAGGTCACGGGTTCAAAGCCCGTGGAAGTCCGAATTTTTTTTCAAGCTTCTTTTCGCAACTGCAGAAATTGCGTTCACAACTGCGAGGATCATTCTTCATTTGAAACAACGTATTGTTAACTTTTGCGATAACCGATGCGTTATTTCTGCAACGGACTAACCACATTCACAGCATTCAACACACTATCTTGTGATAAAATCTTGTGATGCAATTCATAAGGATGCTACATGGCATGCGTGCTATCCTACAATTAATGCATTGTGGTTTTCGGGATAGCTATGCGGTTGAAATTTGTAAAATGTTGCTACCAGAGCCTTCTTAGCTTCGAGTCGGTAACAACACTACCACTTAACCAATAGTTTACAAGGCTACATAAATTGAGACATATTTCAGTGGAGCCTTATTAAAAAAGTTCCACCTCTTACGACTCATTAACGTCACACGCTAAACCAGACTAATTTTTGACCAGGCGACATTATTCCTGGCCCGATGTAAAGCACCTCTCCACAGGAACTTGCTGCAACACCCGTTCTTTCGAACTCCCAATAAAATACTTACATGGATACAAGTTATTGCCACTATCCTATCTTTATGAGAAAGAATATATGAAAATCATATATTTGAAACTGCGGATTAAAGAAAGAAGCTGTGAATGATCATCGCAGTTACGAACACTACTTAAGCAGTAGTGAAAATAAAGCCTGAAAAAATTCAGGTTTGTACGGGATTCGAACCCACGACCTCTGCGATACCGGTGCAGCGCTCTACCAACTGAGCTACCAAGCCCCGGAACTAGGAGCTGGTCATTTTATTGCTTCGTTATTTAAGAAATGAAAAAGCCTTTACCGTGTTTTGTTCTGTTATAAGGCACGCAAGGAAGTGACGAGAGCACGAAAGAAGTGGGAAGAAGCACTAGCCGCAGGCGAATGCTTTTAACTACTTCTTTCGAGCTCTCGTCACTTCCTTGCGTACGTTATAGCAGAACAAAGCACGGTGATGGCTTTTTTATTTCTTTTATAATATAGTTTTTCCCACATCAGTGTAGATAAACTCGTTTCAATTTGTGGGAAAACGGAGCAAATTTTATTCTCAGCTTGCGCTTGAGCTCCCAGAGTCTCTCCTCTTCCCGCCACCTGGAGCGAGAGAGAAGAGACCCTGGTTGGGTCTGGTCACGTGTGTCTGAGACAATTGAAGACGTTAGGGAAGGGTCCTTATATTTGAATATTTTGTTGCCGTTTATTTTGTCACAATACAAGCGAGGCTTTCGTCTTCTCTGCTCGCTGACAACTTTATGCGGTCATCTGGGAAAGTCATCGGGTTCATCACTGCTGAAACGCAACCGCAATTAAGTGTTTTATCTGATAAGGATAGCGTGTTCCCGACTCGGTTGAGACGGCATATGACAGTGATATGAGAAAGATCCAGACATGCACAGCCGTTATAAGAATCCTCATATTCCCATGGTTGCTGTGTAAAAGTAACCCTTTCATTCGCCAACACCGAATTAAGATGCTGTCGCGCTAAGAGCGGTCCGGTCAATTTCGGGTCAGAAAAAAGTTATATTTTATGGACAAAAAGAACTTGTATATATTAAAACCACTATCCTTTTTTATATTTCCCGCTTTTCTTCTTTGTTACACCCCAAAACGACTACCGCCGTCTGAAGGCAGATTTTCGGCCGATTCAGTAATCAAAATTGGCGACTTTTCCGGGTCGCGCTGCCTTAACACAAGGACGTATTGCTTCATGTCGACCAAACCACAGCATTCAGGTACATCTGAATTGCTTTGCACCGATATTTCTTTACGATTGGATAAACACTGGATAAACCGGACAAAATCTAAGATACCTTTGGGTGTCGCTGGTGAAAATCAATCTATAATCAAAATCTCAAAAGTGGCACCTAAAAGAGGGTTCAAATGACCTTCAGAGCAAAGATCTTATCGTATTCTCACAGATTCTTAGGTTAAACTTGCGGGTATCTTCCTTGATTAGACGCGAACGAACTCAGTCTCTTTTGAGCTCCTGTAGAACAATGTTTATAACATAATTATGCAAATGTCACGCAACTCGCGGTCAGCTTGAATGGCGATGGCACGGACATAACACAAGAAGAATGATGTTTAGGAGCCCAGAATTTCCTTTAATATGCGAAATATCTCAAATTCGTAACTAAGTACCCTTGAACTTGGATTTATATAAATGAAAATAGTTGAATTTCGCGCATCTGTTCGTCAATGATTCCAACTTAATTATGTACACGTCACGGCTTACAGCTAGAGAAGATGGCGATTGAACAAAAACAATCGTAACATAACGTTGTTTAAGCAGTCCACAAGTCCTGTTGTATACGAAATACTTCATATTTATTCATTGTTACCTTCAATCTTGGAATTATTTGAATTCATACTAATAGGTAGACAGTCAAACCGGGCGCTTGTTTTTATGTCACTTGATCTAATTAGATTTCAGGACACAATTTAATATGGCCGAAGATAACAGATGACATAATTTCTTCTGAGTATGAAATAGGACATATTTACATCACCTACTCCTTTGCATCAGAGTTGTCTTGTTTCGATCACGTTATATAGCAGTTGTCTCAGAACGAAAAATCAGTTATATCGCACACGAGTTATCACGTGACATCTATAAACCTTATTGCTCGCATGATTTTTCACTCATTAGCTTGCAGAATAAGGTCCTTCGGGTATTCCAGGAAGTTGTCGTTAAAAAAGTAAATCGGCCCATGAGCCTCTTATGCGTCCAGAAAAAGGCTTAGCAAACTGCACCTGAAAGCGAAAAACAAATGCAACTTTGGAAGATCTCATTAGCACGGAGATCATATTACAAAAACAGTGCTTGGCCGTGGGAAAAGCTAGTGCTTGTGCGAAAACATGGTAACTTGTGAAGCGAACTGTTTCCTTTTTTACAAAGATCCGGATGGATGGGGTGATTTTAAGAGAGAAAGTGAGCTAGTACCCCTTTCTGAGTGCAACTCTGATATATTGGCACATCTCAGGTGGTGTCATCTGTCCAAAGAATGCATAACGGAGAAACATCTTATTTTGACGCGTGCAGGTTATTTTAGCCTCACTGTACAACAGGTGCAACGTATGATGATTTGCCCAAGGCATCGTGCTAATCTTGGGCAGTACTGGGGAAATCAAACCCGAAAAACACCCTGGCAGTATCCTGAGCACAAATGAAAAGATAGAGGGGGTGAAAAGTGACCGTGCATTTACCGTAAAACTTGCAAAGGAAGTGAAGGACCTGTTTGGTGTTATTATTCCTATTCGATCGCGTGAGTATTTAAGTAAAAAGCAACTACAATAATCTGTAGCACATAGAAATAAAAATATTATGAACCACCAAACTGTAATCTGTAATTTTTGTCCGCGCCAGGTGGTACATAGGGCCTCCTAAGAGGTTTCTTTGACAAAGAGGCTCTAGGGGGCAGGTGGTCAGCCCAAAGCCCAACCACCAAACTGGCAAAGGAAAGATAAGAAGTTTATTATTATATGACTGGCTCTTTCAGCGGTCAAGATGAATCAATTCTCCTGCTGTTATTGGCTACCCGCGAAGTCAAGATGGAGCCATCTTGACCGCTCGGGATTGTCCGTTCGTCCCGCGTTTTATTGTCTTTTAATGGCGTCCTTTGAGTCATATAATAAATCCTTTATTGACCAAGCTTGTTCGGTCAATATGGCGGGATATTGGCCTCGTTCTTTTTTTTGCGTGTTTATGGACCTCGACTTCGTCTCAGTCCATAAACACGCAAAAAAGAACTTGGCCAATATCCCACCATCTTGACCTCACGCTTGGTCAATAACCCATATGTATTGCAGCGTAACTGATTTATTCAAACGGTGTCACTTCCATTCGACAGTAAAATATCTAGCTGTATTACAAAATTGACCATTGCTCGTTTCACCTATCTGCAACAGCTGCAGAAAGAGCCACAGCGAGAGAATGAAGAATGAATGGAAATGGTTGGAAAAGAAAGACATCGATGAAGCTGCAGTTAAATTACCGAGGTGAGGGCTAGCATTTTTCCGCTTCAAACTGCTGTATTCAAGTCACAAGGTGGAGATTTAACTCTGGGTTACAAGAAGTCCGTCCTTCCCATGGTTACCTTAATTCTTTGTTATTCATTTATCCGATAAATTTATTCTTATAAGCGTTGAGGGGAAAACGGTCGTGCAAAAACTAATGGCGAGATGCACCTTTCTGCATCAGTTGTGTGCGCGACTCTTTCACGTGCTTTTCTTGACGGGCCGAGGGAAAAAGACAAGGCTCGTGGCCTTTTCATGTACGCTTTCGACTAAGTTTGATTGCTTAAATTGGTCTATTATAATGATGATGATGGTGATGATGATGATGATTGTCAAATTCTTCTAGAGCGCAGCTACATAACCTCAGCGCACTTTACAAATATAGAAAGCAATTGATGAGTATTCCCCGACAAAAAAAAAAAAGAAAAAGAAAAAAGAAAGGCTACAAAAAAGGTAAATATTGGGCAGGATCGTTCAGAATACAATTACAACCTTTGCCTTCCATGTCCCAGGAAATGCAAAGTGGAAGTTCGTGAAGCAATGAAAGCTTGGTCACCAGGCACTCCAAGGCCACCTACAAGAGCAAAGTCAATTGATCCGCTGTGGACACCAGGAGAGTGGCGTGAACTGGAATCTCAAACCTCTGATGATGAATCAGACGTGGACCCAGCTATAAAGGGGTATAATGAGGCAATGTCACAAATCGCCGCTCTGTCCGACCTCAAAGAAGTAGAGCCCCTGATTTTTAGGTTGACCTCAAATTGGGAGGAGGCACCAAAAAACGAGAGGCTGTTATGCAAGGAAAAAGTTGGTCAAGCCTGCCGTGCAATATGTAGCGTTATAGCGCCAAATGCCAGTAAAGAGCTATTAGAGGCTTTTAAAACAACAGTATCATCAGGCAGCGATCTAACCGCACTATTAACTGCATACAGAAATGCACCAAATAGAGATCTGATTCAGATATTCTTCTGAGCTGAAGCAAATCCACGCCCCTTTTGAGAATCTAAGTGACCGCCACATTAAGAATGCAAGGGAGCATGCGAAAACCGTTGGTCCAGGAATGAGTATACTGAAGAAGGCGCCACACCACAGAATCAGGATTGATTTGGTAAAGCTGAATCATTTCTTGTCTTTTGTCGATCAGCCCTATTTTTATCAAGACGTTTCGTACGGAACGCGGATTCTGCAATTAGAATCCGGTGAACAGCTGGTGATGCCCAATGTTGTGCGAACAGTCGGAAGATCCACTATGATAGAACAGTATATCAGTCATTGTAGTAGTGAAGGTTTTGAGTCCCTTGGACGGTCTACCTTGTTTCGAATCTTAAAGGTCAGAGAATCCTCCCAAAGGAAATCTCTTCAGGGACTTGACAACATGTCAGCAAGTGGAGCAGATGGTTTTGATACTCTTCACAACATTGTAGACGAGTTGGAGAAAAGCGGATCACCTCAGGAGTGGTGAGAGACCACACGAAGGAATCTTAAAGAAGGAAAGAGCTATCTAAAAACGGACTATCGCGTGCACCGTCGAGGAGACAACAGCCTATGTGCCGACCAATGTAGGCCTTATGCCCTAAGCGACTCCGAGAACAGCCATTTTCAAGCCTCCTGCGACCAAGAGCACCTTGAAGAATGCTACCAATGTGAATCGTTGAAGACAACTATGCGTTCTATTTTCTCGCAGATTGAGTCACCATACGTCAGCTTCTATAGCTGTGAACAAAAAGAAGGCCTCCTACATGACACCAGCCGGGCACAAGATATGGTGTTCCAGTGGAAGGCGCACATCTTAAGGGCAGAGAATCAAGACAAGGCAAAAACTGATGCGCTGAAGGCACTTACCAGTGAGTCCATTTTAGTAGTGATGGATTGGGCAATGAAGTTGAACCAAATGAAGTACAGGGAAAAGCAATCGGAATGGTTTGGCAAGCGTGGAATAAGTTGGCACGTTAGCTGCATTGTATCAAAGCCTATTGGTAAGCAAGAATTGGAGATAGTCTCATACGTTCACCTCTTCGATAGTTGTGCTCAGGACTGGTATGCAGTATGCGGGATCCTGACACACCTGCTGAAGATTTTGAAAGCTGATCGACCACACATCAGCAGGGCCTACCTACGCTCTGATGGTGCCGGCTGCTACTTCAACAATAACCTGATAGCAGCGGTTAGCCAGTTTGGTGAGCAAGTTGGCATAGCAGTGATGAAGTAATAGAAGTTATAGCACTTGAAATCCGGGTGTAGAATACTGTATAGCACCTTTATAAAATAGGAAAATTCCATCAACATGCAAATGGGGGCAGGGTTGGCGTAGTGGTGAGAGCGCTCGCCTTCCACCAATGTGGCCCTGGTTCGATTCCCGGACTCGGCGTCATAAGTGGGCTGAGTTTGTTGGTTCTCTACTCTGCTCCGAGAGGTTTTTCTCCGGGTACTCCGGTTTTCCTCTCTCCCCAAAAATGTATTTAGAGTTAATTTGATTTGAAAATTGTAAAGCCCAATTGATCTGTATTTGAAAATGCCGCTATATAAGTAATAAAAGTAATAAATAATAATAATAATTATTACTATTATTATTATTATTATTATTATTATTATTATTATTATTAACTGAAACACACTCTGTTGGAAGTAACAATGTTGGCTTTTTTAACATTATTCGTAATGGAAAAGCACTCATAACATGAAATAATATGCATCTAGTGTGATGTATGTATAGTTTTTTTTTTATAATCCATCAGATATTTTCGCTCGTACACGATTGGTCTAAACACGTCGCGTGACCGAACAGTCCCCAGCTAAAGCTAGGCTATTCCCCAGTTTCCAAAACTTCAAAACTTCAAGTTTGCAATTAAAATTAATGTCAAGATGGAAGACCGGTTTGCTTTTGTGAAATAAGCAGAACTTACTGGTTGATAAAGCGGTACCAGAAAACACCAAAAAGTCATCTTCATACGCTGCAAACGTATTTCACGGCAAGCAGATTCCAGGAGTTGCAAAAACATTTGAAGGATACAAATAAGCACACTAGCCTCCAAGTTTGCAATTAAAATTAATGTCAAGATGGAAGACCGGTTTGCTTTTGTGAAATAAGCAGAACTTACTGGTTGATAAAGCGGTACCAGAAAACACCAAAAAGTCATCTTCATACGCTGCAAACGTATTTCACGGCAAGCAGATTCCAGGAGTTGCAAAAACATTTGAAGGATACAAATAAGCACACTAGCCTCCATTTGACTTTAAAAATATACTATAATATTTGCCTTTGGTCATTATCTGTTCCCTCCGAGCAAATTTTCGCGCCAAATGGAGGCTATTCTTTATCTTTAATTTTTCATATATTATATAATTTCAGATAATTTACAAAATCATTTAATGTCAATTACGATGTAAAATAACGATCTTGGCAGATGGTCTCAAAGGATAGATAGGGTTTATGTGGGTTATATATATATATATATATATATATATATATATATATATATATATATATATATATATATATATTTCCCCTAGATATGATTTCTCTGAGCCGCAGTTTGGCAAAGACGTGTACGACCGTATAATTAGCCCGTTAAAGGGTGCCATCCGACGTTACTGTCACGAGCGTCACGACATTTTGACCGCGTCAAATGTCTACGAGGCTTTACAGGCCAGACAAGTGAGAGGTGCCACAGCAGCTGTATGCGAAATAGATCGTAAGCAAGGCCTCAAACTAAACCGCATTACAAATTTTAGTGCGTTCCATAATTTCTCATATGATGCTGGCGGTCTCCTGGTCTCTAAGGCCTACGACGTCGGTCCTGGAAAACTGTTATCATGGTCAGATCTAACACCATTTTCGCACACTTTCCAATTAACAAATCGAATGTGGTTTTGCGTTGTCAATTTAACAAATAGATTTCATGTTGCCGTGCGTCTGTTCAGTAATAGATCACAGATCTATTACTGACAGATGACGTCAAAATGTGGTAAAACAAAGAAGTGGCACACGAGCCGCAGGCGAGTGTGTCATACATTTTGACGTCTTCTGTGATCTATTACTGAACAGACGCATGGCAACATGGAATCTATTTGTTTTATATGATAAAGAAACAAAATGCCAGCGAAAAACTTGTTTATTTTCAAATTTCTGGAAAAAAGTGGTTCGTTATGACGTAATCTGTGCATATGTCCTCTAATAGACCATAGCTAAGAACCAATCACAACGCGCGAACTATTCACCTTATTATACTAGAAATAGTTTTCACTAAAGCTGCCCCCGTATTTTACGTTTTGAGTAGTTGTGTGGTTGTAAATATTAAAATACTGAAGACATTGTTGCTCATTTCTACATTGTTGTTAGTGAAATAAAACAGTTCTGTAAATTTCATGTGGAAGAAGCA
This sequence comes from Pachyseris speciosa, assembly GCA_016490735.1. Taxonomy (NCBI): domain Eukaryota; kingdom Metazoa; phylum Cnidaria; class Anthozoa; order Scleractinia; family Pachyseridae; genus Pachyseris; species Pachyseris speciosa. Next base: position 38,238 of record JAEMWC010000757.1, on the reverse strand, counting down.
TATTTCTCCAGTACATCAATGGCAGAAACAATATTTGATTTAGTGTCATTGTTCAACAATTGAGATTTAGATGGCTGTTTTGTCTTGTTTGCACGGATTTCGCCGGCTTTGTTTACGTATAGATCAAGTAATACGAAATTCCGTGAGTTGAGATACACAGAAAAACAGATAATAAGCATTCCTGAATAAAAAAATATTTAGATGAGCCTGAGTTTATGCCTGAAAAGAAAACGCGTTGAATGTAATTTTTTCCTCGAGTTAATCTTCGCGAAGACGAAGCAAGCGAATACGAGGACAATTTATTTGAATGGAACTGAGCATGTTTTTGGCAAATTTCGCTGGAAGTTGCTTGGAACTCCGCAATATATCGGTGAATTAAATAGAAAGTACGGTATAAATTCACATTCAAACTTGTACTTTTTTGAAAGATAGACTGCCAGAAGCGCTCAGACATTTCGGAAAAGGTCTATTATTCTTGTGATGATTCGCAGTGAAAGCACATGTCTCTTCGCCACCGTTTGCCCTCGAAGAGAGATTTCTTCGCTATGAACTTATCGATTTCCATTGTTTAAACTGTCGAGTGTTCCGTGGATCTTGTTATTTTGAATTACAGTTTTAAAAAGCTATCTTTTCCTTCTGAGAACGGAATACCCGGCTGCTAGCAGCCATTTTGATGTGAAAGCAAGAATATTACCCGGCACAACCTTACGCGCCTAGTTACTCGGCCTTCCCGCGTCT
>JAEMWC010000757.1:20000-30000 GCA_016490735.1 Pachyseris speciosa | reverse complement strand
AACAATCGCTCGTGTAGCCGCGGCTTAAAGACGAAGGATGTGCGATTTACGCAGTGGCCCGATGTAGCCTTTTCGACGATTGGAGAAGGTATTTACCGTTGCCCTTTTATTTAGTCGTTTTCTTCAAAAAACTTACGGTCAACCGATAAGCCAGAAGAAGGTTTTCAGGATTTCTGTGTTGGACCCATTGTTATAGCAAATTACATTTTACTTTCCCCTCAATTTAAAAAATACATTCAAATGAAATTTACCGTAAGCTTAAGCTTCTAATTTAAACATTGTTGTAAAAAGGTTTTTCCTCAGACTACCATTGTAAATAGGTGCCACAAACCAGAAGCGTAACACTTTGTAAAACTGCCAAATCTATTAAAACAATTATTTGCTAATCTTTCTTTGTATTTTTTCGACTGGTTTTTGGTTGGTTTTGACATAAACTTAACGTCTTGACGTCTTCAGAGTTATTAAGCTTAGGTACTTTCCGCGTTTAGCGCGCACGTACACGAACTCACACAAACAGCCGTGATTTTAAAACTTTTCTCTGTTTTTGTTGAATCTTTGACATACAATTTTTAGCTTTATAAAATTGAATTAAATTATGTGAACCCCCATGCATTACAACCTCTGTCAAAACGTTTTTTGTAGTACAGTAATTTTTTCAGATACAACAAGATGTTTCGCCACTCAAATTAAACTTATGTGTCGGAATCGTGTAATTCATTAGGGTAATCCATTTGAAAGCACGAACTGTTCCAGTATTTGTTTACGCGCAACTATTTTTCTTAGGCCAATACTTTGAATAATGGCTTTATTGTACACTTTGTTATAATTGTAATAGGGAATTTAGTTCATGGACAGTATGAAATAAAGTTTTGATGTCTGTGCGAATGAAGGTAACGTTTTAAGTTCCGGTTGAAAATAAAGTAATCATTTATTTCGTCACTGTTTAAGATACGTTTTTAACCTTCAAATATCGTATTTAGTAAAATTACTGAGCTTGCATCGGTTGCCTTAAGCAACTTAAATTGTTTCATTTGATGTTAGCATTAATTTGATTTCATTCGCATTGCTGCAACTTCTAGTTTAAGTTTTATAATTTCAAGAATTAAACAACACTTTTTAGGTGAGAAGTGCATTTAAGTGTACCACAAACGCGCTTTTGTTTTGTTTTGTTTTTTAACAAACAGCAACAACTATCTGTATCAACTTACCTTCTCAAGTATACATTGTCCCTGAGCAGACAGCAGCCATAAAAAAAAATTATTAAGAAAGTCGTCAAAAGTTCCGTTTAAAGAAAATGCAAGTCCAGTCCGTTGTCCAGTCCTTGGAATTTTTTTTTCTAGCTAACCTTTTGTGGCGCGGCGTCGCAGTGAACAAAAAGCGCGCGAAAGTATAGCTTCGTTTTTGTTCTTTCCTCCAGGCCCTCTCCTCTGAAAAAAATCTTAAACATCGATCCTCGCCAAAAGCAATTGAAATTAGAAGAAACTGACAACACCATCATAAAGAGCATATTCTCAAGCCTTAGGCAAAATTTTCTTTTATTCCTACCTCAAATGGTCGTTGAGCAGGAAGCTGACAAACTTTTCAGTTAGATTTTCTACTGCCGCACTTTTTTAGGAAAAAGTAATCATGGCCATTTTTTAAAACACTATTTATTGAACTACAATTTCGCCTAAAAATATTCTTGGAGAAAGGTTCTAGTAAACTTTTAGAGCGAATATTAAACTTCGGTCCGTTCTGGTCACGTGACCGATGACGTCACAGCATTAAAAATGACAAAAATGTATATTTCATAAGAATGTCTACCAATATCCAAATTTTTGTTTCCTCGCGTTTAATGCAACGCGAGATAGCACTTGTACCCAGACTCCCACTTTTTGAAAATTGTATATACCTCCCTTAATATTTATATTTTGTTCGGTACCCGGGCAGTCCGAAATGGCTCACACCATTGTGCTTCAAACCACGTTGACTGCTTTTTTAATAACAAAATAACTTCGTCACAGTGAGCAAAAACGCACTTGTGAGCAAAGTCACGTGACTAATGAAGTCATCGCCCTTAGTCTTGTACAATAATTAGTTTTTGGTAAGACTTATTTCTAGACAACGTGGAGGTCTTGCTGCCCTCAAACTGACCAAGTTATTTGGGATTGACGATTTTCCAGCTGCAAAGGATTCTGGGAAGGTTCTTATTATAATTATATATTGTTATTTAATTATTATTATTATTATTATGTCAGGTAATCCAACTCGCCTAGGCGGTTTTCGGTGGAGCCGTCCTAATTAATTTATAACTTAATTAAAATTAAAATAAAACATTCAAGCTAATCGCATTGCTCCACTGTGCCGTTACCACTTTAAGAAAAGTGGTGGGATTGAGGGCCTGATTTCCAGGACCAGGATGTATTTACACAGCTAAATAAGAGGCACTGCGAGAATACAGCTGAGCAAGATGTCTAGTTAAGTATTATCATGACTACTTCAACAATCCCAACTCTCACTGAAATCTTACATTGCAGTTCCTAGTCAAACAGTGAGAAAATCGTCCCAGTTGGAATGATACTTATGGAACCTAACTAAATTTAAAATGCCTCTAAATCCATCAATCGACTTGTTCCTTGAGCTCGGATTCATATCCCCCTATGCATGACTAGGAAGTCATGCCTGCGCCTTACCCCAATAACAATAATATTATGTAAGTGCATTAATCGTGACATGTTTTTAGAGCACTTACACGGTTTGGTTTCTTAACGTCTGCAGGACAGTAACGATTTGTCAGTAACACCTTCACAGCTAGTAGATTTCCTCGTTCAACTGCCAAATGGAGTGGCGTTAGACCAAACTAAAAAAAGGAAGCAGAAAAAATGCTTCGGAAATGCAACACATACATTTACACTCTCAGTAATAAAAAAAGATGAAAGTAAAATGGATCTTAAAAATAATTTTATGAAAGTTGGTTTTGAATTAAAAAAGGGAAAAAGAAAAGAAAAGGAACAATAAAAGAAGAAGGGAAAAGGGTTGGAAAAGTTAAAGAGAGCCAAACAAACTGCTTAGCGTCCTTTTGCATTGAACATCGTGCCACTTTTAACCAGAAGAAATGTGTAGGGATGGTGTGGACGTACAGATTTAGCAAAGACGACGTGTCTACAGTAACTGCGGCGCGCTAGATTGCGAGTAGTCTCTAGTTTCGGCGACGGTTTGTGGGACGGCAGAAAAACAAGCTCGCGCGCGAAATTGCGAGGACACGACAAAATTTCGCGCGTACGCGTATTTCTCTAGCCCCATAACAACCCAACGCCGAAATTATAGACTACAGCCTGGTTCACACTTGCGACATAACGACATAACGACATAAAATGGACGTTATCTCGACGTAAAAAGGACGTTATGTTTCTAGTGTGAACATGCAGACATAATGACATAATAGCAACATAGCTTGAACATAAAAACATAAAGATAAAACTGATCTTTTCCTTATGTCGTTATGTCGATGTTGTTATGTGGTTATGTCGCTAGTGTGAATCAGGCTTAAGCGCAGTGTAACTGCGCGCACAAATCTAAAAATCGACTTGACCAATAGTAGCATGGCAAATTGAGCTCCAGAGGTCGCGCTTTCGCCGCGTTCTCATTTTCAAGACGTTGAGTTGTCTTTGTTAAATCTACGTAACACATTTTTGACTACATGCCTTTAAAATGAAAGTTGTGAAATTCATTGGTAGAACCCACGATACTTAAGAGCCATCAATAATTCAAAACTCACACAGTCAACCAAATTTGTGTCAGCTCCATTCTCCAATAGCACTTTCATGAGGCCTTTATGTCCTTGTTTTTCAACAACTACGAAATGCAGAGGCGTTCTGTCTGTCTGGATGAGAAAACATAAATAAGCTGATAAAAATTAATGAGTAGCTTTCCAACAAGCAGAAAATAACACTAACAATTGTTAAAGTTTTAGCGTGTCACGTATGTTTAACCCTTGCATTCAGACTCTCAGACGAACCTCTGACAGTCTTTTCAATAGCGCAATTGCACTGGCTTTTGGACTACAATCAATTCAATTTCACCATCTCGGAACCCGAAAACTTGAGAGATAAAAAAAACACAACTGCATATTCAAAAGGACCAGTACGTAAAAAACCAGATAAGTCACAATATATGGCGGTTGATGTGTGTCAAAATTAGTCTAGTAAAATTTATTGAGGGGTTTCCTGTATTTTGACTGTTGTCTTGTATTTTGATAGCCGACTGCTTTGTCATTTTGAGGGTGTTGCCATTCTGAGGCCGTTCTCATTTTGCGTATGTGCGCTCATTTTGAATGCGTTCTCATTTTGAGTGTGCTCACAGTCTAAGTGTACTCTCATTTTCAGCCAGCCAGTTCCCATTTTGAGTCCGTCCCCATCTCGAGAGTGCTCTCGTTTCTAGGGTGCTCTCATTATGAGTGTGTTCTTATTTTGAGTGTGTTCGCATTTTGACAGTATTCCAAGACCCCATGCGCGCTTTACTCCATCTCATTCCCCACTCTGTTACCCCCACTCTTCGAAGAGCAAAACAAGATGGCGCAAGTCAGCTCGCAAGGGTATGTTGGTGTACTCTAAGACATACGAAGGTCTTTGACCAGCGTGATATGGTAGTTACAATCTCCCGATATAAGTGAAGAAACAATCGACGTTTTGATATATCGATTGGAGCAACTCTCACGGCATTTGTTGCGAATAATTCAAACTGTGAATATGGGCACGTCAGAACAACTTCTTCTGGAAGACGTGACACGTTGTATCTCTTTGTTGCCAAACTGGAACAACTGTAATTATCAACCAGCTCCTCAAGTCCCAACTGAAAAAGGAAGTCATGTAGGAAGACCTAAGTTTGTTATTCCACGTGAACAGTTAGAATACCTTTTGTCATATGACATTTCAGCAACAGATATTTCGAAGGCCCTTGGTGTATCTCGGAGCACTATACACAGGCGTTTACGCAGCATGTGTTTTACACAACTTTTCCCTGATTGCTGGTGAAGGAGACATTGAAGAATTCCTTGATCTGGATGATAATGGTGATGATGATGATGATGACCAATCTGAATGCCCTTTTCCAGTACCTAGACCATCAGCAGTTGCTAAGAGGAATCAAATGGTCATCTTTCTTGACCACTAAATATGGTTCTTATTTCTCTGATCAATAATTTACTAAAAAAATATGTGAATTTTCCATCCTTCTCAGATTGTTGTAAAAGGTTGATCCTGATTTCCTTTTTTGCAATTTTCTAGATTAAAACAGTTGGCTTGCCACTAGAGTTGTGGAAAACAGTTCTGCATAACAAAGTAAACAGATGGAAAATATAAATAAATAACTAGGCTTTTTGAGCCACTGCTCATTTAAATAATTTCAGGAATGATGGGTAAATAATTGAGCTAATTGAATGGTTATATTTTTGACTATATTTACTGGAACGAAAACTGTTTGCTAAAAAATTCTTGATCAACAAAGTTTCGTTCCCTGTAATTTTTTTTTCTCTATTCAAAATTTTATTTCTGTAAACAATTTAAATAAATAAAAATAAACTTTGACAATGTCAACTGAAAGCAAGACATACTTGCATGACACACATGTACAGTGATACATAATAAAGTTATAGAAAAAAACAATGGACAAACTGTCATAAGTTCTGTATGTATAAGCTTATACCACTACTGACAAGAATTCCAGATAAATCAAGTGATTATTATTTGATTTCCAGTTTCAGTTTTAAGAAAAAAAATATGACATACAGCTGTGTGGAGATCAACAAACTCAAACAACAAACCTGTACTTTCATACCCAGGCAAAGACAAAGGAATATTCATGGCAAATGTGCAAACATAGAGGTATATCAGCCTGGAAATATTTTCAAAACTCGAGTCTCCCATAAAAGAAGTCTCCAAAGCTTGCAGGGTAGATCACATCCAGAACACCTAGGATTGCTCCCAGAACATCAAAACAATTACAACTGTTTGAAAATATTCAGGGGACGATGCACATGCACGTTTGTATCAAGCAACTCGAAATTCCATTGAGAATCCTGCAGGCTTTCTTTGAAATCAGAGACAAGTAAACAAAAGATTAATAATTATGAACTAGTGGGGGGAAACGAAAAGTAACATACAACAGCAAACAAAGAGAGCGTTTCAAAAGTTCGTAATTTCGTGTTCAAAAATCATAAAACAGAATTTGAGCTTAAAGGCGTAGATATATGCTTTTTTCTTTTTAGTAAACTTACAGCGACCATTGGTCAGGTAAGAGTTTTAACCGCTGAAATGTACACTTGGATCTAAAACGTTCACAATATCGCTCAGAAGTTAAAAGCTTCCATAAAGATATTCTAACTGTTCACATGGAATAACAAACTTAGGTCTTCCTTCCTTCTTCAGTTGGGACTTGAGGAGCTGGTTGATAATTACAGTTGTTCCAGTTTGACAACAAAGAGATACAACGTGTCACGTCTTCCAGAAGAAGTTGTTCTGACGTGCCCATATTCATAGTTTGAATTATTCGCAACAAATGCCGTGAGAGTTGCTCCAATCGATATATCAAAAAGTCGATTGTTTCTTCACTTATATCGGGAGATTGTAACTGCCATATCACGCTGGTCAAAGACCTTCGTATGTCTTAGAGTACACCAACATACCCTTGCGAGCTGACTTGCGCCATCTTGTTTTGCTCTTCGAAGAGTGGGGGTAACAGAGTGGGGAATGAGATGGAGTAAAGCGCGCATGGGGTCCTGGGATACTGTGAAAATGCGAACACACTCAAAATAAGAACACACTCAAAATGAGAGCACCCTAGAAACGAGAGCACTCTCGAGATGGGGACGGACTCAAAATGGGAACTGGCTGGCTGAAAATGAGAGTACACTCAGACTGAGCACACTCAAAATGAGAACGCATTCAAAATGAGCGCACATACGCAAAATGAGAACGGCCTCAGAATGGCAACACACTCAAAATGACAAAGCAGTCGGCTATCAAAATACAAGACAACAGTCAAAATACAGGAAACCCCTCAATAAATTTTACTAGACTAATTTTGACACGGACGACGTGATCCGCTTGAGCGAAGCGGACGTGTTCTTTAACTGCTCCCGCGAAATTCAAAACGTTACCAGGTTTCTTTCCCTGTCAACATGCCGGAGCAGAACCAGAGGCAATTGTCCAAGCATGAGAAGCAACTTAAAGAGGAAAATCAAGCTCTCCGAAGTGAAGTTACCGAGCTTAAAGCTCAAGTTAGCCGTTTGGCAAACAAGATCGAAGGAGGAAAATGGCCGCCGGCAGCGCCTGAAGGCTTACTATCTCCTGAAAAGAGGAAGTCGGTACAGTTTCTTAGTGACGAATATGACGATTTAATGTCTTCTAAAACCCAGATAATGGATGAACTGAGATTAGTGTTTTCGAGGCTGGAAGTTATCGAAAAGAAGTGTCAAGAGATGACGGCCGCCATTGAAACTTTTGAGGACTACAGTTACAAGAACAATCTGAAAATAGTGGGAGTACCGGTTCTTGCCGAAAGAGAAACTGCTGAGCAGACAGCCCTACTGTGCCTACGCCTTTTCTCTGCCCTGGGAGTCAAAGATATCTCGATATTAGACATCGACACTGCTCATCGTGTTCCCGCTAGGCGAGCATCGAACAAGCCCAACGCCATTCTATGTAAATTTACACGGCGCTTGGCCAAAGATAAAGTAATGGCTGCAAGGCGCAGAAATTCCTCGCTTCAGGCCAAAGATCTAGGTTTTGAGGAAGACGTGCTAGTAGAGGACATAGCGCTGTTTGACCATCTCTCGCCGCGACTCCAGACACTGCTATACGAAGCCAGAAAGTTCAAGAATGAGAAAGGCTACAAGTTTTGCTGGGCTAGGGGAGGCTCTGTATTCCTACGCAAGACGGATTCCTCAAACGCTATCAAGCTCGCCCGTATCGTTGACCTCCACGCGCTTGTACGTGATGGGATAGTAGGAGCAAGTTCGCGAGGCTAGAGATAAGTTCACTCCCTTGTATTTCCTACCTTAATTGATTTATATATCAACATACTTTGATGAGAACTCAAGGTTTACGTAATAGACAGTCTAAACAAGAACAGAAATGTACTAGATCGCTGTTAAAAGAGCTACCGTACTTCAACTTAAGTGGCAATTTGCCCCTCTATCATGGTCAATTTAACAACTCGCTTGCAAGTGAGCTACCTACAAAAAGAAATCTTGAATGTTTACCCTGTCTATATGATCTCGATTTATTTAGTATGAATTCAACTCTTGATGAGAACTTAAACCCGGATGGTAACCTAGAATTTCCGCGTGTCCAATGCCGATACTTTTCCTCACATAGTTTTAAAGAGTATGGTTCTAGTTTTGCTCCAAGTCAAAAAGAATCAGTCTTTCATTTTTCCATAATAATATTGTAAGTCTAAACAAAAATCTCAATAATTTAGTAGCCATTACTTAGATGAATTAGATTTTCATTTCAATGTTATTGGTGTCACGGAGACCAAAATTACAAAGTCAAATGAGCACTTGTGTAATTACCAAATCCCAGGTTACAATTTTGAACAAGTGCCTACTCCTCTGGTCTCCGGGGGAGTAGGTCTTTTCATTGATAACACGCTAACTTACACCGTGCTCGAAAAAACGTCAACTGAAGCTTTCCAGGCACTGTGGGTTGAATTTTCCTTAATTATTTAACTGATACTTTAGAAAGACTTAACTCAACAGGAAAGCGAGTTTACCTTTTAGGTGACTTTAACTTGTGTCTTCTTAAAACACCAACGTCGCATCATAGTCACGATTTTCTAACAATCCTGAGGCAATTATCTCATTCCAACTATTGATAAGCCAACCCGTGTTCATAGAACAACGGCAACGCTAATTGACAATATTTTTGTCAACAATCCTGAGCAGGTTTTACTGAGCGGAAATATTATTACTGACGTTTCTGATCACTTTTCACAATTTTGCATTTTGTCTTTTGTAAAAGAGAACTCCAATATAAAGAAAATATTTCGCAAACGTGACTTCTCACATTTCTCTGCAGAAAGCTTTAATAGTGACCTTTCTGCAGTCGACTGGGAAAACATACTTTTAACAAAATCTAACAATATTGATGATTTATTTTCAACCTTCTTTAAATGTGTTAATAACATTGTTAACAAACATGCTCCTATTAAAAATCTATCAAAACGTAAAATTAAGCAACTTGCTAAGCCTTGGATTACAAAAGGACTCAGAACCTCAATTAAGGTAAAAAACAAACTATACGTACTGGGCGACTCCGTTAAATGTACATACTACAGAAATAAGTTAACCACCCTTACACGCCTTAGTAAACAAAAATATTATGCTAATTACTTCCTTGCAAATATTAACAACATGAAGAAAACGTGGCAAGCAATAAATACACTTCTCACAAACCGCAAAAGAAAGTCTCACTCTATAACAGCACTGAAAGACCCACGTGATAATAACCTTGTCACACATAATCCCTCAAGAATACCTAACATCTTGGACTTATTACATGGGCCACGCCTCTAAAACACATCTAAATAAACTCACTATTCTACAGAAGCGCGCACTACGCTTAATTCACGTTGCAGACAGAAATGAGCACGCTATCCCTTTATTTGTCAAAAGTAACGTTTTACCTTTAAGTTTTCTTTATGTCCAAGCGGTCTCAAACTTAATGTATGATATAAATGCAAAACAAGCACCGCCAAATATTCTAAATCTTTTCTGTAGAACTTCTAGCATACACAAACATGCTACCCGCTCGTCAACCTCTAAGAACTTTTATATTAAAAATTCTAGAATCGACCGACAAAAATACTCTTTTTCACGTGTTGGAGCAAAAGTGTGGAATGGGATACCTGAAAGAATAAAAAAGTTGCCAAAAAATAGTTTTAAGAAAGAAATGAAAAGAATACTATTTGACATTTTGAAAACTGAAGATAGCTACATTGAAATCGATAAAATAATATTTGA
>JAEMWC010000757.1:7500-10000 GCA_016490735.1 Pachyseris speciosa | reverse complement strand
ACATATGCGGAATATTTGCCAACCTTTATGCACCTATTAGCGGATGTAAAATGTGTTTACTGACAGAAATCGAAGGAGTGAAGGAGTGATATCAGCCTCACACCTACAACTCAGAGCCGGCGTCATTGAACCTGCCAAAGTCTAGTTAAACCAATTTCCTACTACTTTCAAGAAAACAATAGACTTAAACTTCCTAGTGGTGAAGCTGCTGGTACACCACCGGAAGTCAGGTTCACATTTAAATGCAAGACCGCAAGTTATTATATGATAAGCCTGGAAAATCTGGTCCGGCATTCAGAGACGAGGTTAGCTTGGTTTTTCCAGGCTTTGAAAGTAACTCTGTTCAAACATCGAACTCGGCTGAAAATATGAGAAGTCTTAAGAGTTTTCATGAGCTTTATGACCACGAGATTTAAAATATTGTTCTCCTTTGATTTCTCCAATAAATAAAATATGAGAAAATGTTAAGACTGATGAGAAAATATGAGAAAACGATAGCTTTTGTTTCCTTCTTTCAAGGCAAACGACGGACGGGAACAAAATATCGCATCGAAAATTTAGGATTATCTTGTTTCTTCCTTCATTTGTTACTTTACTATGAAGAGTTCCAACATGTAGGATAACTGTCGAAAAGGCTGGAACTTGCTATTTTCATCTGCTATTTAGAAAAACCAAAACCAAACCGAAACAAAACAAAACAAAAACAAAAAAAGTACAAAAGATGCCGGGAAAAAAAGACGTTTTGCAATCAACGTTAACGTTTCTCGATGACAAAAATTGCACCTTTAATATTAAGGATTGAGTATGAAGCTATTCCTTCATGTTTCGTCTAATTTGGAACATTAGTATCATGTAATAACGGACTTTTTTTTTTCAGAATGAACCCCTTTTAAATCAGGGGCTTCGCTTTCATGTTAAACGATATCGTTGTTTTACTTTACTTTTTTTTCAGTTTAATTATTGCTGTCACTTAGCTAACTCCCTATAAGTTACAGTTTCGAACGAATCCGTGTAAAGTTTCGATAACGAAAAAACCTCTTCCCACAGGATAAAAAACTTCTGTGTCCTTATTTTGGCATTCTATATAATACGGTTTCGTTAATTATTTTCGCGCAATAGGACAATTTCTTATGTAAAGTGATTTAGTTCTTTATTACACCCATTTTGAAATCACTTGTGATCCTTGCAATCTGATTGGCTCTCAACAGTGCAATTTATTCCCAAATTGCACCATTTTTTAGTCTAAATCGCATCCTTTCTGTAACTCATCAAAATGAAAGTGAAATAATACTAACCTATCAAATTTCATGGATAAACAAATATTAATATTGACAAAAAACTGTGTGATTTCAAAATGGGTGTAATAAAGTGGTAATTGAACTTCGTGTCGTGCAATTTTGGTCTGAACTCGCGCTGCGCACTCGTTCGATTTTGAAATCACGCGTATGATTTCAGACCAAATTGCACTCCACTCAGTTCAATTACCATTATAAACTGACTTTATCGTGATTACGTAAGTGCATGGGTAAACTTCTGCGCAGTTCACCCCGAGTTCAACTGCAGGAGACTTTCTTCAAGATCAAGAAAATTGTCACACAACAAAAACGGACAGTCTTCACCCGTTGCTATGTATGGAAAAAAACTAATTTCCACATAAATGTCCCGATCCTGCAGAAAGTTTACCTGACGTTCAATTACTTTTTTCACTCTATTTTAACTGAATAATTCATTAAACAGACAGTATCGATTAACATAAACTGTTACTTATCTTTTCCTTTTGTTATCACAAAACGTTGTCCTTGCAAGGAATCTAATTACACGACTGTGAAAGACTTGCAACACTTGGTCTTTCAAATAGTTTATAAAGGGTGAGTTAGGTGGGAGCTTTTAATGTTACAGAATGCAAGAATGCCACTTTCTCAGATTTCGGTTTTTCCTGAATTAAATACAAGTCTTACATATGTGGCCCTAAGAATGAGGCCTCGTCCACACTATGCCGGATAAATTTGAAAACGCAACTTTTAGGTGCAAAAACGGAACAAAAGTTTTCCGTCCACACCACACATGAAAACGGATAAAATGTTCTGCGTCCACACTACAGCGTTTTATCGGCGGCACAATTGCTTAATCTCGCTTTGAGCATGCTCACAGTAAAGCATAACATGGAGCCCGCGATAGTTCCCTTTCCCGCCAACTGCTGTTGTTTACGAGGGTTTCGTCGCGTTCCCTTTGCTTCGTTAAATTTCTTCAAACTTAAGATGTCACGACGTAAAAAGCAAACAACTAATGCCAAAGATAAGACAGATTACTTCTCTTGGTCCGATGACGAAGTGGAATTGTTGCTTAGTTCTACAATGGACTACAAAACATCGATGGAAATGGAAACATCGATTGGGAGTCTTGTCAAAGCAAATACCAGGACATTCACGACAAGTTTGTAAAACATTATCCGACCCCTGAAGAAGCAAAAGCATTGGGAAAAGAATATCCACATTCAAGA
>JAEMWC010000757.1:0-5000 GCA_016490735.1 Pachyseris speciosa | reverse complement strand
AAAGGGGTACCATTTGTAAATGAAAGGTATACGAAAGGGTTATCATTTGTCAATGAAAGGTATACGAAAGGGGTAACCTTTCTGTCAAAAATGGTATATAAAAGGGTAAGGGGTCGGACCTCGGGGCGGAGCCTCCCCGTATAAATTTTTTTTAGTACCCCCGCCCCCAACCCCCGGGTAGTGGACTGAAACAAAACGCAAGCTATTAACTACTACCTTTATTATTTACCCGGCTCTTTAGTCGAGTAAAACAACAAGATCAAAAAGGTTAGGTTTCCAGACACAGACCAAACAGAGAATAAATATTAGTTCAGTATAATATACATGTACATCCACTTTGACTTTCCTACTATCTTGTACTTGAGTGAAAAGGTTAACTTAAAACAGCTTGCCAAGTTTATTTACAACAATATAGGGCAACTCAGATTTTCGGGTTGAACACGGTCTTACAAATACAACAATAATAACTTATAATTAAGATTAATATGAGCATAAGTTTTTAAAATTCACTTTGCACTTCAATGCCCCTTGTTATGAGTGTCGAAAACCCATAACACGGTTTAAATAAACTACAAATCCATTTCAATAAATAACACAACTAATTTAACCTCGCTACTACCTCTGTTCTTGATTAACAGTCCTTGACACACGAATTTGATTAGATAGGTCAAATACTCGAAAAACAGCTCTGTTCCAAACAATAAACTTTTTTTTTTTTTCGTTTGCTGAACTATCAGGCTGCAAGGTCTTTATACTTCTTGAAGGTGGTGGAGTACGTGGTGAGAGAATCAACACGTTCTTTAAGTGGCGAAAACGGCGAAAACACGAGCACGATTGGATAACCATCGTAGTAAAATGACGAACTTCAATTATACAATCAATTCAGCGCTTGAAAATTTCGGTGGTGTACCATGATTTCAAAACCACAGCTCCTTCAGCTAAACTATACGTCCCCAGCTGACGCCAAACGTCCACTAGAATAAAGAAATGTGCTTTGTCAAAGGATTGAGAGCATGTGGCTAGGTGTGGTGCGAACGTCTTCGTATGGTGCAATTGCCCGGGTACTAATTAAAGATTGGATCTTTACCCGGTGTCTGTAGGATGGGGCAAAGTGAGACTACTACCCGTCATGGATGGGATCCTAGTCCAGCCGTAGGTTAGCCTCGGCAGCATGTTGCTGGTACGCATCTAAAAAAAGAGTGGTGAGGTATGTCTTGATGTTATAATACTAATACAATACGACACTGTATTGCTGTCTTCCAGTCAGTAGTAGTATCAAAGGTTTAATAAACTCAGTGTTATTAACATTTCAAGTTAGAATCAAGGCTCCAGCCGTTTCTTACCCGATACTTCACTGCTTAAGTTCCATCTTATTGTTATCACCCACCATGACATTGTTTGCGATAACTGTGACGTGCGTTGAACCTATAAAGACAGTGATAACGATAATGAAGAAACAACCTAAAAACCTAAAAAATAAAAAACAAAAAACAAAAAAAAAAAAAAAAACATAAATTTCTCTTCTCATACGCAATTACGTTTCTGCGCTTGAAGATGTATCCTCTGTCTTTTGATAGTTTTACGACTAACGCCGGTCTGTGACTAAAACGGCCGAAAACACTAATTTGTTTTTTCTCTGAAACAGTGTGGGGTTGGTTGTACTGTAGACTGATAGGTGAAATATAGGCGAAATGACAATGAACTTTATGAAACAAAACATACTATATTGGAAAGTGTGCGAAAATGGATAAAAGTAGTCGTTTGGAAATGATTAGTGTAGGCAAAACAAAAAGTATGAAAATGAAAACATTCCCTTCTCCCCCCTCACCCCCCCCCCCCCCCACCCGCCCCCGTCCCCCCTCCCAAAAAGACGATTGATATTGCAGTTACCTGTCTTATGTTACCTGCATAGATCTAAACCCATAATCGATTCGACAGCAATGGGTAGTGTGCAATTGATGCACTCATAAAGTCAGCTAACTTAAGGCAAATGCATACGGTGGGAGTAAAGTGAAAGTGGCCTCACCATCGTTTCTGACAATACCATCTGAACTCACTCCAGCTTGATCCTCCTTTAGCAGGTAACTTATGACGTCATGATGCCCTTTCCTCACTGCTATTTCAAGAGGTGTTTCACCTCCCTTAGGACAAATTAAAGACAATTTTCAGCAACCGGATACTAAAATCCACAAGGGGCGTTACTTTCAAGGGCTAAATAAGTCCATTAAAGATATGTTGAGACATCAGAGCTAAAGTTGGCTTCATATTATACACTGTAGGAAACCCAAGCGAAAAGTGAGAACGTATAATAATAATAAAAACAATATTTTTGTGAGGGTATCCAACTCGCCTGGAAGGTTTTCCATGGAGTCGTCCTAATTAATTTATAACTTAATTAAAACTAAAATATATAACAGTGGATGAAAAAATATCATTCCAACGTCGGAAACATTCGAGGTAATCGCATTGCTCCACTGTGCCTTTACCACTCTAAGAAAAGTGGTGGGATTGAAGGGCTGTTTTCCAGAACCAGGATGTATTTATATAGCTAAATAAGAGGCACTGCGAGAATACAGCTGAGCAAGATGTCTAGTAAAGTTATGATTAGCTCAACAATCCCAACTCTTACTGAAATTTTACATTGCAGTTCCAAGTCAAACAGGGAGAAAATCTTCCCAATTGGAATTATACTTATGGAACCTAACTAAATTTTAAAACGCCTCTAAATCCATCAATCGACTTGCCCTTGAGCTCGGATTAATATCCCCCTATTCATGACTAGGAAGTTATGCTTGCGCCTTACCCCAATAACAATAACATTCTGTACGTGCATTAATCATGACATTTTTATAGCACTTACACGGTTTGGTTTCTTAACGTCTGCCTGACAGTGATGATTTCTCAGTAACGCCTTCACAGCTTGTAAATTTCCTCGTTCAACTGCCAAATGGAGTGGTGTTAGATCAAACTAAAAAAAGAACGCAGAAAAAATTCTTTGGGCATGCAACACATACATTTACACTCTCATTAATAAAAAAAAGATGAAAGTAAAATGGATCTTAAACTTTTATGAAATTGGTTTTGAATTAAAAAAGGGAAAAAAGAAAAGAATCAATAAAAGAAGAAGGGAAAAGGGTTGGAAAAGTTAAAGAGAGCCAGACAAACTGCTTAGCGTCCTTTTGTATTAAACATGGTGCCATTTTTACCAGAAGAAATGAGTAGGGATGGTGTGAACGTACAAAGGCAGATTTAGCTAAGACGACGTGACCACAGTAACTACGGCGCGCTAGACTGCGAGTAGTTTCTAGTTTCGCGACGGATTGTGGAACGGGAGAAATTGCGTATTTCTCTCGCCCCACAACAACCCATCGCCGAAAATTATAGCCTACTCGCAGTGTAACGGCGCGCGCAAATCTAAAACTCGACTTGACCGATGGTAGCACGGCAAATTGAGCTCCGGAAGTCGCGTTCAGTCTTTTCCGCGCGCTTTCGCCGCGTTCTCATTCTCAAGACGTTGAGTTGTCTTTGCGGCTGTCTGCGTAATATGTGTTTGACTACATGCCTTTAAAATGAAAGTTGTGAAATTCAGTGGTAAAACCCACAATACTTAAGAACCATCAATAATTCAAAACTCACACAGTCAACCAAATTTGTGTCAGCTCCCTTCTCCAATAGCACGTTCATGAGGTCTTCATGTCCTTGTTTTTCAACAACTACGAAATGCAGAGGCGTTCTGTCTGTCTGGATGAGAAAACATAAATAAGCTGATAAAAATTAATGAGTAGCTTTCCAACAAGCAGAAAATAACACTAACAATTTTTAAATTTTTAGCGTGTCACATATGTTTAACCATTGCGTTCGGACTCTCAGACGAACTTCTGACCTATGCAGTGTTTTCCCTAATATATATCTACATATATATTCCACATTTTTTATACTTAATACGATGTTTAGACTATTTATAAAGCAACTTTTTTGGGCTGATTTTTGTGACATTTACTGGAAGCTGAGCCATTACTTTTTACATATATTTTGAAGCTCCACGTTAAACATGTTTTTAAGTCTCTTATTACAAGAATTTCGAATACGAGAGTTTTATTTTTGCCGAAAGTGCACATAAAATTTTAAGAGTGCGCAAGAATTTGTTAAACGTTGGTCATTTTCTAATAAAGTTTTTTGGATAATAATAAAAATAATAATAATAATATTATAATATTATACATATTTAACCCGGGTAAACTCGTCAGCTGAAGCTGTTATAAATGGGTTCCCTGGGCAAGTAAAAAAAAAATAACAATTAAAAGGAAAATAGCTATAACAGATGAACCATCAGGAAAAAGGTAAAAACTATGTACAATATCATTGATAAAAACTAAGAATTATATAACTAAGTAAATTAAGACCCTACAAACTCCAAAAGATTTACCAAAGCTCTAAGAAATAACTGCACTTGCGTTTGGACTACAATCAATTCAATTTCACCATCTCGGAACTCGAAAACTTGACAGATACAAAAACTGCATATTCAAAAGAGCCAGTACGTAAACAACCAGATATGTCACAATAGCGGGATCGTTGTATGTGCATCCATTTTTAGCAGCTGTCAACTTTCATGGGTTTTCGGTCGAAACTGGTGTTCTTGTGTAATATTTCCGCACCATTAAACCACAAGCAAATAATCCAAAAACTTGCTTAATCCATACTCAACCACAAAGGCACATGGTCGCTAAAAACTACTGGAGGAGCGGTTACATAGCTGACACAAACAAGACCATTCTACATCTTCTCAATGAAAATTGCATGATGCTGCTGAGATTTTCGGACCACCAATATACAAGAAAATTTCTTCTTCCTTGTATGTTAGGCATACTATCCAGAAACGAACTTTTAATTACCGACAGCTCAAACTTACCGTATTTCCTCGAATAAGCGCCACGCTTGAATTAGCGCCGGCCTTCCCCTGAATAGCCGCACACCATCTCGGGCAAAAATAGCAAATA
>JAEMWC010000756.1:412500-431837 GCA_016490735.1 Pachyseris speciosa | reverse complement strand
ACACTGTAATGACTGCTTTAACAAGTGCATGCAGTTACTATAATTAATAGTAATTTCTGAGCATAAGTGAAAAGAAAATGACTTGTCCATGCAGTCCTAATAAACAACAGAGTGTTTTCAATTGAATTTCTAGCTTGGATCCCCTTAAATTGTCAATATATTATAAAATTATATACAGCTGTACATGTAGATTAGCCATGACTTGGTTAACATTGACTGTTCAAATCACCCTGATGACCACACAATTATTGCTACATTTATAGTATAGGATGTTTTTAAGTATTCACACTTGGAACTGCCTCCCTGAGATATAATTACCTCAAGTTTCTTAGATTCTTTTAAATTAAATCTGTCAATTTTTTTAAGAAATCCTTTTAGTGATTAAAATAGTAAGCTCTACTTTTTATTAAGCGGCCATTACTTAGCAACAAGCCACTTCTAGTTATACCCGTTTTTTTTCTGTAGATTTTTTTGTCATGGTGTCTGCCGAGAGGCCCCTGCCCCTCTTGGCCAAAGGAAGAAACAATGATATAAGTAAAGAAATAAATTTTCTAATACCAGCACCAGGACTTGAACTTGCGACCTTCAGATCCCACCTTGGCCCTTTATCTGATTGCGCTAATGAGACAACTCTTGTGGTTGCTAGAGAATTTTGTAGTAAATAAAGTCATCAGATCGGTCACGCATCGTCTCTTTAAAATCCATATCAATGCCAAGGGTTACAGAGAAAAGAAATGTTTTGTCAGAATTGAATTACTCCAATGTACATCCCATAACAAAGGATATTAATTTTATTTGAGAGCGTTTGTTTTGAGCAGTATTTCAGAACACCGATGATTGGGAGTCCAATATTTTTGGAACAAATTCAGCAAAAACAAAGAATTTATCCGATCTTAACTAAAGCTATTCGGAAGACCGTAAATGTTTTTAAACTGAACTTGTAGATTTTGGTGGCCATACAATACAGAGGTCAGAGTCAGAAATCGTGAAAGCCTTTCTAAAAGAAATGTTTAGTCAGAATTGATTTACTCCAATGTATGTCTTATAGGAAACAAATTTATTTGAGCGTTCCCTTTGACCTGGTTTTGAAGATAAACAAGTGATGGTGCAATACCAGAAGTGAAATCAACAACACAGCGCGTTGTTTGAACGTATCTTAGTGTTGGAGATATCGGTTACCGTCGAGAAACTGGTCAATGGATCTACGACGCAGATTTATACCAAATTCTTTGCTTTCTTTGAAATTGTCAAACAAATCGAAGTGCCAGTGTTTTGTCAAGCTTCACCGGCAGCTGGCCTTGGTTTCTCGAGTTGCGAATATCCAGAGAATCGGTTCACCACTTTTCTGTGTTAATTGCAAAATCAGTTTACAGCTTAAGCGTTGACAAAAGAAAAAATAAAACATGTGAAAAGGAATAGAACAAAAAAAGAGATCAAAGAAAAAAAACTTGACTGTGACAGTTATTGACCCACCGACCCTACCCTACCATTACAAGACAAAAACAGCGTACTAACCCATTAGGCCAGCAAAACCATCTCTTAACTCATTAATGAATTTTAAAAGTTTCTATCATTTGGAGTCACAAATAGCCTGTCATGCCAACTGAAAGGTGACAAAAATTGAATTACGATCAACTTGAACTTATCGTGTGCATTAATCCAGCTTGGATGGTCAAAAAGGCTGCTTCAAAATTCTCGGAGAATTTCTTGTTGTTATTACTTTTCGTTATTTTCAGCATAGTTGATGTGAATTGTCTAAAACTTTTTACCAACTTAACATAAGTAGACATGTAGATGAAAGACATGTAGGTTATGCTTATTTACACTGAACTATAATAAAGAGAGATTTGTTGCATAGTGCATTAATTTGTTACCTTTCCAATGTCTGGCATCTCTACTGAGAACTTATAAGTTTTTCCCTCTTGAAATGAGTCAGCAGCAGTACCAGATGGTCGGAGTACAATCTTGGTGCTCTCCTCATTTTCTCCACACAGCTGCAGGTACAGCTTCACATAGGGATCCAGAACTTTGCCCAGATGAACAGAAACTGTGTAACCTTTGTCTAAATAAAGGGTGATTTTTTTTATTGCAACAAAGTTGGGGTTTTCTGATTTTTTTCTTTTTTTTGCATTAATCAATGTATAAGCTACAGTATGTGTTTAAAACTTTATTCTGCAGTTCTAAAATATGCTACATGTATCCTCAGACGACCCCTCCCTCAGAACAAATAACTTTTTCAAAACATCTGCAAAAGATGCCCCAAAGAAAATGCCAAAGTGACATTTTTGGAGGAACTGAAGGCCTCAAGCCCAAAAAAAAAAAAAAAAACTAGCAAACTGGAGCACAAAAATGGACCTTAAAAGTCATGGTCAGTTAATTTTGTCTCGGGTTCTTCAAAGCATTTATAACTTCATTCTGTAGTTCAGAGACAGTTTATGTCTAAAAAAAAATAAAAAGCTAGTGTCTCACTTGATGTGGGGGTTGAGGCATTCAAATCCTCAACTGTCATTTCTGTCAACCTGTCCTGAGCCAACCAACAATTGCAAGGAAATGTGTAATGGTTGCCATACGATGGTATATCTATTTCAACTTCTTTGACATGCAAGCCTGTTCCGTATTCCATATGATCATGGCTAAGTTTAATCTTCTCCACCTGAAGAACAAAGTTGTGAAAATATTCATTCTGTATCTCATGAAAGCTGATTCATACTGGTCAATTAACAACCAATAAAACCACAATGTCACATCTTAGCCAAGTAGCTAATTAAAAATTGAATATTAAGTGTACAAGTAGGCTTATAAATATGTATACATCGGGCGTTTTCCATTTACCAAAAAATTCCGGAAATTTCGATGGGAAATGACCATCGGTGAAGAACGTGTTCCATTTGACAAACGTTCCATTCATTCCCAGGCTCCACACTTTCCCGCTAAACTTCCAAGTAGTAACAAAGATGTCTTAAACGAAACTGTAGAGTTGTCTATGTAGAAAGTCTTTTAAATTGAGACGATGATGACACTCCTATCCTCGCATCGATTGCAGCTTATATGAGGTGCGATCATCGCCGAAACGAAGGGTTTTTCAAAAATATATTGCCACGATATTTCATCGATGAATATTACAAGCCACTTCAGGGCGACTCGAGGCGGACCCTTGAAGCTTAGTGCACGGAAATGAAGCCACTGGAAGATTCCTCAGTGATACTCTTATTGGTTATATAGCAAAGCTGCACTTAAAATGCCTACTGTGAAATGAAAATAACGAAAGACATTGTTTAATTTCATTATGCAAAGTATTATGCGGGAAACAATCGGAACAAGCTTACTCAAAGAACCCTCGGGCAAAATTTAATGTTTTCTTCAATAAATTCTGCTTACCATTGGTATACATCACACAATTGTGATTCATTAACGTATGAAGATCGGGTGCAAGTCCATAACACACGGGGCATTCGTATAAAACTATTCGAGGTGACCGAAGAAGGAGCCGCCATCTTACCAAAGATATGGCCGTGAAAGACCTGGAACTGGTAAACCTTGTGAAACTCGTAAATGGAACACGCATTTTCCATCGGAAAGTTTCCAATGGGAAAACAGGACTACCTTTTCAGAAGTTCCGTTTATTTCGGAAATTTTCCATTGGAACGAACCAAAAACATGTGTTCCATTTACATCCCAACCGGAATTTCTTGGTAAATGGAAAACGCCCATTATCTCAATCTCAGGTTTGTATGTACAGCATAGATGCAAATTTTCCGCAGTTACTTCACCCTCTTTAATTCCCCTCAGCTACAGGTGTATACTAGTTGATAATGAAGAGCTTACCATACCAGTCATTATGCTAACAACAACAATAACAATAACATCTTTATTTAAATAGGGTAGCTCTTTCAGTATTTTACAATTTGTAGA
The DNA here is from genome assembly GCA_016490735.1 of Pachyseris speciosa. Classification (NCBI taxonomy): domain Eukaryota; kingdom Metazoa; phylum Cnidaria; class Anthozoa; order Scleractinia; family Pachyseridae; genus Pachyseris; species Pachyseris speciosa. Next base: position 427,925 of record JAEMWC010000756.1, on the reverse strand, counting down.
AAGACTGCATCAATAAAGGCCCTACACTGTATATAAAAATTTAATAAGGGCTAATTACAAATATTAACACCAGTGAAATAAAAGCTTAGGCTGATAAAATGTCGCTTCCACAATTTTTTTTTTTGAGAAAACTGGCATATTACAATTATTTATAAGTAGATCCAACCAGTGCTTGACTTACCTTTCCAATATCCAGGGTGTTAACCATGAACTTGTATTCCTGGCCAGTCTCAAACCGGTTCTTTTCATCACCAGCTTGCCGAAGTTGTATTTTCGCTGTGTTTCCTTTCGATCCAAAGAGCTGTATGTACACATTTCCATCTGTTCCATTGCCTTTTACTTCGCCAAGTTTCATTTTCATATTGTATTTCACTACAGTGAGAGAAGATGCCAGAACTTAATTCCCTCATATAAGAATAGAGTCCTAAAGTGTGACATCACAAATATTTGACTTTTTGAAATTAAGAGATTTTCTAAAATTCAGAAAGAGTAAGATGAAAATACTCCCTTGCCAAAAATCAGCATGTTAAGGTAAATTGGCTCTAAGATTTCAGCACTGTTATGCTCTAGTGAAAATCCTTCTAAATTTTGCTTGGTTTAAATTACAGTAACATGAACCAAGTCCGTCAAAATTCATAATTATGTACAGCTGTAGAAGGATTTGTATGGAATCATCAGAGCATAACTGTGCTAATGTCTTGCTCTCAAACTGTAAGAAAATGTTGATTTTTGGCAAATAGGCCTTTTTTTTATCTTCAGTTGTTCTTTCTGAATATCCCAACAAATCCCATAATTTCACAAATCTAGTTTGTGTGATGCCACCACTTTTTACTTAGCACTCTATTGATCACCAATCAATAAATAATTTTTTATGGTTGTATTAACTGTAAGTTTATACAGATTATGTATTTTTAGTTGAAGAGCTCACTGCATATCCATTTTAGGTGAAATCTTGAGTCATTATTTTTGCACATCATGTTAAAAGTTCCCTTACTGTGCATACATGTGAGGGCTGACAAGTCAAAACTTGAGGCAAAACTGACCAAAGAAAACCTAAAGTTCAACCTTAGATGGTTCCATTTTTCCCACTCTTTCTGCTGGTTCATTTTAGACAAACAAATAATACTATTAGCTAATGGCTGTTCAAGCTTACCATGTTTTTTGTCATGAACCAAATACAGGTTTCATGACTACTTACCATTAACATCAGGAAGGCCTGCTTTTGGATCTGATGACGTTTGCTGCTTCACTAATGATGATGTACGTGGAAGAGTCAAGGGTTTTGTTGGGGAAGACTCTGTACCAGAGGAACTGACTGCTTGAACTGCCAATTAAAATAATAGGGAAACACACATCTATGAATCTTTGGTTGTCAGTCCAATTCATGATTGTTTACAGCTGTACATTAAGGCTTTTGTATATGAGTGAACTCATTGTCTGGTTATTTACCACTTGGTGTTTACATTGTCCTGGGGTGAAATTTGTTCACCTCCCCGTGATGATTTCATCCTGGTCTTCAGCACCAGGATAAAACGTGACCAAAAATTCCATGTAGACAGTCTTCCTAAGTGAGCATTTCATCCCAGGGCAAAAATGTTTTCGTTTGTCCCAGGAAGAAACCACACGTGAACAGCAATAAAAATTTTCCCAAGCTGGTCAGAGAAACTGACCAAAATTTTGTTCCATTTGATTTTCTGCCAAAATACATGTGACAAGTACAGCCAACCATTATGGTGTTGCTTTTTAATCTTTTTTAAGATGCACCACACTTGCAGAAGGCAGCTGCAGCTCAGCTTTAAAGTAATTTATATTCTAAGACAAAAAGATCAAAAATTCAAACTAATCGTTTTCAATAACTGGGGTATAGAATGGTCTTGGAAAATACATGTATTAACTGACTATCAAATTCTTGGAGTCTCAGGCTTGCTAAAAATAATTGTCAACATCTCAAAGTCTCAAATTCTGATAATTTGGATCTCAGAGTCTCGTTAATGTTCCTGGTATCAGCTTGAGGTTCACAATTTAATGAGCAAGAAAAGCAAGTCTAGTTTATTTCTTTTATCGGCAACAAATAATAAACACATAATGAATTAAGAGCAAATTACTGTAAGACTAGAACGCAACCTAAATCGTTTAGAGTAATCTGGAGTAATCTCAGTTTCAGTACATGTAGCTTTAAGTCACCTGTTTTTAATTAGTACTATTTTCCTGTTTTTAATTTTCCTGTTTTTAATTAGTACATTTTCCTGCAATTAATGTCTTGTGCCACGGTTTTTTGAGGTAAAGTCTCAGGCTCAGATTTGATACATGTAGCAACACAACAGACTTGATCTTGGATTTTTAAACAGGGGTCTTGTGGTCTCACAAAGTCTCGGATTTGCCATTAAATTGTATTCCCCTTAAATAACCTGGAAAGCAATACTGTCCCTTGAAATTTAATTTACCTTGAGGTTCATTGCTGTTAGAAGTTCTATGTCCAGTTGAAAAGGATGAGGATCTTATCGGCATGGTCAAGCTGGATATCTTTGTTCCACTGCCTGTAGAGCCTGTTGATGCACCACTTGACCTTCTCCGAGTACCACCACTACTGTAAGTATGCTGTAAAGAACCATTTTCGCTGGCATCTGAATCACGCTTTTTGTAGGGAAGTCTGTCAGATGTGGCTTCAGAAGCAGAGTCCCCATTCACCATGTAAATTGTTCGCTTACTACGAACTGACTGTTGTGAAGAGTCAATTCCATTTGTGATAGTGTCATTAACATATTGGCTTGGTCCATCAGAACGTCCCGAGTACTGACGCTCCATTCTTGTGTTAAATGTGTTTTCACTTATTGTATGAACCTGGCGTACTTCTTGTCTTGTGAAGGATTCATTTCTTTCCGTTTCCCACTGCATTGTTAATTAGTGAGCAAGCAAGTTCCTGCTGAAACAATAATTAACAGAACTGAATGACTGCAAAGTTTTAAAGGTCCATGTTTATCCAATTATTGCTTTGTGTGCTAGTGTTTTTGTTTACTTTTACAACTGTTCTTAAAATATTAAAACCTCAAGATACTGAAACTGTAGAAATTACATATAAGCATGAAGGAAGTAGGCTCTGTTTGCTAACAATACGGCTCACATCATGGTGATTTGCAGGTATATTGCCGGTATGAAAATCAGCATGGTAGCCAACACATTTAGGGTGAAAATGGGTCTTTCAGCTTCATTATAGCAGGGAGCAAACAGCCAACATGGGAAAGAGAGGACCCTGGGAATGAGGTTGAACCAACACAGCATGGCTATACATGCAATGCATGCTGACACTGGCATGTGCATGGGAAGCAATGGAATGCAAAACATGCATAAAGACCATGCATTTGCAAATACAGTGAACTCCCTCAAGGAGAAAGTTTCCTTACAAAGATTACAATATGGGGCAATTTTAAGGCCTTGGCCAGGCGAAGGTGTCTACCTTAGAGAGGTGTCCTCCTTACAGAAGTGTCCAGATAGAGGGAGTTCACTGTAAGCAATAAAATATTCCTGTATTAAATTAATAATAATGTTTAGTTCCAGAAAATATCCATACCCCTACCATGGAAGGTTAATGGAAATTATGAGGCGGAAGGGGCTTTGGGGGTAGACACGACCTTGTTTTTTCTAAGGGGTAAATTGTTGAGAAAGAATTGCTTTGCAGTACAGTGTACACTCGAACTTGAGAAACGCAAAAACTTGAATGTTATAGTTTAACACGATTGTCTTGTTTCTAGATTCAAGTTTGCGTTTATTTTTAAATAACGATGGCTATTCCAGTTGAAGAGAAAAGACCGAGTTGAGTGTTCTTGGTGTCTCGTTCCAGTCCTCCACAAATGGCCAACGCACACATATAAGGGCATCAAACTGCTACTTTCAGTAAATTATGTCCGTACTTTAGAGGGTAATATTATTTTGGCTGGAATTTTTGCAATAATGGTAAAATGAATGCACATTATTTTTGGAGGTACAAAACTGCCATTAGAATTTTATCATTCCATGCTTTATTTTTTTATGGCATTCTAGTTGGCGTCGGCATGGACCTTTTATGCAGGTTATCCAACTTCAGCTTGGCTTCCCTGCTGGTATGGACAAGGAAAGAAAAGACAGTAGCAGACTTCTTTGGCTGCAAGACAAGTATCAGTGGTAAAAAACTGAATTAGATGGAAGGAATAATTAATTACTTGGCATTTTCAGCTTTTAGTTTCGTTGAATGCTCCACCAACTTTATAAATAATTTGGAAGACTTATACTCTAGTTTACACACTTATAAAAGGAAGCCTGTTTGAGATATTGACATATAAAAAGTTGTTTTGATCTTTGCTAAATTGTCACATGCATGAAATATTTGCAAACATGACAGGAACTTGCACTGACTGAGATATCGGTAACTTCTTCCGAACACTATAAGAAACAACAGTAAATTTATAAGTAACAGCATTCAAACGAAAAATGTTTAGGCTTCAAAACGAACAAGAATTCAAGCTGCTTAAATTAAGTTTTCATTTGCCCAAGAAAAGCTACGTGTTTAGATACCTGACTTGGCATGACTGGCAAAGGTCATGCACGCATTTCACGCTCTCCACCGTAAAAGCGCTACAATAATATTACAAACAGATCGATATATCCAATCATGTTACCGACTCAATCGACTTAAAATTTACTAAGCGGTTTTTGAAAAATCTTGGAAATTCCTGGGGGAGGGGGGTATTTGATGACCCCCTGGAACGGAAATTCATGGGGGAGGGGGGTTGGAAAACAAAAAACCTTCCATGGTGGGGGTATGGATATTTTCTGGAACTACACAATCTGGTGTCCAATGAGGTAAGACGAAAACAGCAACCAAGACCTACAATCAGCGTGCAAGTAAGGTGAAGTCAATTCGCTTATTTTATTTAATAGCAGTTCATTTATAGTTATTTACAATAACTATAAATAGCTAAAAATATTATTATTGCAAAGATGCCTTTAAGACAGTCTAAGACCTTAAAAATAAAAGCATTTTCATGGTGTTTCTCATTAGATCTGAGCAACTGTGGGGTTCATTTGGGTAAGGTCCTAAACCACTCAGTTTAGTAAAACTTTTATCTACATTGTAAATGCAAAAGGATTTAAAATTCTAGTTGATTTGAACTTCATCTGAAAAAATTCAGACATGTTATATTTGTTCAAAGGGTGAAAAAATAGTCCAATGCCATCTTAGAGTCTATGTCAAGCAGGGCTTAATTTTTTGGATCACATGATTTTATGAGTCATCTCAAGTGTTTAAAAAGAAAGGCCCAGAATCAAGAAACATTATAGGTCAATTTCAATTAGTTTGGTAATTGCAACCAGAAGACTTTTTTTGTCAGTCAAATGGTCTAAAAAGACTTCTTCTGTTTTATGAAGATAAGAATTAATGAGACAGATGCTGGACTAAGCACTTCCAAATCAAAAGAAAAAGCCATCTCCTTTTTCAGTAATACAAATAATGTAGCTGTGTTTTGGACTGTAACATTAAAACACCTTGTGTGGGCTGAAGAGAGGAGACTGCACTGCAGTTTCAAAAATTGAGCCTAAACAAGATTCATTACTTTTGCCTGCCTGCCTGCCTGCTTTTTGCTGATGACTATGGTAATTATTGCCAACTGTATACAGCATTAATTGAAACCAGTTTTGCAACTACCTTCCTTCAAAGGAGACTATTTTGCAACCTAATTAGAACCAAAAACATTATTATAAGTGCCTTGTCAAGCTTTTAAATATATTATAATTTTTCCTCAGACGAGTTAACATTTAACGTGGACCACTCGTTATTTTTGAAAACTTCTACAAATTAAAGAAGATTAAGTTAACAGTGAATTAATTAGCCAAAAAATAGTGCGGTTCAGTTCGAAATCAAGGTCAACGTAACGAGAACCTAAATTGTTCGTTCTGTAGATTCAAAATATCAGCAAAGATCACCAGGGATTGTATGCAATATGATTTACCTTTAACGTACGTACCACTGCAACGAAATAAATATTTTACAAACAAGAACATTTTTCAAGGGAAATCAAAGGATTGTGACTGGGAGAACAAATTAATACTCTACATGAAAAGACGCTTGTCTCGACATCAACTTACTCGGTGTTCACAACAAGCACAATGAGGCTCAAAATTCCAAATTAATCCATTGTTAGTGAAAATCATAATCCAAAAAGTCTTTAAAATCGCTTTAATCCGAAGTCTAATCGTTTCACCGACGCCACTTAAAAAACCAAACGATAGCTCTAACTAACCAAGCTGAATTATTATCACGCCAAATTCTTAAGGTTTGTGATTCTGTTTCTTTCGAGAGTTTGCGATAAGACCTTTAAGTTTGTTTTGTTTTCTTAATATTGAAATGAGCGTCTCAGTTAAATTGAACAGTAGTTAAATTTAAGTTATAATGCAAAACGAAGCTTACCAGTGCGTGTGATGTTTACAGTCTCGAACGCTGATAGAACAACAGTTGAGATCTGAACGCTCTGGAACGTAAGATGAGAATTTATAAGGCGAAGAAAATGGGAACTATCTTAATAAAGTAGCCAAACGCATTCATTATGCAAAACAAATTACCTTCTTAGAGCACCACGGCTACTGACAGCCAAACAGAATCTTTCAATTTCTCCCGCTCTGAAACGCTCAGCTTATGTATGAACTCGGTTCTGTTTCCAAGCAAGGCTCTTGACTGTCTTGACAGCTACCTCATATCGAGTTACAGGACTGATCGAGGGGTTAATCTGCAAAAGCCCGCCATGAATCGTCAGTATTTGACAGTGTTTGCAATATGAGCAATTGTTTGTTTTCAAGTGGATATCGACTATCGCCATATTGGATCGGATGAAGAGGGCGTGGTTACAGAGGCTTCATTTGAAGGGATGCATTGTGCGGGATGCGGGAAATTGTGATGAACGTTTCCCGAGATCACGCAAAAGTAAAGCGGACAACAACAAACGTCTACAAGAAACGCACGTAGAAGGGGAAAGCAAAAAACACTGTTTTCAACCGTGTTTTATCTCAGAAAAATAATTCCAACAAAACCACGAATAGAAATAAAGGGAAATTTATAAACAAAGTTAAAATAAATTGATTGAAATTTCAGCGAAAGGAAAACGCAAACAGCTTCCAAAAACAGTGTTCTTAATATAAAACTGGAATACTTTAGCAAGGACCACCGTTGCAAAATAGAAGAGCCGGATCCTATAATAGATCTAACGAGTTATAAAATTGTAGACTAAAAAACGGTGTAAAAAACAAGCAATGCTGGTTACACGGCGAGGAATATATATATTCCCCGTCGTGTAACCAGCCTTGCTTGTTTTTTACCGTTCTTAATATATTTTTTCGTCACGGAGATGGGTCCAAATTCAGGAAAATTAAATTAATAGATTTGCTATGCAGACGAAGGAGTGAAAAAGTCATCGGAAAGAATCGCCAAAAAATGCCTCCGAGTTAATGATAAACAAACCATTAACGGAATTACGTTTTCTCGCTTTTCTGCGGTTCGCAGATTAGCAGAAAATTACGCCTTCACTTAACAAGTGACAGTTACTATGGTAACTTGTCTAGCGAGTTGACAGTCAGGGGCACATGGTTTTGACAGTTTCATTCATCTACATTTACATCTTGCAAAATCTCAAGGACGCGAAGCAAGTATTAAAACAAAGATACAAATTGATACATAAAGCTTATGAAAAATGAATGTCAGCAGTCTGGCGCTGCTCCCGTGCAGTCAGTTTTTTCCTTTTTAGTATCATTACCGGTACGTACGCTATCCAACGGTTCTTGTTACTACTGTTGTTGTTGGTCATTCGTTAACAATTTTACATTGTCGAGTAGTTAGCAATCTTACTCCCTCAAGATTGTAATATTTAGAGTATGGCTGCTTTCGGGAGAGACCAGGTTTCCCCAAAAGGGTTTTTCCTCAGCAGGCTCACTTTCGTATGTTTAGGTACTCTCGCTTCGAATTCGCTGTAATATTTACATTTTTGAGGCTCTTTGTTTCCCTCGATTACTAGTCCAGTAGCAACCTCGTTCCCAGGGTCTCTCCTCCTCCCGCCCCCTGGAACTCCAGGGGGCGGGAGGAGGAGAAACCCTGGGAACGAGGTTGGTCCAGTGGGGAAAAGTGAATAAGAGGGTCTGTCGTGCAGCAGCCAGCAGGTAGTTGTCTAGCGTCTTTTATTTCGGGTGGGAAATAGGGTAAACCACCATTTTTGATTACCGACGATGCCAGCAACAACGGACAAAAAACTGAACAGGAATAAATTTTGACCAGAAGGTGTTATAATTTAAACATTTGATGTAAAACATTATAGGTTGTTAAACTCAATAAGGCCAGTACGTGTACAAAATTAGTAATACGGAGTAGTCTGAATAGCAATGTCACTGATTAAACTGAGCATGTCTGTACATTGACAAATGAAGTCCAAATCCCCACCCCCCCCCCCCCTCCCCCTCCTCTTTCTACACCTGCCATGCAGGCTACAAATCTGCAATTAACTTTTCCTGTTCTCCAGTCGATGAATACTGGAGTAGCCGAAACGTTTCCGGCCGTAATCCCCGTTGCAGTCGCTATGTTAAACAAAATTCTTCAGTTTCCGGAACTTCTAAACAAAAACACGAGAAATTAAGGGCTATGATCAGTCTCTTTTCCCTCCGTAGAAAAAAATGTTTTCGTTTACTTTCGTTTGGTGAAACCCACGCGAGTTTTTTGTTTTTGTTTTTTGTACCGAAAAGAAAGCGAAAAGAATGAGTTTTTATTAACAAATTACCTAAAAGACGAACGAATTCCTTCGGACAACTGTAAGCGCTTTCCCACGCAACAGGGGCACCCAACGACAAGTTTCGGTAGATATCTAAAACGTGACCAAAAAGATTCGCAAATGGGAAATCATAGCCCCTGAGGTTTTCGAAAAGGCCGTAATTGCTGTTTTTGGCAGTCAAAAACGTCAGCTAGCATTTTCTGAAAGAAAATAGCTCCCTAGAAAGTTCGTAGAAAATTCATTTCAGGTTTCATTTTCCTGCTAGCTTATGAAAAAACCACCTTAAACAGACTTCAAACCCCATAAGGTACTACAAAATGCCTTTCTACAGCTTTTGCTTGATTTGGCTCGTTGGGTGCTCCTGACGCAACCCACTTGGAATCTGCAAACCGAATTCTTTGCAAACAAAGCTTTGTTTTGTAATTCTCAGGCTTAAATTCATCTAGTAACATGTCATGAACTCTCCTGGGAGCAAGGAAATCATTACTCCATATAGACAACTGAATTCCTGTATTTTTTTTTTGTGGCTCGATTGTGGGAAAACTTCACGCTTCACTGGCAGTCTTTACAAAGTAATTATACGCATTGTTTTAAAGACACCGAGGAGATAAAGAAACGAAGTCGATCAGAATAAATCTTCTACCTCTCCTTATTTCCAAAAAATCTCGTATCTCTTTGAAAAATTAGAGTTCGGAAAAAATTTGTTTCAACTAGACTGAAAATTCTAGCACAACGGAAATGAAAAAATTTTGTCACCCGCTAAAATGCTATTCCACAAAGTTACACATTGGATCCGTCCTTATTAAATATCGCTTACTTCACACGGACAGCTGGCTTGGCCCAGTCGAGACTCAAATTCGTTTCTCTGGCCGTACGCTTGTGCAGCGCGTCGGAACTCAGTCCTTTCCGATTGGTAGGATTGTATTTATTTAAGAGATTCGATTTCCTCCGCCGCTTTCATAAACGCCAAAGAAAAGCAAATTCTTCTCGGCCAGTTAGCGGTTAAAGTACGCGGTCTGTCTCAACGCTCCAGTTTGCGCATACACGAGTACACCGGTGTCACTTAAGTGTAATTGTTTGTTAGCGGATCTCATTTAAATTATTTTACTCAGGCACTGTTAAGTAAGTGCTCAGTAGTATAACGACTATAACATTTGAGCTGCTAATTGGAAATAGCAGCTATATAGCGACTATAACATTTGAGCTGCTAAAACGGAAAAGCGCTATAATTTAAGGAACGCTGATTTTATTGTACCACCGACGTTTTAATACTATTAAGTATGGGAAGCATTCCTTGAAATATTTAGGGCCTATGTTGTGGTATAAGCTGACAAAGGAGGAGCGTACCTTGAGCAGTTTAAACTCTTTTAAACGACAAATAAGGAAGAAAGACTTGGCGATGTTGATCGAAAATGAAGGATGCAAGAATTGTAATTTATGCACAAGCTGACGATATATTTATGTTCTTAGGATATGAATAGACTTTTCTCTAGATTTCATTCGCAAATTTTATAGGAATCTTAGTCATTTTTTTAAATCGTAATTTGTATATAGATGTATTTCAGTTTTTAACTAACTTTTTAACTAGTTTTTAACGACTGACACATGAATAAAGTTACTTACTTACTTACTCACTTACTTGCGACGATCGGACAGACTTTAACTAAATTACTATACTGCTCCCCTCAAACTACTAAAGCTGCATCCTAAGGCTACTAGTATATTGCTGATGGCAGCAAGCAGACTGCTTTAGCATTTTACATCATGCATCCCAAGCAGATTAATTTCATGCACACAACCATCGGAGCGCCGGCCATAAATCACAAAATGTTCCCTTGTTTACAGGTGTATTTTGAACGTTTTCGAAACCATTGGCTACAGTCAGGCTACAGTTAAGCAAGCTCTCACCTTGAAAACGTTGTTAGCCCTCCAAAACTGACGCGAAAGACGTTTTCGTACGAAATTTTTTGCTCGTGGAGTTTTTGTTGTCGTGCCGGAGTAGCGTGTCACAATCGCATAAGACGCCAGCTACTTATGAATTTTTCATGGATCTTTAAGATTTACAGCAGATTGCTTGCTGTGCGACGGCTGGTTGCCGCCTGTCACTCGAAACGAGCTCTCCGGCTTTGCTAGATTATCCATTCTTGCGCGAAACGCATCGATCGTGTTAAAATTACTTCAGTTTTATGCTACTGCAAAACGACAGGACAGAACTTCAAAGGCACTAAATAGTGACTTTGCTTTTAAGGGAAGGTGTTATAAGTTTAAAAGGCGCGAGAAGCTAGTAAAGGCAAATCGCATGTAATCACCACATAAACTGGTACTTAATTGGTAGACACAGAGCTAGTTTTCTTTTAGACAATTAAGTATCTAATTGGGATCTTGAAAACATGGCCTGTTACGAAAATCTATAGCAACGCCGTTTCTAATAAGTTTGCTACTCGCTTTAGTTCTTGCTGTTGTCAAAATTTCTGTGGTGTTTCTCTTGAACAGCTCTAACTGGATGGAGGCCGAAAACAAACCAGTCTTTAAGGTAAGCCTTAAGACATAACTAACTTAAAGAGACAAAATCTGCGGCATTGGTACGTAAATTTTTTATTCACTTTTGTGGTAACATCGGTGACAAATTGCATTTATACTTTACATTTCGTCGCACTTACCGTATTCGAACCTGTCAATGATTTATTTGTCCATGCACTGGTACGTCAGCGATTCCCAAAGGCACAACTAAAAGGTTTATCATCTAGTGCGCACAAACTCAAAGCATTTCTTTCCTACCGTGCTGGCAGCAAAAGGATGGCTTTCAATATTAATTTTACATTACAAACGTTATTCCAAATTAAACCATAACCACAAATTTATAGACATGGAATAGATGCGTGGAAAGAAACCATTTATATCAATTTACAGTAAGTCATGGTTTTACACATTGCAACCAGACGCAAAAGTTAAGTCATCGAAAAAGAATTTCTGGTCGAATTGCAAGAAACCGATTGAAAATGTTGATCCATGTATGTGCGCCCCGCCACGGTTCGCCTTGGAAGAGATGCCTGGGTAATGGAAAAACAAACTCCCGACCTTTTGCTGTTTGGATATTGCGTGTGGGGTGGGGGTGTGCGGCCCGCTTCCTGAAAGCCTTACCCTATTTCAGACCAAAATCTGCGATTTCCCCTACCCTGTTTCAGACCTATTTCACGTACAGGGTTGACGTAAACACAGTTAAAAGACAAAAAAGAAGGGATTTTGTAGATGGTCTTATCACCAAATGATGAGGAAGTAGCCTCTTCGAAAAAACATATCCAATTAAAAAAAAAGCATACCCTATTTCAGACCAAAATGGTCAAAATCGATACCCTATTTCAGACCAAAATGGCTAAAAAACCATACCCTTTGGGGCCGCACATACCTATATAGCCTAAATAAGGGAGTACCCCCCCCCCGCCCCGGGGATGCGCCTTTGGAAATTACTGGAAGGCGAGGTTAAACTAATGAACAAGACTGTTGTTTATAGGTTTGGCATGAAATGTGTGTTTGAAATGTTTGAAACGTTTATTTTCATTTTCAAGGAAGATTTTTGGCGGCATTCAGTATAGTATCAATGAGAAGTTAAAACTAATTGACACTGTTTTGAAGTCAAATAATCACAAAATGAATAACTTTGATCCCCAGCACTTCTAATTACTGATGGTGTAAAGAAATTAAGAGGTTCTTCATTGTTCCTTCCGACCTAAGTATACTGAAAAATTAGTATATTAGTTTTTTTCATTTTTCAAAAACTTTTCCGTTTACGGCTTTCTATAATTTTTTCAAGCAAGTTACATTATGACTAACTGAAGCCATAAAACCAACCAACCAACCAACCAAACAGACAAGGCAGAGGATCATCAATTTATTCAGGTCAATGGTAATTTACTGAAATCGCTACCATGATCAGAAATCACACCCATATAAAGAATAAAATTATACCGTTATTGAGGTCATTCAGTAAACTGACTATACAGTACGTGTTTGATTTGAGTCGGCTATGAAAATTTAGCTAGTTCGGATGTTATAAACCTAATTTAATACCACTTCTAATTTAGTAAGAAAGCTTCGTTGATGAAAGCAAGTTTTAAAATATCAGAGAGACATTGTCTCATTATGCTTGTCCATTGTTAAACATTTTCATACTAGCATGAATTCCAACGCAACATTTTCCGACAACGCCCCATTGCCTTCGGCGGAACGAAGTCGATTATTCTAATCTGTAGATCAGTGTTATCTATAAAATAACAGTACTAGCAAAGTAGCCGTCAGTCACACTCGCGTAGGGAAGCACTGTAACGCTCCGAACCGAGTAGGACCGAGTAGGTCTTGGCATAGCTGCCTCAGAGCGTTACAGTATGACACTGAACTTCGTTCTCCGAAGGCAATAGCCCACGATCAAGATCAGTACCAAAGCGGACCACTGAGGGAACAATTTCTAGTCTGAACGACAAGGATCGAAATCCTCCAATCAACAACAGCCTAAGCGAGGATCGAAACGCACCAATCACCACCAGCCACGGTGCTTCTTCTACTCACACGCAGTCAGTCGACACCATCGCCTGATGAAGACCAGCAGTATAGCGGTCGAAACGTCGCGATCCACATCTTTGTGACTTTAATCGTGAGACAAAAGATTAACTCAGCCATCAGTATGAAAATTCTTAACAATGGACATGCATAATGAAACAAACAAGCGACCAACAAATATATTTAGCAGGCGCCAAAATTTGTGAAAGCATAATTTGAGCAATTTGATGGCAATGTTTGACCACCTTACGTTGTTTCAATTGCCTTGAGATTGAGAGGTCTTTGAAAACAATAATTTAACTATAGGATCACCTAGTTTAAAAGAAATTCATCGACAATTTTTTTTAATATTCGCCTCAGTGTAAAAACATGGCCAAGTTTTGACAAAAAAGCAAAATAGCCACCTTATTCAAGTTCATATTTTTCGAAATCAAATAAAGCGATTTTGTTCCACTTTTCAGGAAATGTGGTTCATATATATAAAAATACATGCGCTCCAAATGTGCTTCCTGTAAGCCCGGCGAAATTATGTAGAGTGATTCTATTAGATTTGTTCGATGTTAACAGTCGAAAACCGCTTCAGCTGAAAATTTCTCGAAATCGCTCTCATAGAATTTGTTTAAACTCGCTACACATCAGGGAAACTGTCTCAACTACAAGTACGGAAGACAGTTTAGAAAGAAAACCTTGAGATTTCAAGAAAATCGACTGTGAGTAAAAACAATAATGACGTCATTGCGTTGCTATGGTAACTCCGATCTCGAAACTTTGGTCTATCTCTTGTAAGAGTGTGGATATCGATCTTCGGTATTATGTTTTGATGCGTTGTGATTTATATTTAAAGTTGGAAGGTGTCAGTACTGAAAAATCCAATCGAGAAAACCTTTAAGCAACGACGACGGCAAGTCGGCAACGAAAATGTCATTTCAAAATGTAATAATAATAATAATAATAATAATAATAATAATAATAATAACAACAACAACAACTTTATTAAAGTCTCAAATCTTTCTAGCTGAGCACAGATGCTCTACTAATTGGGAAGACTAAATCAAATCAACGTTAAATCAAATCAAATCAAATGTTGGTTTTTGGCGAGAGGGGAAAACCGGAGTACCCGGAGAAAAACCTATCGCAGCAGAGTAGAGAACCAACAAACTCAGCCCACTTATGACGCCGAGTCCGGGAATCGAACCCGGGACACATTGGTGGAAGGCGAGTGCTCTCACCACTGCGCCAACCCTGCTCCAGTTATTGTAACTCTTTCGCGCTTTTCCAACTTGATTAACTTGTAAAATGCTGGCGTACTATCCTGGAGCCAAATTAGTAACAACGGCATTGAAGTTGAGAACAAGAACGAATAGTTCACCGTCATGCGCTCACGTTCTCCAAAAAACCTAAAATTGGGTCATTTCACGTTGTTGTTTTGCTGAGGACGGCAAAGAAATGTACCAAAATGTAAAACGCACGTGCAGAGCGATTGTTTTTGCTCATCAAACCTATTGTTTTGTGACGTTCTCGTTGCCGCCAGTGCCGTCCTCGTTGCTTAAGCTCTCCTTTATTTCTGGTAGCAGTGTGGGAGGTCGTCTACGTTTCGCGTGCATTACAGCTTATGGCGTTGTCATGGTTAGCATGCTCATGGAAATTGCTATCAGCAATGAAAATTTCAAGTACAGTAACAATCAGAAATTTGAAGTGGTTGGCTTATAAAAATTTGTACAGGGGCTCTGATCCGTAGAATTGCCTATTCTAAACTATAATCTTTCCATTTCTAGCCTGTTCCAGGAACAGGTTATTCCAGTTCGATTCTTGGGGTGTCGTCACGGGTTCTTCTTTGCCTTGAACAATAACAACTCATTTTTTTAACAGGTCAGGTAAGCTAATATTGATTGGTTCTTCAACAAAGCGGCTATTTGTCCAAATGCTGCCATTTTTAGCTTGATCCTACTGATCAAATCTGAATTTTAAATATTTTTATGTCTGTTTAGTGGAGGATAAATGTATGAAATGACATTGTGATTTAGGAGCAGGGAATAAAAGGGAGTGGAAAGCATTTTATATGTCTCTATTGAATGAAACAATGGAGAATTTTTT
>JAEMWC010000756.1:377500-407500 GCA_016490735.1 Pachyseris speciosa | reverse complement strand
CAAAAAAAATTGTCTATTCATTTAATTTATTAACTTTGCGTTTGTCTATATGAAACACAGAAAATGACCATTTGTTTTTATTTTCCGCTGCATTTGTGAGTCATCAGCGTCAAGATTTCTTCTTGCTGCGGCACAAAGTTGCCTGGCTGTTCTTTTAAACTAAAGTGAGGAGATAAAGACATTGTAATTAAAAGAAATACGTCAATCATCGTCAGCTATTTCACGCCCTGGGTTCCTTGTAAGATTTATCGAAATAACGATCGGCTACATTCGGCTGACCTCTTTCTCCGGCTCTCTCCAATTCCCTCCAGGGAAGAAGAGACAGCCTGGGGAAGAGGTTGCATCAGAGCTACTTTTTTTTACTACGCAATAATTGCCTAACACGCCTGTCTGAAACATAACGGGGCATCGGAGCGTGGGGATGAGAAGCAATTGGTCTAGGGCTGGAGTCTCTTTTGTTGAAAGATTGTTATGTCTTTCAGAGTTGCAACTGGCAAGCCCTCGTTTTCAGGTAACCTTGTGGCGCCTTTCACTGCTGCCATCAGTCCAGGTCAAGATAGGCCGCAGTCAGTATTTTCACCCATGGGGTTAAAATATCTCCTTTTCTCCCTTAACAAAATCTCGGAGTTGGGTTCAGTTCTATCCCACGCGTGTCTTGAGTTATGTATAGTAAAACGCTCCTCTACGGTCATATCTTTAGCGACTTGGCTTTGACAGATTGTGTTCCTAAAAGTAGTATATTATGCCACTGGCAGTGTTCGTATTCTTCTAAAATTATGCTATTTTTATGAAATTATGCTAATATTAGCACAAAGCGCAGAAACTATGCTAGCTAGCTGCTAGTTGGTTCTGTTCAAAAGCTAATCCATAGCAGCGAGACTACAATGGAAATTTATATCGATAACATCAAATTAGAGGAAGCGGCAGGAGAAAAGCTGCTCGGAGTTGTCATTGACTCAAACCTTTCATGGAACTTACACATTGACTATTTGATTAAAAAATTAAACTCTGGAATATGTCTCCTTAAAAGAGCAAAGGTCTATTTAACCTTTGTTTTGCTGGAAAATGTTATATAATGCCCTCATTAAGCCAATCGACTAGAGTACTGTTGTACGGTCTGGGGTGACTGTACCGTTGGTAATCTTCAAAGAGTTTTACGACTACAGAAACGATGTGCTAGGCTAATTTTAGACGCTGATACTCACGAAAACTCAGTCAAGCTTTACATCAAATTAGATTGGCTGCCTATAGTTAGGAAGCTTTATATGCTTCATAAAATAAATCAAGGACATTGCCCGGCTTATTTTAATAAGTATATTGAATATATAAGTAACACCCATAATTATAACACGCCGATCCGTTTCCAATAACAATATAACAACATCAGCTTGTAAAAGGAACTCTGGCCTTAGAACGTTTCACTAGCGTTTACCGTTTGTGGAACGCTCTTGATCCCAAACTTGAGTCACTCTCCCATACTAATTTTAAAAATTACTTATCTAAACTTTACCGTAGTAGGAATTCCTTTCTTGATCATTTTAAGATTTGTAAAACCTTTTAGTTTCATTAGTAGTCAATTAATCAATATTGTATTACTAGTAGTTCATTATGTAAATTTAGTTGATAGATTATCAGATAGGTAGTTAATTAATTAATCGATACGTTTTATTACTTTAATTGTAGGAGGGCCATTATGAAAACTACTGGGTGACCAGTAATCAATGTCTTTACCCTCGTTAAATAAAGTTATATCTATCTATCTTTCGATCTATCTATCTATCTATCTATCTATCTATCTATCTATCTATCTATCTATCTATCTATCTATCTCTCTGTCTGTCTGTCTGTCTAATCTATCTATCTATCTATCTATCTATCTATCTATCTATCTATCTATCTATCTATCTATCATTTTATACAAAATACCAAATACAGGTCAAATATTATATACAAGTAAACGGCAAACACTTGTAGTCGAACAACACATTTAGTTAGAACCAGAAGATTAAACTGTGCAATTTATTTTATATTTCTATAATTCGCTTTCTGTACTTCCCAACCAGATGATCTCACAGATCGTTCTCGGATTATTTTAGCTCTCGCTGGGCCACTTTAACAGTACTTAGAGTTCATCACTACCATGACTGTAAGGCGCCATCTTGGTTGTAAACCCAAGCTAGTAAGGCGCAGAGAATCCTGGGTCATTTGACTCACTTCCTGTCATACCCAGCTCCCATATAGAAAACAAAAGCAGTCAAAAAGAAGAAGAAGCTAGCCTGCGTGGTAGGCGTAGAATGGGGAGGGGGTGGGGGTGGGGATTGGGGAGAGGAGAGAGGGAACGCCTGCTCTAAGAACCCACATTTTTGCATTCCGCCCACCGATTTTCTAGTAATCTGATTACATCTACTATCAATTAACTGTCAATGCGTTCACCAATCAGAACGTAAGACGAGCCTTCGTTGCAGGAGGAGTTTCGCTTGCCTGGAAGCGTGAAATCGTGAATATTTATCGCGGCCGGAAAAGTTAAAAATCTCACCTCGGGACAACCATGATTTAGCGTGGAAATGTCCGAAATTCCTACGAAGAGTTGGAAACGGGGGAGACAAAAAGGATAGTCAATGCAACGATCGTTGCAGATTCTGTGGTTTATCATTTGAGAATTCATCCAGTTCAAGAGCGACTTTCGAAATTTTATTTACCAAATCTTCAAGGTAAGAGAGTCCAGGCACAGTGTTAGCGGATTGCTGTTGCTTGAAAGCCAAGGTTTGTCGGAACGCGTTTGTAGAAGGTGTAACCGGCCGAAAATAAGAAATGCCTCGGGATTTTATCCCGGCATTCGGCGACGAACTGTAAGACCGTGAAGGAAATCGATGTGCTACCCTGGGTGTCAGAAGTTATTTTTTCGTTTGAAGGAGCGAAATAACGCGGCGATGCCAACTTCCAACAACGATTACCCCTTGAACGAAAACGGCAGTGGATTTAAAAAAAGTTGCTGCAGCTTTGTGTGGAGAATGTTGTCGCGGAGATCAAAGACAAGATGAAGGTGACAAACTCGTGGAAGGATGCCGATTTGTTATTATCACACTATAGCATCGATCGATGACCTTTCAGAATCAACTGGCAACTCATCCACCACAATAGCCCAGACGTTTCAATGTAAGTTGGACGTGGAGTCCATCAACATTTTTCTGAAGGGCTTCTCTTTAACTTTTTCTGCGGTTGCATAGAAGGTTTTGTATCATCATTACATAAACTTGACAAGTCATGAACTGAGCGCAGCGTAATCTCCTGCAGTTGGTCTTCGATAATACTTTTCAGTGGCGAAATGACGGGAATCCCTGCATTACTTAGTTCGTAGCCGGAGTTTAGATAACGCCCAAATTTGGGATTTCCTTGGTCACGTTTTACGAGTTATTTACGAAGAATGTATATAGACAAATAAAATAAGAAATTTTGTTGCGACCCGTTGGTAGCTCTTCGCATGTACAAACATTTGGTAAATCAAACTCTTCTCGTATCAAGTGGGTAAAACCGCCAGGACGTCTCTAACGGTTAAAGAGCCCTTATGACTGATTCTTGTTCTGGTTTCAAAACAATGTTTTTCATACTGACGAGATTTAAATCTCTTTTAAAGCACGTTTGCGTCCGCCATCATCTTGGTTACTTTTGTTGAAATTGTAAAACTTACATTTATAAGTTACTCATTGTCTCTCAGCCAATCGCAAATTTGCGGCCGCCAGCGATCGCAGAAATGAACAAAAGGGGGTTCAGTTAGAGCAGGCGTTCCTTCTCTCCTCTCCCCAATCCCCTCTCCCTTTTTCCCTCCCTCTCCCTCCACTTTTTACACCTGCCACGCAGGCTACTTAGAACCAGAACTTACGTACTAACTCTGGCCAATCACAACAGACGCGAACAGCGCAATGAGCCAATCAGAATTCCGGCAGAGTAAATAGGTGCAGGCGGCCGGCGCCGAGCAAGGAAAAAAAGGGAGCTAAAGCACAAGTCATGAGTAGTTTATGGCTTTCTGTTAACGGGTTGAGAAAGTTAGTGACGTGAGCTCTGCTTACTGACAATGGAAGGTAGCAGAGTAAAATCAAAACGAAAGCGAATTTATTGCCTTCGACACTTAAATAAAAAGACACCCTTCTCACTACTTTCTTTGTACTATTTTCTACACTCTTGACTCACTCTTCGGCATGTGCCTCCCTTGCGAAACAAGATTATATGAGAATGAATATATGAAATCATATATTTGAACTGTAGATTAAAGAATGAATATGTGAAAAATGACCAGTTCCCAGTTGGCTTGTTAGCTCAGTTGGTAGAGCTCTGCACCGGTATCGCAGAGGCCGTGGGTTCGATTCCCGTACAAGCCTGAATTTTTTCAGACTTTATTTTCACTACCGCTTAAACAGCGGTCAGAATTGCGATGAAACAAGATTAGATGAGAAATCTTATGTTTCTCTGAAACGAAAATACAGAGCAGTGAAATCATTGACACCCGAATAACCAGTTTTCCTATTCTGCAGCTGTTTTATAACAAGTTTCTATAACTGAGTTCCTCTTTTCTCTGTTTTCATCAGCAAACTAAAAGAAACGTTTGTATGCATGAATAACATTTAGAAGCAAAGGAAGTGAACGGCAGACATAGAGAAACGACTTACAACGATTTCTAACTCTATAGTTCTCGTCACAACGAGTTACGGCGAAAACAATTTTCCGAATATGACGAGACTTGGATCCAAGATGTTGGTGTTCCTCTGAGGGGTGCCAACCTGGCCGAAAAAAACACTTCTACAGTAATATTATCCATAAAAATCGAAAAGTAAAGTAGAAATACCGGTTTTATCGCATTTTGAGAGTTCTTGTACTTCGGGCTGCCACAAATTGGATCCAATTTCAAAGTGCTATACTTGTAAAGGAAGTAAGCACACCAACATTAAATTTGCCGTAAGCATATGTCTCACAAGTGAGTAGAAAGTATGAAAAGACAAGGTTAGTGTTGGCCTTTGTTTACGTTTTAGAATTATGATGACATCTCGTGAAAACTAGACCTCCATTTTTCACTTTTAAGCCTTCACGATGTTTTTTTTTATCCGAGGGATAGGAACCTTGTTCTGTAGTTCTCGTTTTCCTGGATTAAGCGGCCCAGTAGACCCTTCCGTTTCTTGAACGAAGCCATTAAACAGCAATAAATGGAAAATTAAAAGACGCGCTGATATCTTCATTTTGCATCGAACTCTTACAATCAATTGCAACCAGTCGTCAAATTAGCATGGTGGCCGTTTTTGTTTCACTTTCTTATTTATAGCCGCAAGGATTTTAAAGAGCGACAAAGGACTTCACATCTGCTTCATTGACCATCAAGAGCCATGTATTACGCGATCGCGATCGCGTCTTGTGTACTTGAAGCTAATTGGGCTCCCGACGTCAGGACAACACTCAGTCATTCTTATTACAATTCGCTCCATTTTCTTTAAACCGCCCGTGAGCATGTACACACTCTACAGTGTCTACATAATTTTAACCAGTATTAAAAAACTCATTAATAATTCATGAAGGAAATGCAAAAGAACTTGATGTTTAATGAGAGTCTTTATATCTGATATAGACACAGCTAAATTTTACGTCCGATAACCCAAAATCTTAATATTAGTGTAAGAATGGATAGATAATTGTACGGTAAAGCGTTTGAAGCCGTTCAAAAAATTCTTAATTCGTATTTTATCACGGCCTAAAATACCCGTCAACAAGAATGATTTTTAATGACGCAATTTTATTCAGTCTTTTCAATTTTTACCCAGTTTTTGGAGACAACATTTAGTTTTATTAAAATGTCTTATTTCTCCAAAGTACATAAATTTTGTCTTTAGAAAGAATCAGGCACAACGTTTTTAAAAATCCACTGTTTACAGTTTCTTAAATAGAGTGGTTGATGTAAACAACTTGCGAAATTCGCCGTCTGGCTGAAGAGAAATACTGTATTTTAGCTCAAATGCGCGCCCCCTCTGAAAAGCGCCTTCAACTGAATAAGCGCCCATCAACGTGGCTAGAATAGCAAATAAGCACTCACCTCGAGTAAGCATTCCCTTCCGTCACTCTCACTTTGAAAGTATGTTTCTATTGTTACTTCTATAATATAATCTAAACGGGCATCAATATACACCCTTATTCCAAAATGGTTGCCTATTTATTGCTGTTTTGTTTGCATGTTAATTATTCCTCTTTGCGTCATTTTCACTTCAAAATTCTTTTGTTTTTTGTACACGCCAACGAGGCAAAGAGGGCTAATTAACATGCAAACGAAAGAATAATAAATTGGCCGCCATTTTCGAAAAACGAAAAACGAAAAACATTAACTTTTATTTCATTTACATGAGTAATATTGTAAATTCCTTTCAGCTGAACGAAAAACTTAATAAGTGCGCTCAGCAGAGCTCAGCTCGATTAAGCGTCCCTGTTTTTAAATAATTGCCCTCCCTTTTGGCCTGAATTACAAATAAGCAAAGCGCTTATGTGAGAAAATGCTGTAGTTAACTGAACAACCTCTTTATTTTTGCTAATCTTCCGTCTGTTTCATCTTGTTCTTGTTTATCGGTTTGTTTGTTATGGCTAATTCACTCGTCGATTAACTCCGCTGCTTTTTTCTTTTTTAATGTGTTAAAACACATAAGACATCGTATGTTTCTCCCTTAAACAGTTAACTCTGTTCAGCACAAACGAAGAACAATTCATTCAAAATTCACTTTAATTCTTCGATTATAGCAGTATGCAAAGTAGTAGGTGCTCAGAAAGCTGCAAATTATAATGAGCATTTTCGGGCACGTAAGCTTTGAGGGTGTTGATAGGGTTAACTATTAACGATCAAATAGCCTGAAATTTTAAAATCAACGTCAAACTTACGTTATTTTCACAGTCAGACTTCAAACAAAGAAATAATTATGCTCGACGACAATCCCACACCAGAGGACGCCTGGACCAAAAACTAGTATCAGCAGCGCTTTTCTCAAAAGACTGAGGTTCAACGTAAATAAAAATTCAAATTCGCTATTTGTTGTGACGTCGTTAACGACCCCTTTCTATTGAAGACTTGTGCACGCAAAAATTGCTGAATAACAAATTTAAGTTCATAACTCCGATGATCATTCACATATTCATTCTTTAATCCGCAGTACAAATATATGATTTTTATATATTGATTCTCATAAGTTTAATTACATAAAACGGACAATGCGGGAAAAACCTTAAAGGGAACCTACACTCCTACATTTGCAAAGGAATAGGGCAACCATAACGCGTCATCAAATCCAAATTGGCAGCGCCCATGAAACTTAATTAACAGCGAAAATGGGCGATGATGATATCCCTTTTTTGAAGACTTAAAAGTTATATCCACGTTTTAAAGCAAAATTTGAAATCTAGTACAATTCAGCGTGAATCTGTTGTAAGAGTGGAGGTTCCCTTTAAGGTGCCGCTGAACACAGATTTGATAGGTTTTGAGTACATGTCACTCGTTGAGGCGTTATCTGAGAAATATTGAAGCTTAGAAGCTGAAACTTGGCAAAGGAAAAATATAGTTATGGGAATTATTTTATTAACGACAAAAATTAGAACTTTTGCCTGTTTCCATGGCGACGCGGATAATTAAAGACAACCCTAAAATTTCACTTTTATGACGCTTACGTAAACTCCAGTCATTAGATTTTCTCATGAACTAACACACAACCTTAAATAAATAATTATTATTTTTGAAATGAGTTCGATAAAATTTTAACAAACGAATTTTTAAAAATTAAAGAATAAAGCTGCCCAGTGAAAATTGATTGTTTCACAGAATTCCTTTGTTCGACTTGTTTTAGAGTTTTTATTATATGAAATGGGTTGAAAATAAGAATTCTGCCAAATTTCATCACGGCTAATGAGTAGATTTTGAAAAATTATCATTTGTGTACGTCGTCTCAAACGGTAAAAAATACAGCAGTCTCACATACTTTCTTAACACGCATGCGCACTACAAGATAATAAGATCGTGGTTTGAGGGCAACCTCGTTCCCAGGGTACTCTCCTACTCGTCGTTCTCTCTTACTCGTCCTCTCTCTCGCTCCAGGGGACGAGTAGGAGAGAACCCTGGTTGGTTTGACGGCCGCGTTTCAATAGCCGTCAAAAACAGGCAGAGACTTTTCGCCACCATGTTTTTTTGTTTGATTTAAGAACTGCGCCGTCACGCAAATTGTAGCTGACCTCGCGGAAACTGTGTTCAACCACCTTAAACGTATTCTCGACACATTGATGATTGTTTATGAAGTTATCTCTGCAGAAATCTGGGACGAGTAGGAGAGAACCCTGGAAACGAGGTTGAGATATTTCATCCTGATAAACGTTTATCGATATCAATCGGCCCAAACGTTACCTTAAGAAAAAGGCTGGTTTTCCTATGTCAGGAAAACCCCAGATGATCGGCGATTTTACTGTTTCCCGATCGTCCCAGATTTTGCCGATATATCGGGAGATCGTCTTCATGGATTACACATGAGATGCCATTTTTATTTGTGACTCGGAGGTACTAAGGCCAAGCGATTAGAGGATTGGTAGCGAGCTAAAACTACCGCCAACATCCCCGACAGTAAAAATTGGAGTTTTTATATACCTTGAATAATCGCAGAAATCTGGGAAGCGTCAGGAATATAGAAACTCTCCCGATTTTCGAGATTTGACGCCCATCATCCCAGACCATCGGGTCTACGATTTCGAGTTGAAAATCATTAAAAACCACATTTTAACCATTATTAGGACACCTCTTAACTAAAGTAGTTAATGGCTTTGGCTTCTTTCTGAATGAGTGAGTTGTTGACATAATAGTACTTTGACTTGAGTTGTCTGTCAGTCATGAACACTTTCCTACCCACTTAGAGGTGCTAAATCTTTACAAATGACGGGTCGGCACGGGGCGTGCTACACAACTCATTAATGCGCGCATGTTCGTCCGGATAGCAATTCTTCCAACTCACTGCCTAGATTTACCGAAGCACTGAAACTGTTCTGTGTAAGAAACAACTCGTCTCCCAAGTCGCTCATGTCCTCTAATGTTGGAGTGAATGTTCATCAGACACAGCGTAAAACATGTTGGTGCTGAATTTATCATGTGGAAATCCCATTGCTTACTCGGTGAATAAATCTGCACGTGTCTCGTGCCCCACTGAATAACCCTTAAACAAGACTTATATCCGATCGTAAGATTTAACACTCCATAAACGTAGAGCTACTATACATATTCAATTTTTAAAACGTTTATTACTGTTGTGTTTGAAGCTGGCATGTTCGGAAGGATTACGGTGCCATTTTTTAGTCGTTTAACATGGATTTAACGTTAATATCTCGTTCGAGTTTTAAGCAATTAAAAATCCCTCTGCTCATCCTACGAAGCTATGTTGCGGGATATTTTGTGGATTTTTTGGTTATTTTAGGGTATATTTCGGAAGAGAGAATTTTTCTCAAAAGATTTGTTTAAAATTATTGAGGGATATAGGAAGTATTGCAGATTTAATGAAGGTTTAAAATTGAAATTTAAAGTTAGAAATTAGTAGACGGACACCAAACAGTTCCCCCAGCAACCTACAGTGTCCTTGTGGGATGTCCCAATGTCAGGTGGTGTTTCAAAACATTTTTACCCCATTTCAATCCCTTCTTTAAACTCATTAAAATTTTACTCTCATTCAAGTCCCACCTTAACGCCCCAATATTATCATTTGCACATTGAAAAATCGCCGACACTAATTTCTATTGCACTAGAATCTCTTAGCAGTGGCAAATTTGCCTTGTAAACTTAGGGACTGTACAATAATTACCTGGATGGGAGGGTTGGGAAATGGGTAAAATAAGGCTATAAAATTAAGTCACAACGCCCCCTCTCACTCCCCCCCCCCCCTCAAGTACTGATAATATTAAGGCCAACTCCCACTCCCCCACTCCCCTGCTTTCTCCCTCCATTGGTTCCTCATACCTAACTTACGTGTTGGACAAGCTGAAAATGTGATTAAGAAGTTCTTGTCTAATTGAGCTTACTTCGTCTTACTTTGACGTACTTGTAAGCTAACTTTGCTAAATAATCAAACTGTTTGTAGTTGCATAGTTCAATTTATTGCTATTAAATTCAACAGTTGGGTTTTCCATTCTCTTCAATTGCAATGCCATGTAGCTTCCTACATTGGCATCTTTCGTTTTCATTGAATAACATAGTAGTGAACTTTTACAACGTTTAATGGTCCCTGTTTCATTAAAAACCTGGTGCCAATAAAGTAGCACTGTTTTAATATATAATCAACAGAGGCATTCCTTTCCTACTGCATGACAGCCAGTTCAAAGATCAAAACCGACCTGGAGTTAATATTTTCCAGTCAGTTATTTCCAGTTTAAGCAAGTATAAATATTTCAATTCTAACTTAATAGCTCTTGTACCACTTTTCCCGTTTGTGAAAAAGAATGAAAAATTCGCCAAGCCCGAATGTATTAATTTTTACATCCAACTCCTCTCTCTCTAGCTGTGATTCTTTTTACAATGTCCACGCCCCTCTGGTTTCCCACCCCCTCTTCCAGGTAATTAATGCACAGTCCCTAATAGTTTTTCAAAGCACACAACTTAACCAGCTTCTCGAACAGTCGATCTCTGTACAATATAGCATATAGGTATGTATTAATATTAATAGCTTTCATTAGAAGGTTGGAATTAAGCAGTTTTCTTAGAGGCTTAGTGGCACCAAACGGAATATAATGAAGGCACACAGTACTCTTAATGAAAACAATTTCGTTTCAGTTGACTGAAAGAGCAACCAGGAGCAACTTTGGATTGCGCAGAAACAGTGTTATGGAGAACTGGGATTGACTGCAAGACAAGGACAAAGATCACGCAGATCATTACAAAATATTAACTCTCCACGTACGCGTAATCTACCAGCTTCAAAATCCAGAGTCATCTCACAGCTTTGAATAAAACATAAGGAAAACAAGACCTAGTCAATTGTAGTGTCTGTCATGAAATAGTTAGCCTGTACAGATTTCCTGATTGTCACACTGATCTACCATGATACTGCATGCGTTAATCTCAAAGAACACTTTTTTAATAATAAGCAAAGGACCACCGACGATAATGCTTGTTTACAAAAGATCTACAAGAGATCTAATCAGCAATTAGCAATTAGCGTTCCTTGAGGCTTGCTATATTAAGGGCCTGTTTGTATGAGGTTTTCCAGCCCGGTTAGGCGGGCTGGCTCTGCGCCTGCCTTATTTCCACATAAAACTTTGTTTGTGTTTACATCAGAAGGATGGCTGGCCCGTCTGCCGAGATCTCGGTTTCTTGAGCCGAGATCTCGGCAGGCGGGCTCTTTTGAGTACTGGCGGATTAAAGCCTGGTTCACATGTGTGAGATAAGAACAAGCGTAAGCACAAGCATAAGCACAATGACGTTCACACTAGCGACTTACGCATGTGCAGTGCGAGTGAAATCGGTGGATAAACAAGATGGCGGAAGAAACAAGATGGCGCTTATGCTTATGCTTATTTCACACCAGTTCCCACTTGTGAAATAAGCATAGTATAAACACAAGGTAAAGGAAAATGTTTCTTTTTCTTGTGCTTATGCTTGTGCTTATTTCACCTCAATGCACACTAGCGTTTTCTTATGCTTATGCTTGCGCTTACCCTTGTGCTTATGTCACAAGTGTGAACCAGGCTTAAGCCTCCATGGTGAAGCTTGTATTGTTAAGTCTAAGCTGCGCACTACATTAACTGCGGCATTTTTGTAGTTTTGTTGCAAATTTAGCTCGCTGCATTTTCGATATTTCTTTCATGGTCACTGATCATACTTCTTAAAACCCGGTTTCTTTGGTTTACCATCATCCGAGCGATCCGGATTCATCCAAGCAAAGCAGTCTTGATCCCAGGGCTTTCTTCCATCTCCAAGCGAAAGCGCCGGGAACGAATTTGCTCCAAAGGAACGTTTTATTTGCCTCCAAAAAGTTTTGATTTCCAGTTAAGTTTGAGACTTTTTAAGCTCTGTAAAGAAAGAATAATTGGTTGAGGTAAGCACCTTTGGCGAAATAGCAGTGACAGAGGACGTAGGAGGCTTTATGCGCTTGGAATGTAAATGAAGAGAGGCCCCGGCTTAAATTCGACCAAACAGAACTCTTATTTTATTTTTTTATTTTATTAGCTTCGCCAGAGACCTGGCAGGGACACTACAACAGCGTGCGCCAATTACTGTAGGCCCGTAACTGCAAATCCCTCCCCCGTAACCACATTCTAGTAGAGATAGACCACCACACCGGGGACTACGTCCCCTACTCTTTCCGAACAGTGCGTGGGTTCTTTAACGTCCCACAGAATCAATTATGAAGAGTTGTGAGACGGGGCCTACGGTTTATCGTCCTTATCCGAGAAGACTAGAAAGTCTAACCATTTGCAGATATCATTACAAAGGCAGCGCTTTCTCCTCAATTATTAAAGACCCTGAGTGTTGGTCCGGCCGGGGTTTGAACCCGCGACCTCCCGCACGGTAGTCTCTACCACTGAGCTAACCTCTCGGAACTTTTGCCTCATATCACAACTCGTTACAGTGTACTGGCGAGCGCTGCAAGACATCATATCTTCACACGTGAAAATAACATGAAAAAAGAAAAAAAAAGATCACCGTTACTATTGTTCCTAATAAATTGCATCTTTCTCAGCGAAAGCGAAATGGTTTGGTATTTCATTGGTGTTTGTATACTGATTAAATTGAATATTACATGGCCGTTCCTGCTGCGCTCACTTGAGAAATATTTTTCAACGTTCCTCTCTCCGCGCGGCCATGCAATATCCTTTATCTATAAAGCATAACTTGTTTGAAAACCCTGAACCTTTTAAGAGAACATTTTACATTACTCCACCTAGGGTTATTGTTAGGGTTGGGGTTAGGGTTATGGTTAGGGTTAGGGTTATATTAGGGTTAGGGTTTAGGGTTAGGTTTTAAACCGGGGGCTTCATAAGCATAAGCACAAGCACAAGGAAACAGCCGTATTTTGGTTGCCGCGGAAATTCAAGTGAATAGTGTCCAGTTTAAAAATTTTTCTTTCGCTTTAGATCCAAACGGAACTAGCAATCATGATTAGTGAGAAGAAATAAAATTCTCGGTCCGCTAGTTGCAATTCTCGAACCTTTAACCGAATTTTATTCTTTCTAGTCTTCACAAAAGAAAAAGTGGTTATCACTTTTCTAAAGTGCTGTTTTATAATTAGTTTCATGCTATACTCTTTTGTTAATAAGCCGCCGCGTCGCTTTTTCAAGAATGACTAGTACTGAGAGAGCAGTAAGAACTGCATTTAAATCTTGAAAAATCCGACTCTCGACGCACAGTTAAGTGGCTGTCTCCCTAAGATCCCCACAACCTACTAGATTGGTTACGAAATAAATCTTACATGTTAATTCCATTTTGCCTGGGTACTTTAAAACACTCTTTAAAACAGACTTGTACTTGCAAACAGTAAAATGACGTCACAGAATTAAATTTGAAGTGTTGAGAGTAGGATAGTATTGAGAATATACATTTTTTTAAATTAATAAAACTTCGATTGCATGGGTTCATCATATGACGGCCTTGACAACTGAAGACGAAATATTTAAAAACCCAAAAGAAAAATTAAATTTAACACGCAAGATTTGAAGCAAAGCGGCTATTTCATGACCAAGTTAGATCACGAGGATCTTATACAGAGAGACAGCTGGCACTTAAGACATGTCGCACTTAAGCCTTCCATAGACTGACGAAGTGTATTTAAACGTATGAACAGAACGCACTATAGTCCATTTGGAACTAACGCGCACGAGAAATCTTAATGCTGTAAAGAGTTAGTGCAAAACGTGTCATCATAATTTTTAGGATTCGCGGCTAGTTGCAGAAAGTTGAAGGCAGAATGAACAAATATCCAAGCATTTTTGTAATCTCCGTTTTATTACTGCTCAGTGCCTTTGTTAAAGATACCGAGGGCGTGTCGGGAAGTTTGTGTCCTGGAAGAGAGAAAAAGGTGGGTTTGATAGCAATTGCTTTTAACATTTTTTAAGCATAAATCGACTAGGGTTCTATTGCGAATGACGTTGTCTTATTGGTTACGCTATTGGTTACGTTACAATTAGATAGCTGATGTGGGCGCAGCCCGAAGCAGCTATCACGTACAGAAATCGAGAGCGCGTAATCTAATGTTTTAGTATAAATCTTCTAGTATTTCTCAAAAATGAACAAGTAAATTATCTAAATCCTCGTCGCTGACACTTTGAAAACGCGAAGAAGCAGCCGCCATTTTGTTGACAACCGCCACTAAGTCTCTATATGAGCTCGAGATTTCTATCGCGTGATAGTTGATGAGGGCGATGCCCGAATCAGCTATCACGCAAATCGAGAGCGAATAACCTAATTGTTTTAGTAGATTTCTACTAGTCGTTCAAAACTAAACAAGTAAATTGTCTAAATTCTCCTCGCAGACACTTCAAAAACGCGAAGAAGCGGCCGCCATTTTGTTGACAACCGCTACTCACTATCTATTTTAGATTATAGTTCACCACTAAATTTTCTCCGATTCTTATTGGTTTAAACTGATCACGTGACGCGATAGTGTTCATCCGCGGAGAGACACTATCAGCCCCATAGTGCCCGTTCGAGGAAAATACCCGATGGATAGTAGTCGTTCGTGAAAAATTTTCGCTACTAAACAAGCGTTTTGAAGTGTTTTTGAAGTTTTTGTTTTAGAAGTGGCGCGTTTTTTTTGTGGCACGTTGTTTTTAGAAGTTTTTGAAGTGGCGCGCGGAAGAAAATTTAGTGATGAACAATAAAGACAATAGAGTGTTTATGTCTCGGAACTATCGGTCTGATAGTTGCCCCTTGGAAATTTGATGTTCTTAAAACTAGCACATTTGCCCTCGAAGCTTCGCTTCTCGGGCAAATATTTGTTTTAAGAACATCAAATTTCCGCGGGGCAACTATCAGAGGATAGTTCCTCGACAGAAACACTCTATTGTTTAATTAGTATAAATCTACTAGCGTTTTATCACGAATGCCGTTCTCTGATTGGCTACGATACTCGCTATCTATTCTGTGATAGATAGTGATAATAATAATAATAATAATAATAATAATAATAATAATAACAAATCTTTATTTGCTTATATCAATGTATACTTTTTTTTTATTACAATCTACAAAATTTATAAAATATGTTAATGTAAACTAAATAAAAACAATAGGCCAGCTAGGAAGTTAAATAAACCAGTAGGTTTTCTTTTAGCTCCCTGAGCAATTTAGGTTCTAAGTGGCAGGTAAAATAAAATAAAAGAAAAGTTAAATAAAAAGAAATGCAAGGAAGGGTGAACTTATGCGATTTTCAACAAAATGGCGCCCACTTCTTCGCGTTTTCGAAGCGTCTGCGAGGAGGTTTTAGATAATTTACTTGTTTAGTTTTGAACGACTAGTAGATTCATACTAAAACAATTAGATTATTCGCTCTCGATTTCTATCCGTGATAGCTGATTCGGGCTGCGCCCTCATAAACTATCAAGCGATAGAAATCTAGAGCTCATAATCTAATTGTTGATTAGATAGCGAGTAGCGTAGACAATCAGAGAACGGCATTCGTGATAGAACGCTAGTAGATTTATACTAACACAGAATAGATAGCGAGTAGCGTAGCCAATCAGAGAACAGTATCCGTGATAGAACGCTAGTAAATTTATACTAATCTGTGATAGCCGATAATGAGTAGCGGCTGTCAACAAAATGGCGGCCGCTTCTTTGCGTTTTCGAAGTGTCAGCGAGGAGGATTTAGATAATTTACTTGTTTAATTTTGGATAACTAGTAGATTTATGCCAAAACAATTAGATTATTCGCTCACGATTTCTATCGCAAAATAATTCTCTAGCTCATAATCTAATTATTAAATACTAGTTTTAGACAACAAGGTTGGGCATAGCAGCCGCTCGGCGATTAGTGCGAATATTGAATTCAGCTGATGGACTGAAATCGGGAAATGTCGTGATAGTAAAGAAAGTGGGAAAAATTTTGTTTTGACAACGAAGATCTATTAAAGTATCAGATCTTTCAAATAATTATCGTAATTGTTTCAGCATTTGAAATTAAACTCATACATGTAATACCAAATCACCGGTAATAAGGACGCCATAAGATTCAGCCCTAGCTGTTGAAACATTGCATGAATTTTCTCAAAATACTTTCATTTATTTTCTGAATTTTAGTTCAAGAGAACAGCCAGGAACATTTGTGCTGCAGCAAGAACTCTGAATTGCGCAAGAATGAATGTGGATGACTGGGATAAACTGCAAGATAAAGATGAACGATATTCAGTCTAGTGAAGATTGAACTCTTTGATTATTCAAGTGCCATTTCTAACATTATGATTGGTCGAAGCAATGTCTTAATTTTATTGGATAAGAAATGTAAACAAACCCTAGATATTAGCATGAAATAAAATATGTTAGCTCAAAGGTCACTACAATCAATATTTGTCTGTATTTCATAATTTTGGTACGGTGGTGACACGCCAATGACTCCCTGAAAAGTCAAATCCTTTCTAAAAAAATATTTTTTGATAACTTTTAAAAGGTTCTAAAGTTAAATTGAAAAAAGAAAAAAAACTAAAAAAAAATATTACCAGGACTTATAAATGAAATAGTTAGATAAATAGTTACTTTTTCAAAGGTGTAATTTTTCCGATGCTGTCGCAAGGATTCTCTCAAAAACAATCCCGACTTCTCAGGGGTAAAAGCTATGATCTTTCAACTACTGGTTTGGATGTTCTACAGCTGAACTAATTAAATGCCACCAGTTAATTTTTGTTATTAAATAGTTAACCGAGTCGCCTGGATGACGAAGTGACGAGAAGACTGAGGCAGTTTTATTTGTTTGCTTGCTTGTTTTGTTTCAATTTTTTTTTCAAGGAAAAATCTCTGGAACGAGGTTGGCTATGGCAACCTATTATGTCAAAAACATCACAAGTTCATAACCAGTGACTGGGCATTTGTGTAGTACCATATATCAGCGAATAAATTGTGGTAGTAATGATGCATCAAAATGAAAAAGCCAGAAACTTTCATAAGGGAAGCAGAAAATATGTATGCGGTCATCGCCGAAATTTATTGGAGTCATCACTGTTACCTTTGAAAGTAAACTTTGAGAAAAATGAAAGCGTGTTCAGTGACGGAGGGCGAAAAATTGCCCCCCATAAACAAGCGGGGTGCCCCTGAATTTAATAAGGTCAGTTTGTTTCCATTTTTCAGCCACACAAAAGCAATAAGCAAAGTACTGGAAAACAAATTAACGGTTGAAATAAGATCGTCTCTTACAGCTGCTCGCCGGCCCGTAACCCCCTCGGTCTTGAGTACGTCACTCGGCCTGCGGCCTCGGGTGGTACTCAAGACCTCGGGCACAGTTTCTTATTATACGGACCGACCTATTGCAGATTTATTTTTCTCTGCTGTTTTTTTTCTGAAGATGAACAAAGAAAACTGCTTTGGAAAAAGTCTTTCTACGCGCGCAATGTCGTACTGCCACAGTTCAGTTTAATTTAGCTTATAAAAATAGCCATCCTCAAATCTCAGGGAAAAATGATTGATAAATGATAAAACAGAACTTCAGATATAACTTGGAGTGATATTTCGTAGCTATCACAGAGAAACAATGAATGTAAGAATGATCATCGCAGTTATGAACACTACTTAAAAAGACAGTTAGCTCAGTTGGTAGAGCTCTGCACCGGTATCGCAGAGGTGGTGGATTTGAATCCCGTACGAGACTGATTTCTTTCTCAGGCCATATTTAGTGTTCGTAACCGTGATGATCATTCTCATATTCACTCTTCAATCCGCATTTCAAATATATGATTTTCATATATTCATTCTCACACAGAGAGCAGAGAGAGATAAACTAAACAAACTAAACAATGCTGTTTGAAAAATTTACACAAACATCAAAATATATTGCTTTGCCTTGTTGAAAATGAATCACTCCGGCTTTCAAATTCGGTTTTAACGAAACTTCTTAAAACACGAGGAATACCTTTGGTGAAAAATACTTAAACATCTCAGTCTCTCCCTTAATACCTTATTATTTCAAGTATTTATCTTTGCTTTCCTTCAACACCTTCACAATTCAATCATTCTAAAAAAACTAAAACTACGCAAAAAAAATTTAAACCGTCATGCGCACACATTCTCGAGAAAACCTAAAATTTGGTCATTTCACCTGCCAGTTGGGACAGCGTGTCATCCAAGCCAAAAATGCTATAAATGTATAAGGCTTTAACACTAGGTACCAAACCCCCTCTAACCCTAACCCCTTGGGTAATGCGCCTTTATTGCTTCCGAAGGCTGCGTAGTACAAAAGACTATGAAGCATTCCGAAGCAATTAAGGCCACGCTTTTTCGAAAAGCTTAGTTGAGTAGCACTCACGACCGGTGAATATTTTTGCGCTTGCAGACGGTAAATAGCGCACAGCCTTCATCTTGAAAGCTGTTAGGAAAATGGCGCTTGCAAGAAAAATGAACATTTGGGATCTTCAGCCCAGGCCATACGGACTCGCAAGTAAACGCAAGTTAAAAACTTGGGTCTACTTGCGACTCTGTTTGGCCAGGACTTACGTGCACTTGCGTTGAATTGCGAGGACTTGCGCTCATTTTGGTCCAGATCAAGTTTTCACGCAAGTCGACACAAGCTTTTCACCGCTTAACCACCCAACTCAGGTCAACGCAAGTTGAGTGACATCCATTCGAGGTTATAGCAGCCTAGTAGCCATTGAAAAGGGTCTTTTTTTGCGACTTTCGTGTACTTGCGAGGAAACTTGCGAGACCGTTTGGCCACCCAACGCAAGACTCTCCGCAAGTTCAGCTTGCGGTTACTTGCGACAACTTGCGAGTCCGTTTGGCCTGGGCTTTACTTACTGGTGGTTGCTCCACTTGCAAACTTAGTTTTTTTTTTGTTGTTTTTCTAGTTTTCAGGAAAGACGGAGAGAGTGGTTTTCATCGGTTCCGTAATATATTTTTTCAATGAGTTGTATTTTGTGCCATTCCCGTAAAAGCACATTCCTCTTAAGCGCGACATTGGAAAGTCGAAAAAGTTAATGAGCGCCGCGTCTCTTTTTCGAGTATGGGAAGTACTGGAGGATGACCAAGTGTGGGTGTACTTTTAAGTGACTTTCTCCCTAATGATCAACACAACCTAAATTGATCATGAAATAGATTTGCTTCAAGTCTGAGTCAGTGAATTCCACATTTTCTGGGTACATCAAAAACACTTTTTGGGGCCTCAATTATTAATTTAAAAATAAATACGAAAATTCCCCATAACTTTGGTAATTTCTCACAACACTTCAAATTTAATGCTGTACAAAATTCTAATGTTGACAAGTACATGTCTTCTTTATGCCAGAGCGTTCTTGATTTTTCGTAGAACTGCTACGAGTGGCTAAAAAAAAATTCCTTTTAAAGTGCACCTTAAAGCAAAAATGTTTCGTTGTAAAGATAATTCCTTCCTTTTATAGCAAACATATTTTCCCATTTTCACCTCGAAATTACAAGTGCGTTACATACAATAGAGTAATAACACAGGTACTATTAACACTTACTCTACTTAACACATTTTACACTACTTACAATGCGATAATTACTTGACTCGCTCACTATATGATAAAATTAACACATACATCAAAATTTACAAAGATTTCGAAATTTACAAATGACAAGATATGTGACGCTTATATAGACATGGTACCTCACAAAGATGAAAATAGGTGAGCAAAATTCTGCCATTTCTTGAAGAAAAGTTTTTGTTCACACGAGGTGACTGCAATATACTTTTCTAATTCAATTTTGTCCTGCACTATTCTTTTAAAGTCAACAAAAAAAGATTTTTTGTCATTTAGTGCGTTAACGTACAGAAAATATTTTCCTAGTATTATAAGATGGTTAAGGGCTAAACAAGGTGGGGTTAATTGGCGAATAACTCCATATATAATGTCCGGGGTAGAAAGGCGGATCTCAATGTTGCGTAATTGAAAAATCCAATTTTGAAATTCGAACCAAAAGTTTGACGCTTGCGCACAGTCGATAAAAAGATGCTTCATAGTTTGAAGTGACGCTGGGCAAAACGGACAGTTCGGAGAAGCAACTTTTTGCAATTTATACAATAACGTGTTTGTAAATAGAATATGATGAGTGATTTTGTATTGAAACATGATTAATTTTGTTTCTTTTGTGGCTTTAAAAGGTAGGAGATAAACCTTACGAACATCATCGCGCTGGAGGAAATAATTTTCGAGCCTTTTTTCAGCAGTGGGAGGAGGTAATTTTTGTCAAGAGAGAAGTTTTTCGTATAAATTCTTGCAGGAAAAGATTCACTCAAAAAACACAAGCTTACTACGGATGTTGAGCTACTGGCATTTTTGCACAAAACGTTTTTCCATTCACTGGGAATGGCAGATACAAGGCCATGATACTGCAGAAAATTGCTACAAAGCGAATCGAACGGCACTGAAAAACGATTTTCCTGTACGTCAAAAAGATCTTTCATTTGTCTGATGCCAGCTTGGTGCCACTTCGGGTAAAAAATAGATTTTCCGTTAACTTTTATAAGTCTGTTATTCCAGATGACTTCCTGAAGCACAGCTTCTTTGTTTTCAGGGGTGTTAAGGTTAATTACTTGCCAGTAGCAAAGGACCTGATTGTAAAACAATGGAATTTGTCTGTTAAGATTTAGAAGTTTCATTTCGTAGCTACATTTAAACAGATTCAGTCCACCAACATTGGTTAGGGAATAGGTTGCAATATACTTCCAAGGCGCATCATTTTCTGAGCAAAGGCATTTCGCCCAAGTAAGTTTTAATGCTTTATCAAATAATAAAACATCTTTCATGCCTAAACCTCCTTCTTTTTTATTTTTAATCAACGTTGTTTTTCGAATCTTTGCTGGTTTGTGGTTCCAAATGAAATCAAACGTAAGTTGGTTGACTTCTTCTGTAAAGTGTTTCGGAGTTTCCAAAACAGTACAGACAAAAATAAGCTTGGACAGACCCAAGGTTTTGACAATATTTATTCTACCGTATAACGAGATGTCTCTTTGAGACCGAATATTAAGAGTCTTTTTTAATGTTCCCAGTTTTTCAGTTTTTCTGTTTTTCTGGTCATAAGAGAAGTGGACACCTAAAGCATACACTGATTCGTGATTAAGCCGAAGGTTAAAAATGGCATCTTTCCACGGGTGGTTTAATGATCCTAGCCAAAGCATTTCAGATTTCGATTGATTTATCTTTAAGCCGGAAACTCTTTTGAACTGGGATAATAAATCGAAAAAGTTCGAAACAGATTGCTCATCTGCTAAAAATTCAGTTGTATCGTCTGCATATTGAGTAAGTTTCACTTCTTGGTTGGCTTGAACTGCAATTCCTTTGATGATGTCAGAGCGTCTGATTGCCTGGGCAAGGAGCTCAATGGCAATCACAAATAGCATCCCTGAAAGTGGGCAACCGTGACGAACACCACGTTCTAAGTGAAAGTGTTTTGAGGCATGGCCATTGTTAAGCACACAGCTTGAAATGTTCTTATAGAATACGCTAATCCACTGTCGAAGTTGGGGACCGAAGTTGAAAGCTGAAAGGAACTTTTGAACATAATCCCATTCGACAGAATCAAAAGCTTTTTCAAAGTCCAAAAATATAGCTATTCCTGGAATTTGCATACTTTTGGTAAAGTTCATTATATCTGCTATCTGACGAATGCTTTCTCCGATAACTCTACCGTTAATGTAACCTGACTGAGATGGGTGAATTATGTGTGGTAGCACCTTTTCTAGGCGAATTGCTATTATCTTAGTAGCAATCTTGTAATCGACATTTAACAATGATATTGGGCTCAGCTCAGTCGGTAGAGCGCTGCACCGGTATCGCAGAGGTCGTGGGTTCGAATCCCGTACAAGCCTGAATTTTTTTTTCAGGCTTTATTTTCACTACTGCTTAAGTAGTGTCCATAACTGCGATGATCAGTCACATATTTAATCATTAATTCGCAGTTCAAATATATGATTTTCAAGCTATATAAAGTTAGCAAAACTAGCAGTCACATGGCCCCACGACCGCGCTGTCAGAGGTATGGGGCTATTCTCGATTTTAGGTCACCGGCAAACTGTTTTGCAATGAAAAACTCTTTGAAAACTTGAATCCAAAGTAGTTTACTTGAGTTGTGCAAAGTAATCGAGAGAAAACTTACCATGAATCCACCAAATCTTGGTCTGTTTTTATTTGAACTTACTATTTCGCTTATTCCGTCATCTTTCGTCAAACGCTTATGCATATGCATGTATAGCAGAGATCATCTCCAAAGCGTCAAAACAGTCAACTTTTTAAAGTGTCTCTCATAGAGCTTCGTTTCATTTACAGCAAACTTTTTTAATCAGAGAGTAAGTAGTACGTTGCTTGTGTTATGCAGATAAACAGCAGCCGCTGACCCTTCGCTAATGTGGACTCAGCATTGATGAGTTTTGCAGTCCCGTTTCTATTAGCAATCAAAAATGTAAATATGTCTTTCGCTCACCACTATAGCTATAGGGTAATTTGAGCTGAAAGAAAGGGTGAGAGCGTACAAGAAATAGGGCGCAAAATATTTGTTGATTATTTGAACATGCAAGCACATTACCGCTGTAATGCTTGAAATGGTTCCGATATTTTCTCTTCTCTATCTTGAGATCAGGGGCGCGCAATTCATTACTTTTGATAATTTTGTCTGCGATAAAGAGAATATAAATATAGGGACTATCTGTTTTGAAGAGGGTTGCTAAAAATTTGACCCTGCACAGTCTTACGCGAGTGGTTTGTAACTCATTTTCCGACTTCAGTAGCTCATAGCCACTTTGATTTTAGAAAGGATTTGGTTTTTCAGTGACTCGTCGGTATGAGTAGCTAATTTATGGAATACAGACAGTTAGTGTAGTGGCGTTTTTAATTTTTGTTTAATTTTTATGTTATTTTCATTTAATTACATTTCTTATCCCATAAAATTAAAACATTGCTTTGGCCAATCATAATGTCAGAGAAGGACACGAGGTATCGGGGAGTTCAAGCTTTACTGGACTAAATATCGTTTATCTTTATCTTGCTGTTCATTCAACGGTCGTCGCTCCAATCATTCATTTCAGACTTCGTGCAGCAATCCAGATTTCGTGCAGCAACACAAATGTTCCCGGCCACTCTCTTGAACTGAAATTCAGAAAATAAAAGCGTTTTGAGAAACCCGACGCATTACGTCAACAGCTAGCGCTGAATCTTATCGTGTCGTCATTACTTGCTCATTTGGTTTTTTTGAGTTTAAATACACCAATCATTTGAAATTTCGAGGATTTTAGCAGACCTTAATTGTCAGTCAAAATTTCGCTGACCTTCTTTACCAGTGTCTCATTGAAATATGCCCGACTTCCACATCGACTGGATATAATACTTTCTGCCTCCTACTTCATGCAGTTTCTGATTATTCAATATAAATAGCATAAAATAAGAGCTTTTGATAATAAATACCGTCACCATTTTAAACAGGGGTTGTTTCAATTACCGGTAACCTAAATACTGAGAAACTTGAATAAAGACGCTGTTGTTGTGAAAGTGAGAAATCTGTGATCATCTTCTCAGTCCATCAGCTGAATTCAATGATTTGCACGAACCCCTAAGCCATGCCTAATAATACCTTAACAAAACAAAATTATAGGAATAGTCAATCATACCTTTCTCCCATTCGGCAAAGTGCCTCCAAATCCCTCGGTATCTTTAACAAGAGCGCTGAGCAGCAATAAAACGGACATCATAAGAAACACTGAAAATTTGTTCATAGTACCTTCACCTTCCTGCACGCAAAGAAACCCAATAACTTATGGCAACACGCTCTGCACTGACTAGTTCTACATGGTCGAAGGTCAGTTCAAACGTTTAAATACACTTTTTTGACCAAGTGCTTTCTCTTTGAACGATGCGAAA
Source organism: Pachyseris speciosa (assembly GCA_016490735.1). Classification (NCBI taxonomy): domain Eukaryota; kingdom Metazoa; phylum Cnidaria; class Anthozoa; order Scleractinia; family Pachyseridae; genus Pachyseris; species Pachyseris speciosa. The sequence goes on along the minus strand of JAEMWC010000756.1, from coordinate 383,455 downwards.
TCCATTTAACACTTCCTTTATGTTTAAAAATGGACACTCATCTTTATTTCTTTGTATTTTAACCTTCAATTATGAGCAGTTCTTATTGCCTCCAATAATAGCGACGCGGAGCTTATTAACAGTGTTTTTCGACTTTCTAATGGCGCGCCTTAGGGGACGGTTTTTTCACGGGAAAAAAACTCAATACAACTCACTACAAACAGCTGCACTCTGGGACCAGTGATAGCTACTTTTTCATTCTAAACACGAGAATTAAACTCAACACTGGAATTTGTTTGAAAATACCGATGTCAGTGTCGCCATAGTCAAGTCACACGATAGCGAAGTACTGGAAAGAAACAGTTGAGGAGAGATGAAATAAAAGAGACTTGATATAGTTCTATAAGAAGAAATGAACATCATTCATTAAGATCTCAATTAGTTTCACCTGAAGGTTAAAGGGAAGCCCACGAGCTCAGTCGAAAGAAATGAAGCTAGAGGTTATCCGCTCGTGAAAAAGTCAAACGACACTGCCTCCTCGCAGGCTAACTGTAGATATGCAGCTATCGTATGGCGATTATGCGGGCCTTATAATTAACTGTCCCGTTTGCTCTTCATAAGCTGGATAACTATGAGTTAATGTCTTCAAAACGATGGTTTGACTGGTTGAAGTGTTGTCACACGGAAGTAAATGTTTGCAACGACTGTGAGTTTGTTACTAATGTTCGGTACTCTTTAAAATGTAAAAAACAATTTTGCTCATCGGTCGTGCTAAAGGCGTTGTTTTTTCTTATTATTCAAGGTTAATAGGAGCAGCATCAGTCGCAACACCACTTTTAAAGCTGTATGAAGAGTATAGATATGAATTCTTCTTGGCTTAGGCGTACAATTGCATAATTACCATTAGTACGCCGGACTGAAGAAGTTGATGGATGTCTTCTCTCAACTTTTGTTTTTAAAAACTCATTTAACTGAAGTATTAACTTCAGTTGTCCAATCTACACTAAGATACTCAAAAATTGTTTTGAAATATTTCCCTGGAGCACAAAATCCCACGAATACTTTTTTCTAGTGCTCAATTTGGCAGGAAATTTTTCCAGGATTGCAAAGTATCGTAATCCTCTTCCAAAACCGTCTGTAATTATGTCCAAAAATAGATGAAACAAACATAAGGAAAAAAGAGAGCTTTCATGTCAACCCAGTTTCAACGAACTAACTAGACAATGCAGTAGCCAGACACAAGTTTCCTGAGAACGTATTGATCAAATACTGGTTGGAATAACTATGGCCACCGAAGTTTTAATTATGAAGTTGAGTCTTCAGGTAAGGCAGAAAAACCATTAGCAAGTGAGTAGCTGTACGTACAGCAACACAGTCAAAAGAAAATATAGCTCACAATGCTGGCAGAAGGTGAGGTAATGGAAAGGAACTTCTACTTCAGCTCAGTGCAGGCGTATACGGTGTGACTGTGGGCGATCTTGAAAAAGAGTAGGAGCAAGTAGTCAATCTTGGCTAAAAATACTGAGTGGCCACGCCCCGGTACTTGATTGAGAAGGGAGAATGAATGCTGGTGGATTTATTATCTAAATTGTCAAATAAATTGAAGTAAGATGAGGAAAAACCTTCAGAGTCGTCAAGTCTCTTGGGAACTCCAATTTCTGTGAACAGCCAACGGTGATTTCATCTTGAAATTGAGAGCAGCAACACAAAACTCTGGGAACGTTTGCTTCATATCACAACTCGCTAAAGGCGAGCACTGCACTGTATAAATCGTAATTTGTTTGGAACCCCAGAATCTGTTGCTAAGTAAAACTAAGCCAGATGTCACATCTACCATAATTTAGGTAACATATTCTGCTAAAAAAAAAACAATGAAAATTTTAAGGAAAATAATAGCAAGCGCTGTCAAATAACAAACGACACCGCAGCCTTCAGAAGCAATTAAGGCCGCTCTTTTTAGAAACACTTAGTTGAGTATCACTCATGACGAGTTAGAATTTTTGCACTTGTGCACGGTAAACAGAGCACAGCCTTCATCTTGAAAGCTGTTAGGAAATTGCGCTTGCAAGAAAAATGAACATTTTGGATCTTACTTATCGGTGGTTGCTCCACTTGCAACCGAAGTTTGTTGTTTTTCTAGTTTTCGCAGGAAAGAAAGAAAGAAAGAAAGAGTGGTTATCATCGGTTTTAAAATATTGTCTTTAATGAGTTGTATTTTGTGCCTTTCCCGTAAAAGCACCGCCCTCTTAAGCGTGGTATTGGAAAGTGGAAATATTTAATGACCGCCGCGTCACTTTTTCGAGTATGGGAAGCACTGGAAGATGACCGAGTCTTGGTGTATTAAGTGACTGTCTCACTAATGATCACGAAATAGATTTGCTTTAAGTCCTTTATGACAGTGAATTCCAGTTTGTCTGGGTAATCAAAAACATTTTTTGGGGGGCTCAGTAATTAATTAAAAAAAAAATGAAATTTCCCAAAGAGTTAGGTAATTCCTCTCAACACTTCAAATTTAAGGCTGTACCAAATTCTACTGTTAATAAGTATATGTCTTCTTTATGCCAGAGCGTTCTTGATGTTTTAATAGAATTGTTACGAGAGGTTGAAAAAGTTCTTTTTAAATTAAAGTGCACCTAAAGGAAAAATTTTTTCATTGTTAGGATAATTCTTTCCCTTGTAGCAAACATATTTCACCATTTTCACCTCAAATGTTTTCCTTTCATGTGTCGCACAAGTTATGTAAAGTTAGCAAAACTAGCAGTCATATGGCCCCACGACCGTGCTGTGAGAGTGGTGGGCCTATTCTCGATTTTACGTTACAAACTGTTTTGCTGCGCAAAAGCTCTTTAAAAACTTGAAGGTAAAACACATTGCCTGTGGTTTGGAAAGTAATCGAGGGTAAACGTACCAATGAATCCACGAAATCGTGGTCTGTTTTTATTTGAACTCATTACGTCGCTTATTCCGTCATCTTTGATCAAACGCTTATGCATGCATAGCAAAGACCATCTCAAAAGCGTCAAAACAGTCAATTTTTAAAAGTATCTCTCGTAGAGCTTCGTTTTATTTGCGGCAAACGTTTCGTATGCGAGAGTAATACGTTTCTCGTGTTATGTAGATAAATAACAACCGCTGATCTGTCGCTAATGTGGACCCTGCTTTGCTGAGTGTCGCACTCCCTTTTCATTTAGCAATTAATATATAATAATGTAAATCACCACTAGAGAGTATGTTAAGTTGAATGTAAGGGTGAGAGCGCACGGAGATAGGGCGCGTTACTTGTGTGAAGTGTGAGGCGAGGGAGAGTGGCAATTATTTGAATTTATATGATAACAAAATCAATGCTTGCGCTCTGATTGGTTAATCAACTTTGGGTTATTGTGTTAGTAAACTCATGGAAATTTCGCGCGTCTTCTGAATTATTATATAAAAGCAATATAGCACAAGTTTGTATGGTTTATAGGCTGATAAACTACGCGGGATGTTGGAAGAACACTCGAAGAATTCGTAAATTATGAGCCGCATGAGTTTATTGACACAGTAAACCATAGCTGATTGTCCAATCAAGCGCGAGCATTGATTTCATTATCATATAACCATAGAAACTTGTGGTATATTGCTTAAGTGTGAGATGGTTCCGATTTTTTTCTCTACCTTGAGAGGAGCGCAATTATTTCAAGAAAGTACTGGACTTATTGATGTTCTGTCTTTCTTTTTAACTTGGATATAGGTACGAGGGGGAAATTTTGGTCGATTCCTGTTAAAAAATTTAGTGAGTTTGCTGACCAGTGCATAACGTGCTGCTTGGTCAGCTTTGTCAGATACAACGATTATAAGAACTTTTATTATACTGGCTCTTTCAGTGGTGAAGATGAATCAATTCTCCTGCTGTGATTGGCTACCCGCAAGGTCAAGATGAAGCCATCTTGACCGCTCGGGATAGCCCGTTAGTCCCGCGTTTTACTGTGTTTTAATAGCGTCCTTTGAGTCATATAATAAATCCTTTATTGGCCAAGCTTGTTCGGTCAAGATAGTGGGATATTGGCTTCGTTCTTGTTTTGCGTGCTTATGGACCTCGACGTCGTCTCGCACGCAAAAAAGAACTTGGCCAATATCACGCCATCTTGACCTTCTTAGTTAGGCCAACGTACGTTTGGGAGGATTGTCATTCTGCCATTTAAGCAAAAGATTCAGCACCGAGTTAAGTAAACACATCTGGCACTTAAAAGACAACAAATCTAAGTTCAAAGTCACTTGGAAGATTTTAAAGCAAGCTGCCCCATATAACCCTTCTTCAAATCGATGTAACCTATGCCTCTGGGATAAGTAATTTATTATTTGTAAACCTGAGTTAACCTCTCTGAACAAACGGAATGTAGACACGCAAACAAATTTCTCCTGAAAAATGCTAAACTTAAGTTTAGACATGTAGCTTATCTTGTCACGCAATAGTAACAGAGTTTATTTATAATCTCTTACATTCCATTGTTTTGTAAAAGCGTTTAGTCATTGCAGCTGTCATATTTCCAACGGTTGTATGTGTATTTCAAATCAGTGTAACGATGTAAATCCGCATTTGGCAATTTCATCTGATGAGTGCTGCACACAAGTTGTGTAGTACGAAACTAAGTTTCTATGGTTTATAGGCCGGGATAAATCACTTTTGGTTTATAGGCCGGGATGCTGGAAGAACACTTGAAGAATTCGTAAATCATGAGCCGTAGGCGAGTGATTTACGTATTCTTCGAGTGTTCTTCCAACATCCCGGCCTATAAACCAAAAGTAATTTATCAGCCTATAAAGCATAGAAACTTGTGGTATATTGCTTTTATATAATAATCCAGAAGACGCGCAAATTTTCCATGAGTTTACTGGAACAATAAACCATAGCTGATTGACCAATCAGAGCGCGCGCATTGATTTGGCTATTGTATAAATAGTAATAAGATGCCAAGTCAAATCTACAGTTGATCAGTTCATCATCTGTTATAATTACTCTCTAGTTTACTATTGAGCACTCTGATAACAGAACTGCTAATCAACTCTTTTATATATATATATATATATATATATATATATATATATATACTAAAAACAATGAAAACCCAAAGTCTTTTGTTACTTTGCTTTTGCGCTACGCGTTTCACCGCTGTTGCGGCTCTTCAGGCATAGCAAAGTGTGTTTATTGACTTATTGCGTCACAGATGTAATTGTAATTACAATTATAATGGCTATTGTAATTCGAAGCGTGCGCGAGCAATTAGCGTAATTTCAAATCATTAAGAACGGGTTTATACTTATATATATATATATATATATATATATATATATATAACTATATATATATATATATATATATATATAAATACTTGTTTCTTGGGTAGAATGTATTTCGTAGAGCGCTCAACTCATTTGATTGAGGAACATTGACTATAACTTCACAGGAGTTCAGGCTTCAGGAATAATCATCGTTTTATTGCGACAGTGCTGTTTCGTATGGTTCAAAATTATATGACCACACTCATCAGGCAACTTTAACGATTTAGTATTCTAAATCGTTAAAGTTGCCTGATGACTGTGGTCATATAATTTTGAACCATACGAAACAGCACTGTCGCAATAAAACCGGATGATCATTCCTGAAGCCTGAACTCCTGTGAAGTTATATATATATATATATATATATATATATATATATATATATATATATATATATATATATATATATGTATAACTTCACAGGAGTTCAGGCTTCAGGAGTAATCATCGTTTTATTGCGACAGTGCTGTTTCGTATGGTTCAAAATTATATGACCACACTCATCAGGCAACTTAAACGATTTAAGTTGCCTGATGAGTGTGGTCATATAATTTTGAACCATACGAAACAGCACTGTCGCAATAAAACGATGATTACTCCTGAAGCCTGAACTCCTGAACTCCTGTGAAGTTATAGTCAATGCTCCTCAATCAAATG
>JAEMWC010000756.1:150000-372500 GCA_016490735.1 Pachyseris speciosa | reverse complement strand
CCGTTCACCTGATTTCGCGTGGCTCAAGACTGTTTACGATTCTCAAGTCAAGGTTTTTAAAGGGCTTGCCCAGTATAGCGGCTGTTTAAAAGTCCTTTTTTAAATAATTTCGTCTCATTTATTATTCGAAAACATATTCAGAAGGGTTTTTGGTTCAGGATTATTTTGAGTCGCTGGAAAAAAAAAACTCCAAAGTGAGCCCGAGAAAACAAATTAACCGCAGTATTTGTCTCTCTTGTGCACCAGAGCAAACAGTGAGTTCAATATTGTTCTGTTTGCCCACTATTACAATGTCATAGCCAGGGCAGCGGCATGGAAGTTAGGTCTCAAAATTACCCCTGCCAAAGTAGCTCTCTTTGGAATAGACTTGGACCAAATGGCTGCGCAAGCGATTGTGCGATTGTTTTGGAGGTCATTTCAAAAGTCAATCTCGTCCCCAGAGCCTACGTTACCCTTGTCCAGCGGAACGGGCAACGGACGCTCTGGAAGAATCCAAAACCGGAACCAGAAAATCCTGGTTCCGGTTTGATTGCGCCTGCGTGAGGTTTCAGGACAAAATGGCGGCTGTTGATCATGTCAACACGCTCAGCAGGACCAATTTAGGGCGGTCAGCAGGGGCGATACCACGGTAATCGACCAACAATCAGAAAACAATCACATACATGCGGTAGAAGCCAACTTGTGAGCGATTTCCTTTGTATAACACGACTCTTTCTAAGGACACATACATCGATTCTTTTAGAGGAAGCTCAGTTACAACTTGCAAGTTTAATTAAGCTTTACATTACCCGCTTAGAGCATACTTATAATATAGGTTCGGATTCTCAAGAATCATCGTTTCAGTGTTGGCTTAGAAAAAGGCCGATGAAAGCTTAACCTCAACAATAGTCCCACCTCAATTTTTGTTAGCCCACCCAGAAGTTCTTACTGTAGCTGCTATCTGGAGAACAAGATTTTTAATGATGTAATGAAGTAGACTACTGACTCGGCAAATTTAATTGAAGATTATCTGATTTAATTATATTTTTAGTATTATTTTTACTTTCACAATGAGACAGTGTTTCAGTACCTTTTCTCATCATTGTGTAATTTTTATGTGCAAATAAAGTTTCATTATTATTGATGGATTTTTTGGTTGTATCCTATATGGTCATTGACCTTTTCTATTCAAAACTTGCCATCCCCTTCCCCACCTTGTTTGTTGGATGGTTTCATAAAAGATACATTTATCTTTCAAGTATACATATTAGATGAAATATATTTTCACCCATAAAGAGTTCCCTAAAAATAAATGTGACCTCTCAGGCCTCTAAATGTGACCTCTAAATGGCCCCCTTTCTTGTCCTTGACCTGGGGGAGAGGGGATTGCCTATTTATTATGCCACAACACAGTTTTTGTGACACATCTATTTATGAACAAATGAAAATCCTGAAAATAGAATATATAGCTGACCCTCACACCTGGCTATTAGAATTCTGGAAAATCCTGTACATTTATGTGTTAAAATGTATTAATTTTTGGTAATATTCTTCCCTAGTTCTGGCCATGTATGGAAAACACTTTCTACATACAAGTGTCTTTTCCAGTATCCCAAGCTTAGCCTGCACAGCTACAGTAACTTCGTTGAAGAAGGAAGACATAGTCTAGTCGTAAGGGCTTTTAGATCCCTTTTCAGATAAAACAAGTCCTGATTTGTTTTTTGGCTGCACATCCAAGGCAAAATCAAGGAGACACCAAATTAGAGGCAATCTTGGGTCCATCAAAATACAGATTGATTCAAAAGCACTTAATTTTCCTTTGACGCTGATATATGGTAACCTTGCAATAAACGCAGAGTGCGAGCAGTATGAGCCAACAGGAACTGCTCCTATTGCCAAATATAGAATGTTTTATTCAGTTTGATGCCCAGTACCCAGATCATGAATGAGAAAAGAGTGTTGTACTCGTACCCTGAGTCAAATGTTTTTGGCTGCACCATTATCACAACTTGACCTTGACGGACACATTGCATAGAAAATGACAGAGGTCTCAAACAGCAGTACGATTAAAAATAGCTGGAGAAAGTAATTTAATAGTTGTCTATAACTTTATTCCTTTTTACTATTCTCCTAACATTACCAAACATTGCTGCTCCAGTTTTAAACTTAGCCCAATTTCCCTTATGATAAGCCTTCTCTTTAATAAGTGCAACCCTCCTCAAAAATAGATGGAAAAAATCATTTCTCGCCGACAGCACCACATGGGAAAGAAGACTAAGACCCAGCCCCTGCGCGGCCTCACCGACGATGGAGAAACAGTACCATTCTCCAAACGCCGAACTCGGCTGCCCGAAAGAAAGTCAATTTCCTGGAACTCATACTCGGGCAAATAGCCAATTATTGTCCGGTAATATCCCGAAATACCTTAGTGAAGAATTCGACCTCTATCCAGTCTGTTTGGAACATGATACGCTCACATTTTGGCTTGCAGATTACGGGGGCTCACTTTCTGGATTTCGCCAATTTGCATTTAGAAGCTGACGAGCGCCCAGAAGACCTCTTCCAACGACTAATGGCCTTTGTTGAGGACACCCTACTGCGTGCCAATAGCCTGTCCCACCATGGTGAAGTGGCCACCGAAGACGAGGAACTCACTCCCACTTTGGAAAATTTCATTATCCTGACCTGGCTTAAACTGATACATCCTGAGTTACCCAAGCTCGTAAAACAAAGATACGGAACAGTATTAAGATCACGAACTCTAGCCTCGATAAAACCAGAAATATCTCAGGCCCTCACCTCCTTGCTCGACGAAATACGTACAGCTGACGACGCCAAGATTATGCTCACCGCTGTTAGTAACTACCATAAACCTACTAACAGCAGAACTCCACACAAGGCGAGCACACGACCCAACCGTCCAGCCAGGTCCTGCCCGCTCTGCAAGCAAGCCGGCCGTCCCAATCACGCCCACTTCCTGAGTGAATGTAGTTTCCTCCCAGAACAGGATCGCAAGTACATAGCCAAAGCCAGACAAATCGCCGACATCCTAGATGATCCCTCTGAACCTGACACCAGACCCTATGTAGATGAATCAGTCAGTGACACTGACGACACCGGATCAGGCCTAAGCACCCATGTCTTCCGCATACAGACTCGCCAGTCACCATACTTGGACATGTTCTATGCACACCACCCAGTGCGCGTAACCATCGACAGTGGCGCCACAGGAAACATGATTCGTCACACCGTCGTCCAACGTCTTGGCTACCTGGTGACGCCCAGTTCCCAATTCGTCCACCAAGCACATGGCTCATCCCCTCTGCATGTTGTCGGTGAGGCACGCTTCCCTTTTACCCGCGAAGGCCATACATTTACCTTCGAAGGCCTTGTCGTGGAAAATCTTGATGTAGACGTCCTGGCAGGAACCCCCTTCATGGAGTCTAATGATATTGCAGTACGTCCTGCCAAGTGCCAAATAACCCTTGGTGACGGAACTATCCACAACTATGGGTCCCAGCAACCGGTAACAGTCAACTCCGCTGCACGCCGAGCCATTGTGCTACGCTCTCCGCCCACGTCTATGACCGTCTGGCCTGGAGAGTTTCTAGAAGTCGAATTGCCAAGCGAAGCACCCCCTGACTCCGTGTATGCTTTGGAACCGCGGACTTATGCCCCCAGCATAAGAAAGCTAACAGCTTCCCAACTGTGGTCATAACCAACCATAGTCTCCAGCGTCGCGGGAAAAATACGCATCCCCAACTGAACTCCTGAGCCTCACTTCCTCAAACGGAATGAACACTTCTGTCAAGTACATGCCGTCTACTCACCCGAAGCCCACAGCAACAACGTACAGCCACCACCCAGGCCACCCGTTCATCAGACCAGCACAAAACACTCTACAAACGTGAGTCTTGACCCAGACAACCTACTCCCTCACGATTTCAGAGCGAAGTTTACATCACTCTTGGATGAATACGACCACATCTTTGACCCAAACATCAAAGGCTACAATGGCGCAGAAGGTCCGTTCGAAGCCAGAGTTAACATGGGTCCTGTGGACCCCCTCCCCCCCAACGGAAAGGCAGGCTGCCCCAGTATGCCCGCCACCAACTACTGGAACTCCAACAAAAGTTTGACGAGCTCGAAGCATTGGGCGTCTTTAAACGACCCGAAGACATCAACATCCCAGTCGAGTACTTAAACCCGTCCTTCCTCATCAAGAAACCCAGCGGAGGGTACCGCTTAGTCACCGCATTCGCCGATGTTGGGCACTACAGCAAGCCCCAGCCATCCCTTATGCCTGATGTGGACTCCACATTGCGTCTTATTGCGCAGTGGAAACACATCATAGCAACAGACTTGACTAGCGCATTCTACCAGATTCCTCTCTCACGCAACTCCATGAAATATTGTGGCGTTGCCACACCATTCCGGGGCGTACGAGTATAGGCGCGGTCTGCCATGGGCATGCCAGGCTCCGAGAAGGCCCTCGAAGAACTCATGAGCCGAGTGCTCGGTGACCTATTAAAGGAAGGCATCGTAGCCAAAATCGCGGACGACCTGTATTGTGGTGGAAACTCCCCAGGTGAACTCCTACTCAACTGGAAGAAAGTTCTACAGGCGCTGCACAAGTGCGATCTTCGCCTCTCCGCCTCCAAAACAATCATCAACCCTCAGTCCACAACGATACTAGGCTGGGTTTGGAACTCTGGTACTTTAAGTTTCAGCCCGCACCGCATCGCCGCTCTTGTCTCTTGTCCTGAACCTGACACTGTTACCCGAATGAGATCATTCATCGGAGCTTTCAAGGTGCTTTCCCGCGTCATGCCAGGATGCTTTACTCTCCTTGCAAAACTTGACGACACCGTCGCTGGCCGTGAATCTAAAGAGAGGATTCAGTGGACAGACGACCTCAGTGCTTCATTCCACAAGGCCCAGGCAGCCCTTTCCACTGCTCACACCATCTCACTTCCCATCCCGGGTGATCAACTGTGGATCGTAACAGACGGAGCACTTCGCAAACCCGGCATAGGTGCCACCCTGTACTCCACCCGTAATGACAAGTTACGCCTGGCAGGTTTTTTTTAGCGCCAAACAGCGAGGCTCACAATTAACGTGGTTACCATGTGAGGTGGAGGCTCTAGCAATCGCCGTTGCCACCAAACACTTCAGCCCATACCTGATACAGTCCCATCATAAGGCCTGCATATTGACCGACAGCAAACCTTGCGTACAGGCGTATGAAAAACTTTGCAGAGGGGAATTCTCAGCAAGCCCCCGTGTATCTACCTTTCTGTCCACCGTGAGCCGTTACCAGGCTTCTGTAAGACACGTATCTGGCTCTGCAATACTACCTTCAGATTTCGCCAGTCGCAATGCAGCCCCGTGTGAGGATGAGGCCTGCCTGATCTGCGCCTTCACACGACTCACCCAGGATTCTGTTATCAGATGCACGTCAGTCCAAGACATACTCAGTGGCAATAAGCATCTCCCGTTCACCAGTCGCACTGCCTGGTTGGCCACACAGGCGGAATGTCCCGATTTACGACGCACACGCGCACATCTTCAACGGGGAACACGTCCTTCGAAGAAGCTTACCAACATGAGGGACGTTAAAAGGTACCTCAATTTGGCCACCATTGCCAAGGACGGCTTACTCGTTGTGAAGCGTAACGAGCCTCTCGCTCCCACCCGTGAATGCATCGTGTTCCCCCGGCAGGTACTAGAGGGACTCTTAGCCGCGTTACACATCCAGCTTAGTCACCCATCCAGTAATCAACTCAAGGTTGTCACAAAGCGCTATCTCTATGCCCTGGATATAGACAAGGCCATCGACCAAGTGACTCAAGCTTGCCACCAGTGTGCCGCCTTAAGTCAGACCCCGAACGCACGCGAGTAGCAGTCAACCTCCCTTCCACCCGATGCCGTTGGCGTTTCGTTCGCCGCTGACGTTATCAAACGATCGAGACAGCTCGTCCTCGTGCTACGTGAATGTGTGACTTCTTTCACAGCCACGACTCTGTTAGAGGCTGAGCGACACCACACCCTTCGTGACGCCATTATCCGCCTATGTATCCATTTGCGTCCACTAGATGGACCACCAGCCATCATTCGCACTGATCCTGCCCCAGGATTCAAGGCACTAACAGAGGATCAACAACTAAAGCATCACAGAATCACAATAGAGCTCGGAAACGCCAAGAATCGCAACAAGAATCCTGTGGCCGAGAGAGCGGTCCAAGAGATCGAAAACGAGTTACTCCGACACGAACCCCTAGGAGGCCCCATCTCCCTTGTGACACTAGCCGTAGCCACAGCCAACCTCAACGCGCGCATCCGCTCACATGGCCTTTCCTCTAGAGAGATGTGGACGCAGCGAGATCAATTCTCGAACCAACAAATACCACTGCAGGACCAAAGCATCATCGTTAAGCAGAACGAACAACGTATCGCCAACCACACCCACAGCGAGAAGGCAAAGGCCCCCATCGCGAGGCGCCGCCCAGCTAATCGCATCGTCGTCGGTGATTTAGTCTACCTTTTCTCCGATCGCAACAAGACAAGAGCTCGCGATCGCTATTTAGTCGTAGAGGTAACCGGCTCTTTCTGCAACATCAGAAAGTTTGTTGGCTCTCAACTTCGAAGCACCTCTTACCGCGTAAAGACATCTGATTGCTACAGGGTCCCATCCGAAGTAACAGTCTTCCGTCCATCAGCAGTCAGCAGTGATCCTGACTCCTCATCCGACGAGGCCCTTCCAGTGCAGCCAGTACCTTCCCCTCCATCTCCACCTCTCATACCAAGTGCAATATCGACACCTGCCACTCAAGAAGTTCCTGATGTCCACCTTCCTGCCGATGAATACGAGCCCTGCGAAGACAATCCCCCTGATCCAGTTTTAGACTCCCCCACCACAGGCAATGACTCTGATACCTGTTCCGCGCCTCGCAGATCCACACGCGTGCGACGTCGTCCCGCACGATATGATGACTTTGTTATGGACTCTGACTGAGTTGTGGACACTATCTATCTATCTATCTCTAAGCTTTTGACTCTGAGTTATGGACTCAAACCATACAACCCGTTGGTTTGAAGAACTCGATCACTTGTTTTCTATCAGGTACTGTTACTTATTTGGCTCTAACTTGATATTCGCCATGTACCCAAGGAACTCGTCACCTTTTTACATAGTTTGAGGGTAGAAGAAAAGGAAGTCACGCCAGTACCGGACAGCGGTACGTTAGTTATAGGCGTGCGCGGCCTCGGGCCTCGTGTGTTCGACTCTTGTTTGTAAGCTCGCTTGTTCTGTTACTGTCATACAAGTTTAATTAAAGCTTCAGTTGTGTTACGAATCGCGTTATCGACTTACCTACACTCCTTCAATTGGCGTTGCGAAATTCGACTACCACATTCCTCGTCTAACTTACGCTCTCGTTGAACATGATCTGCACATTGCCTCGCCTACTCTAACTCTTCAACAAGATATTTCAACTTCTTTATCATTGGTTTTGATGTGGAAAGTTTTATTTAAACATGAACGGCTCAAATACCTTGAACACTGGTCGGAGTACATGTTGTAAATCGACATCTGTAAGCTGTTTGAGAGTTATTAAAAGTCCATCTAATTTCGCCTTATCTCTACAAACTTAAACGCGGTGGTTTCTAACCGCAATATTACAACAACAGTAATTTTCCTTTGCTTGTGATCATTTCTGTAGCTTTCGTTCCGCCATTGCCTGACACTTCGCGAAAACAACTTCCGAGGCGGAGAGGCGGTTGATCCGGTCATGTTTATTGCTTTGTTTTTACCAGCCAATCACAAGTGTCCTTTTTTGGATTCGACCAGAGGTTCGTATCCTTGGCGCTTGCCAAAAGGATCGCAGCCTCTGGGAACGAGATTGTTCAAAAGTGAGCTATTTATTTTAACTGGTGAATTGCGCCTGCGCAATGAATGAGTTATTCTTGGTTTGCACGTCACAAAAGTACCACGCAAATAAAAAATAAAATCACTAAATAATAAATACACAACGTGTCCAAGTTTCAGGGTTGTGTGATATTCTGAACTCGAGTTATTCGGCAAAGGGTTTCACTGAAAATTAACGTGTTTAGTATGGAGACGCCATGTTGGAGTCCCTCTGAGGGGCACCAACATGGCGGCCGGAAATCCAGTGGAAACATCTGGAGTTCGGTCTGGCTATCTCAAAACATTTTTTCTCTCTGCTAAACTTAAAAGCATTCTTATAGACACTTCTCTTAACTCATTTGTCATTCAGAACTCGAAAACACGACGCGAATCGTTATTTTCGTGTTCGTGACATGTCTCTCACAAACAACCCAGATGTCACGCATTGTGGAAAACTCCAAATTCAAACTTCTCTATTTTCAAAACAAAGCGTGCTACTGAACTGAAAACATATAATAAAATGTCCTTTTCCTGATGAAGGCAAAAGTTTAAAATTATAAATTTTAGTTTTTTCTGACGTCACATGCAAACCAAGAATAGTTATGGAGAAACTCACTCGATGAGGCGTAGACTTCATATTATTTAATTTATATTGGAGATTTTTTTCAAAAAAGGACTGTCCGTAACCGGCTTCAAACTCGAACCGCTGGATTGGAAGGCGCACCTTACCGGTGCGTAGGCTTTGACAGATTGTGCTTTTAAAAGTAGCATATGTTTATGAATTCTGGGTCACTTAACTCACTTCCTGTTATACCTTAGGCTCGGTTCAGACGCCGTAACCCAGCCTTAACGATAGGCCGACCTAAATTGATTAATCCTGAATTGATTCAGACGCCGAAACATGAAGTACACATGTCACCTTCGTTGAGTTTGGCCCGCGAAGTCGCCATTTTTTCTTCTGCAACACTCCTTTGCGCATTGCTCTCATGTAAAAACAGCATGAAAAATACATTAAAATTATTTATGCATCAGTTTGATTAGGCTCATTGTGAAGTACGGCGTCTCAATCAAAACCGGTCTACAGCCGCAGGCGCGGATCCAGGATTTTGAAATGGGGGTGAATTTTCTCCACCTCAATCAGAGAAATCAGAGAAATCAAATATTATTTCAATATTTGAGGGATAAGAAAAAAAAAAAAAAAAGAAAGAAGGGGGGCTCAGAAAAAAGGGGGGTGTAAATTCACCCATTTCACCTCCCCTGGATCCGCGCCTGAGCCGTTCCTCCCGGCTGAGCCAGGCGGGATTAATTGCTCAGCGGATCTAAATTAAATCAGCCGTTCCGAATTGATTCAGACGCCGCACTTCCCATGAACTTAATTTGTCGTTGAATTCGGTTTTGGCTCGGCTGAAGTACGGCGTCTGAACCGGGCCTTAAGGTCCCATTCTGCAAGTGTCACGCTATCCTCTGGAGCTTTCAGGTAACGTTAGGAAACAAAACTATATACGCGACAAAACCCATGCTGCACATCACAGCTCCAACATAGCTAAATTTTAACCTATTCAAGTGAAGTTTCTTATGTTACGGTTTTCCACTAGAAAACGACTGACAAAACTGTTTACATAAAGACTTTTTGATTCCCGACTAGTATTATTCCCAATTCCACTAATGAAATTCACGAGTTGGCTCATAGTAGCCCTTTGATTTCAGTACTTTCGGGATACAATCTGTGTTGGAACTAAGAAAAGAAATCAAAAGCGATTTATGAATTAAATTTTCACACAGCTTTTAATAGCGCATTTTAATTCAAGGTAAGTTAAATCATTTTCCATGTGACTTTACTTTGAAAACAGAGTTAGGTACATGTTTCAGATATTCCATCAAATTAAAAGAATGCTTCAGCCCAGCTATGTGAACAAAGAAGTTAATGTTATTGGAGACCTTAAACTTTTTCCGACTAAATGTTCTTCATGACTTTATCTTGAGATTCACTCCAGTCATCCATATCCACTTTTGCGCAATCCAGAGCTCTTGCTGCAGCACAAATGTTCCTGACTGTTCTCTTAAATTGAAACACAGTAGAATAGTGTGAAAAACTAGCGCAAAATCTCATCGCGGTACATTATTAATATATGATTTAAGACATTAAGATGTTAAATTTGACTAGCAGGTGTCAGTTGATGATCATCACATTTGAGGCAACGTTCTGACATATTTAAGAGAAGTGTCTTGAACATGCGTACAAGTAGACTGCATTTTAGCCATCAACCTTTCTGTCTCCCTCCTTTTAGCATTGAACGCAAAAGCTTTAAGTGTAGATAGACGTATGTCATGCAAGCGTTTTTAACCGAGGCTGTTAAGCTTTTCCCTATACAAAACCTGTGATGCCCCCTGAAAAAGACTAATATACCATCTTTGCATACAGTGGACGAGTGTGTCGATACCGATCAGTCCATAGGAACTCATTTTAGTGTTCTTAATCTATTGCTCCACAAGCCTGTCTATAAACCTTCCTTATAAATACCAGCAAGTGTCCATGTTATATTTCCTTTGCCTGTTTGATTGGCCGTATTCCCGCGCAAATCATAATAAAGCATACAAGTGATTGCTACAAACTTAAGTTAAAGAATTATTTGCAGCTTTAATTTGAATACAAATATGGCTTGGAGATGTGATGTCTTAAAATTGCCCTAAACGAGAATTTACTAGCTGCTATTCGGTGTACGTTTATTCAGCAAAACGACCAATCGAAAGTGACTTTAGCAGGTAAGCATACCTTTTCGACACCACCGTCTGGTCGCGGTCTAGCCGGTGGTAATACCCCAAGCTCCTCGCTATACTGAACAAAAACGAAGAAGAGCATTAAGGCAGCGATCACAATCTTCATCTTATGATTATCTTTCTTGCAAGCGAATTACTGGCCTTACTGAACAAGACTCTGCACTGACAGGTTATATTTATGAAAAAAATTGTTGTGGGTGTGTCAGCGCTTAATGGACGAATTAAGTCAAACATAACACTTAGCAAAGAGGTTACTTGAAGAAGAAAGAACAACTAAGTCCATTAACTACTTCATGTTACAATTTAATGTGACGTGTGAACCTCAGCACAAGAACAAGAGTTTCTGATGTTCAGTGAGTACTTTTAAGGTGTCATAAGTCACGAACACCTGAAGCTCGTGTCACTTTGTTTTGTTTTCGATCTTCAAGTTCGTAAAAAGATGATTAAACAAATGGTTGTTGTTTTTATTCATTTGTTGACCACCTGGGACCCTAAACTTGATCTCCGCCGCCAAGCAGATGGCGTTGTTTTCCGTGGAATTAGAAAGCCAAACACTTGTTAGTCACCTAATGGCTATTTACAATGTTATTATTTTCATTCCATCTTAATGATTTTCCCTTCCTAACAAGTCAGAAATAAGGCCCGTCTCACGAGCAGGTGCTCAGCATTTGAAGCCTGTCATGTGTGCAAAATGTCACGAGATAGTTGACTCGATGAAAGAAAACCGAGATCTGCAAGTAACAACGGCGTTCACAGTGCTGGTAAGTCCAAGGGATAAATCAGCAAGCTTTCTCTAACCGCGCTACACATAATATTCCAAATATTGTTGAAGCTCTGCTCATGAATATCATTTTACAATATTTTCAAAACTATTAGGAAAGGTTGTTTACCTTAGTTGTGCACGAAAGTGCCTGCTTCAGAAACTAAAATTAACAAGTGTATTTTACTTAGTATATTTACGAAATTACTCACAACTCCTTAAGCAGTCTATGTGTAATATGGCCTCTCAAAAACTCTCAAGAGTTTTTTTCTTTAAAAGTTAAAACACTGGAGCTCGTGGGTGTACAGTTTGAATGCATTGTTGGTAATAAACCCCTCGCTTTCCGCAGCAAAGTGCTGAAAAGCCGCACTGTACAGTGCAATAGAGTGGAGATAACCGAGAAATGATTTATGTTTTAACTCGTTAAGTAACAGAAGAAAGAACAAGCAAGGCAAGCCCTGCGCCTTTCAGGTTCAATTCTAGTTTAAAAACATGTTTTCTGTTGGCCTTGAAGAATTGAACTTCCACTCGGATATAATTTCAGTGAGATGGTTTTTAATGAAATGTAAAAGGGACGAAATCCATTTACTACTTTAGCCCATGATTTAGTATTTATATGTAATTGTATGAGAAGTGACCTAGTATCTATGATAAATTTTCACGCCTATTTTCAGTTTTGTTTACAACTGACAGGTGTGTTTTAAAAAGAAATTTTCAGAGTAACCCCTTCCAATGAGTTTAACTTGCTCCTTCCTGCTATTAAGACTATATTGTTCTGTTCTACTTTCTTTAGGTTGCGAAAAGCTGTGGTGAAGTGAAGTGCTTGGTTGTCGTGAATTCGAACATGGATCATTCGTTTCTTAACCACATTATTTAACGCCAACCAGGCGTCAATTTGGTTCACGCTCTTAGCATCTGTCACAATAATTCATTTCTTTAAACTTCCCTAGTTTCAAGTTGTACATAATAACCGCGTATCAAGTTGTCACAAAAGCTGAAACAGGTGAAAAAGACTAATGGATGTATAAAATATGAGTAAACCAACTGACTGAAGAAACGGCGAGTCCAGCTGACCGATCCATTCAGTTAGTAATAAACTCACAGTCTCCTTCCTTCTCAAAGTACCTAGTAATCCAGCTAAGCCATTTCGGCTTTAGTTAGAGACACTCAAATCATAGTTATAAAGCTTATAAACAGCAAAACAGACAGCAAAATAGAGACCCACATTTATAATCGCCATACAATAGCTGGCAACCTCAACCTACACTTAGCCTGCGAGGAGCCGGTGTTGTCTGACTCTTTGGCGAACAGCGAAGCCCGGGGGTTACGAGCCGGCGTTGATTGTCGACTTCCTTTTAACACTACACTAAGTGTTTTTTATTTCATGTTATTAAACCGTTTGCTTAATATAATTACAGTGCATGTGCTTTTCCTTAAACGGAATGGCGAGAAATTAATTTTTTATCCTGGAGCACCTTAGCCTCCTTCGCAGCCGTTGTTTGTGTCGGTCCTATTCTCCCACCCCACCAACGTCATTGTAACCGAGTATCCAATCAGGAGAAAGAATAGAACCGTTCAATTCTTTACCGTTGACTGACACAAACAACGGTCGCAAAGGAGGCTACGGGAACTTAGCCACCGAAATTTAAAACCCACGATGTGATTGGTCAGTTCCTGGAATGGAATGTTCGGCTCGGTTCAGCAGACGTTGGTGGGGAGGGAGAATAGGACCGACACAAACGGCTGCGAAGGAGGCTAGGGTCACTTCGCTTTTTTTATACAGCGGTTTCCTTCATCGCCGTTTTAATTGTGGAGAGGTTTCTTGGCGGTGTCATTCTTTAGCACAGAGCAAGCGCATTAGAATCGGCTGCACTCACCCTCCTCCACTTAAACACAGGTTCATTGGTTTGCTATCCCAATACTTACTTTCGAAAGATACATCGATGGTGGTAAAGAAATTTCACCGATATCTCGTAGAGATTTCATGGCCACACTAGCTTACGTAGTAGCATAATTTCTGAACAAATTGACCTCATCAAAGACTTATATTAATTCACTTGAAATTTAATTATACTTAAAAATGCACTATTCATAAATTCTTTGTCGGAGATTTTCTAAAAAAGTCCTGTCCGTAACCGGATTCGAACTGGAACTGCTGGATTGAAAAGCGTACGCCTTACCGGTGCGTTTGTTTATCAGAAATATTTATATGACTTCAACCCTTTGCGTACCAAGGGGGTGCTATTTAATTCAACACATTTTGGGCAGTTAATAGTCTTGGACACTTATCTTCCCCATATATGGAGTTACTACTAAAATATCAGCTGCCTTAAAATACTGGGGACTCAGACTACAGTGTCGCGTGATGCACGCGAGTGGCTGTTGTTTTTCGATTGAGTGGAATCGCTCTAATTGGATAAGATTGTCGTTTTTAGAGTGGTTTCTGAGCCATGTTCCTCTGCAGAAGCTCACAGGCTGGCATCATTAAGCTAGAATGTGGGTAAAGGCGAGCCTTTGAAAGAAATCAGAGGCGAGAGGCGGTTGCATGTTGACAGAGATGCCAAACACGCTCTGTTGTAAGCATGGCAACTCAAAATGGAACCTGTCTCTCTTGCCATTCTTCGATTGGATTCCGGTACCTACCAAGGCAATTTGGGATAAAAAACTCATCGATGCAATTTTTTGCTGGTAGCAACGGGTGGCTGAATACTTATCCAAAAACTATGAAATGGACCGAAGGAAATTTCTGTGCTGTTGGTATAGGGGAATTACTCAGAATTCTTTTCGGGCGTGAACGAGGCAAGTTGAGATAAACGAGATGGGCTCTCAGAAACGGGCTGAAGCTTGGCTGGCAGAAAATGTGAGAGAAATTGTTCATTACCGATACCAAGGAGAGAGCTAGAGGTTTGCTGTAAATGTAGAATTTTGATATTTGGGCAATGTTTTTGATTAAAAAGTTGACCACAAAAATGTGTAGCCCGTCCTTTGGTCTTCGTCCTTTGGTCTTCAGTTGATGCTCTAATCAGCTCTTTCACTATAAAAAATTGCGATAAAATATTTCTAAAAAAAATGATAAAATGATAAAAAAGGTAAAAAGCTAATTCGACGACGTTTTGACGTTAACGTAACGTCATTATGAAGTCAAAAAATGATAAAATTTTAGGACGTATAAATACTAAAAGAACAATAGTTGATTAGGAAGTGTAACATAAATAACTTTAACCAGACAAAAAGTTTAGCACGTATGGAGTCCGTTTGCACGTTGAGATTAGGTTTGAGTTTCTTGATAAAAACGGGCATCTCAAACACTAAACAATCAAACTTGCTTTGGCATTTCTTAACAATCGTGAAAAGGCTTTCATTCAAAAGATTGCTGCCACCGTGCGCCTCAGCGAGATGTTCGCCAATTGCCGAATATTTGTGTTCAGCAACGCGTTGGAAAAGGTGCGGGGCTGTGTAACCGACATAATCTACATCGCACAGACCACATGAAAAATGATAAACAACGCGTTGCTGATTTACAATAGACGGCTTGGCTTCCTTAGGCCTAAAGTCTTGCTCCAACTTTTTCTGACAAAAACTGGCTGTATAGTGGGGCCGATCTTATGACTAAGATCGCGCAAATGTCTCCGAACAGTATTGGCAGAAACTTGATCTTTGAACGGAAGACTGATTCTAACTATGGTGGTATCTCTTTCGATTATGTTCGCTGAAGGACCGGAAGGGTCTCGAAGAGAAAAATTGGAAATGGTAGATTCAATAAGGCCCCTAGGGTAATCGAGATGACTGAAAATAGAGCGTAATTTGTCACATTCTGCATTAAAAGCTTCTGTCGTAGAAGACAATGCATAAGCGCGATGCAACATTGTTTTTAACAGAGAGTCTTTGTAACGTTTGTCAGTATGACCGGCTTAAAATGCAATAGTAAACCAGTGTTTGTTGCCTTTCTGTAGACTTGAGTCTCAAGTTTCGTTCCGTTCTTAATGATCTCAACACCAGTTAAAGGGATCCTACCATTCTCAGGAAGTTCCACGTAAATGTAAGACTAGAGTGTAGTCCATTCAAAGAAGTAAGAAATTCGTCGGCAGCATCAGTGTTAGGCATTCTTACAAGGGTGTCATCAACGTATCTTCTGTATAGCTGAGGCATAAGGCCGTCGCGCGCAAGTTGCTTTTAGAGATGACACATGAAGACATTCGCCATCAAGGGGCCTAGGGGAGAACCCATAGCCATTCCATCCGTTTGCTCAAATAACTGGCCATCGAACTGAAATCAGCTCTTTATTCGGATTTTTACTCTTTCTTTTTTTTTTCTCAACGTTGTTCTCGTTTTAATCTCAACGTCTTATCAAGATATTCTTTTCAGCAGTTTTTCATCTTTCCTTATTTCCTGGCCGGCCTAGATTAGCTATGCTACCTACGGGTCAGGTAATTCTGTATTTATTTAATAGCAAGTCAATAAAATTCAATTTCAACTTCAATTAAAATCAACTTTGGTGTTATTCTTTGGCCAAAAGACTAGAATTTTGTGCTTTGCTGCCAAACGGACGGTGAAATGCAGCGAAATTCGGGAATTTCAGTTGATTTTCAGAGACGGGTAGTCTTAGCATTAAATATTTCAGGACAAATCAGTTAAAAGATTTTTTTTCTAGATTTGGTGCAAGAATTTGGTATCCGAGTACTCCCTAAGCACAAATTTATTGTTTCTCTACATCAGCTCCTTTTACATATTTTCGAATCAGAGGATACTTATGTTGACACACCTACTTTAGTTAATAAATTAAGCAAGATGCCATGTAATCTAATATAAGCTTGTAATTTTGTAAAGTTGAATTGTAATAATTCTAGTTCATCTTTTTTGTATCGATTACATAGATTTATCTTCCTTCTCCTTTCCTTTTCTTTCCTTTTTTAATCTCTTCCTACTGAATCACCTTATGTTTGTTTTCCTCTGCCCGCCTCGATTTGCTAAGCTATATGCGAGCAGAGGAAGTTGATATGTGTGTTTATGTATAATTTTTTTTATATTTATTTTGTAGCTCTTACCTGAATATCAATAAACAGAACAATAAACAGGAAGAAAAAAAAAAAGATTTTTTGGCTGTGATGATGGCAAAACACACCAGTTGGTGCTATTGACACATTATCACGACGTTGTGACAAAATTTAAACTAGAAAATAAAACATGAAAGCAAAAGCGGTATTTTCGACGCATACATGCGTCTCCAACTCTTTGATGGATCGGTACTCCAACAATTTTTCGTATCTTTCCTTGAACATGGTATCAAAAAATTTCCCAATTATTTCTCACAAGTTGTGATCAATTTTTTTGACACATAAGGTTTTTTTTTTTGCTCAATACAGTTTATTTCAAGAACACGGACGCTACAGAATAACATTGTTTACAATACTAACGATTTACATAACTTACCTATCTAACACTACACATAGTTATTGCAATACATTACACAGCCTTAACCTACTAACAGAATTAATACAATTCTTGGTGCCCTACAATATTAATTAATAAATAAAAAATTACGCTATACCACTAGGGGTAATTAAATCTACAAGGCATTGGATGCATTAATAGGAAGCGAGCGAAAGCTGAAATGATTTGAAATTTTCCATTTCAAGAGGTTTATCCTGCGTTCTGCATATCCAAATAAAATATCTGGCAATAAGAAGCCGACAAGAGTTCTTCTTGTAGAAAAGAGAAGATTTTAATCCCAATATCATTTCTGGTGTAAGTTCATTTTCTACAAATTCATGACTGATTGCCATCCACTGTTTAAATCCTTTCCAAAATTGCGACGTGTCTCTGCAGTACCAGAAAAGATGAATTAAATTTTCCTCTTCAGATTTGCAGAAAGTACACAAATCAGTTTCTTTTATTCCTATTTTCTTAAGAAAAGAGTTTGTAGCAAGCCGTCGATGCAAAAGTTTAAACTGAAAAACAATTAGCTTAGTTACTTTAGTGCATTTAAATGGTGATAAGTAGACCGCCTTCCAATCAATCAAGTCGTCCCTTTGAAGTTTACAATCACTAATCCATTTTTCCTGACTCTGAGTGGGCCATACCTGCTTCATGGAAACCAGTTCTTTGTAGACTATTTTATTGGCTTTTTTGGTTTTAATGAATCTTTCAAGGAAGCTTTCAGAGACGCCGGTACATTGGTTGTCTTTACAACGTTTTCTTAGCGAATTTAGAGAAGATAGTAGGCCGAGTAGAGTGAGAAAGTTAGTTTTAACATCGAAGCGGTCTTTCAGTTCATGTAAGGAAAGAAAAGCATTTCGATCTTTTAGTAAATCTGCGACCTTTCGAATACCTTTAGAGTACCATGATTGGGTAGAAAACGGGTTTATTGTCTATTCGTACAAGATACTTATGCCATATAGGTAAAGAAAGAAAGTGGTCTAGAGAATTCACGTTTCGTTCGAAGCTTATTTCTGACCATAAATGTAGAACTTCCGTGGTAAACGTGTCTGTTGTAGTTACGTATTTGTGCATATCGTGCTTATTCAGGTTGCCTCTGAAAATGGCCGGGCCTCCATATTGGTGTAATTGCCATTCAAATAAATACTTCCATTTTGCGTGGTTTTCTGGGTCAAGATATTTTTTAACGCAAGTGGACTTCAGTGCCTTATTAAAGGATATTAAGTCAATCATTTTAGACCACCTTCAGAGTAGTCGTAATCATTATACTCCGTTTGATCTTATCCCCCTTGTCGCTCCATAAAAACTTAAAAAACCGAGAATTGAGTTCCTCCAACAGTTTTTGATTTGTTGGTAACGGCCGGCGAAAGAATATAAACCAGTTGCGAGACTATCAGGCTCTTGAGCACTGTAATTTTACCTAGTAGAGATAGCCTTCGTAATTCCCAACATCCCAACAGTTATTGATTTTAGCTAATTTGTCTGCGTAGTTTACCTCCAGTGTTTCTCTGGGGTTTGTGCAAAACCAAACCCCTAATGCTTTTCCCTTATGTTCAATCCACTTTAGATTCTCATTCAGGACAGTAAGATCACATCACTTTCCTTGTATGCTCCAATCCAAAGAGCTTCTGTTTTCTTATTGTTAAGTTTTAAGCCCGACGTCTTTCTAGAATTTTCTAGAAGAATAAGGGAGGTATCGTCGGCATGTTGGCTAATTTTAACTTCGTTCTGGGATATCGTTATTCCTTTTATACTTTTGGTTTTCCGGATTTTTTCGGCAAGAACTTCTACACAAAGAACGAAAAGATAAGGCGAAAGGGGGCAGCCTTGTCTAACTCCCTTTTCCAGCTCAAAAAAATCAGTAGACCAACCATTATTCAAGACACAGCTTTCGATATTGTTATAGCACATGTTGATCCATTTGACAATTGACGAGCCAAAGCCAAACATTCCAAGTGTTTTTTGAATAAAGGTCCATTCCACGGTGTCGAAAGCTGTCTCAAAGTCTAAGAAGAGTAATAGTCCTGGGAGATTTTCCTCTGCAGTGTAATTAATAATTCCATCAATTAGTCGAATGTAATCTCCAATAAATCGGCCTTTCATAAATCCAGTTTGGTTACTATTTACCAACTTTGGTAAGAATTTTTTAACACGGTTAGCAAGAGCTTTTGCCACAATCTTATAATCACACTTAAGGAGCGTAATCGGACGCCAGTTTCTAATAAGGGAAGGGTCTGCATCTTTCTTCGGAATAAGCTTAATGATTCCTCTTCTTTGGGTGATTGAGAACTGTCCCTGTTGGTACGAATAATTTATAAAATTATAAAAAATAAAATTCTGCTGGTATGCCATCCGAGCCTGGTGAATTATTGGATTCCATAGTTTTTAATACCTGTAAAAGTTCCCCTTCGGTTAGTAAGCCTTCACAATTTTCTCTTTCATCCTCACATAAAGTGTTAACATTTGAGTCTTCCACAAAACTACAAAATAAATTGTCCAAATCATGTTCCTCAATACAGGATTTGTAGAGATCTTCGTAAAAATTTTGGCATTGATTTAAAATCTCCTTATCGGTAGTAACAAACTCGTTGTCTTTTATCTTTGACACATAAGGTTACTATAGCAACATTACAGCCTCTTAGCAACAACCTTAATTTTGCCTTTATGTGCCTGCCAGTAGGATTTTATGGCATCATTTAAAGAGTGCTTGTCAGGCCAACCCTTAGTAAGAGAGCTTTTTGATCTGTCCGCACACGGAATCTTCTTCTTGAGCTTCTAGGATTTTTAAGCAAGTTGTGATCAATTTTTTGACATAGAAGGTAACCACGGCAAAAGTACATCCTCTTAGAGACACCCTTAATTTCGGCTTTATGTGCCTGTATGTAACTCAGAAACGAGTCGGATGACCCCCATTTTTTATTATTCATTTGCAATCAGCATATGAAGATTCATCTTTCTACAAACTTTTAAAATAAAAATCGGTACATAGGGTTTAGAGCCACCTTAATTTTTCGGTAATTTAAAGTGTCTAAGAACCTCATGCACAGATTTTTTTTTAATTTTGCAGAAAGATGAATCTTCATATGCTGATTTCAATTAAATAAAAAACGGGGGTCATCCGACTCGTTTTTGAGTTACAGGCACATAAAGCCAAAATTAAGGGTGTTTCTAAGTGAGTGTACTTTTGCCGTGGTTACCTTCTATGTCAAAAAATTGATCACAACTTGGTTAAAAATCCTAGAAGCTCAAGAAGAAGATTCCGTGTTCAGACAGATCAAAAAGCTCTCTTATTAGGGGTGGCCTGACAAGCACTCTTTAAATGATGCCATAAAACCCTACTGGCAGTACAGGAGCGAGCTCCCTGTGACACAAAACGTTCTGCTTAAAGTATCCAGGATGGTCACTTCCTCCAGCATGCGGTTGGAAATGTTAGGCAAGCTCCACGTGGGACATCAAGCGGGATCACCAAATGGCGCGAGCGTGCTAAGAACTCTGTATGGTGGTCAGGGATAAGCACAGAGATCTAAGACCTAGTGAAGCAATGCAGGGCGTTACCAGAGAAACAAGCCAGAACCGCTCAGTGTTACCCCTACCAGATCGTCCCTGGCAGGTGGTAGCCACAGATATTTTCGAACTGAAAGGCCTGGACAACTTCATTGTTATTGGTTACTTCGCAAGGTGAATGGAAGTGACAGCTATTAAGAAGACAACAAAGTCAAGTGAAGTGATAAGGGCACTGAAAGCCATATTTGCCAGGCGTGGGATCGCTAAGCAAGTGCAATCCGACAGTGGTCTTCCGTTTGATAGTGCAGAATTGTCGTACTTTGCTAAGGAATGGGGATTCAAGTATACCACAAGTAGCCAAAGATTTCTCCAATCAAACGGAGAGGTCGAGCCGACTCGAGAGTGGAGTCAGAACGATCAAGAACCTCCTGACAAAAGAAAAAGATCCCGCAAAAGGGCTGCTCGCTTAAAGATTGACACCATTAGCATGCCAGTACTCTCCGGGCCAGTTATTGATGGGAGGACAGATCAGAAATTGTATACCAACTTTCCACACACAGCTCGACCCACACTGTGTGTCCAGAGCTGAAACCATTACGTGCACGAGAAATTGTAAGCAAGCTGAAACAGGAGACAACTTTCAACAACAGGCACAAATCTAAGCCTTTGATACTAACTGAACCTGGTTCAGAAGTTCGTATCAAAGATCGGCAGAAACCGGGTATCGTAGTCAAAGCTGCTAGAAAAACCCGATCGTACGAGGTGGAGATGCCAACAAGCATCATACGAAGAAACCGCGCTCACCTTACACCATTACCAGAGCAGAAGCAACAGCCACGTTCACCGAAGGATACCAAGATTTTATCACCTGTTAAAACTGACATTGCTGTTGCTAAGGTAGACGTGCAGTGCCTCCCATATCGCCTGTTCTCAATAATAGGCCCAAGAGAGTCATAAAACCATCTCTCAAAGTTAGGGAAAATTTAGGATTAGCATGATGAGGACACGTTTCGTTAAGTTTCACCGACTCAGTTAGCCTATGCCTCGTCAATCCGGGGAGCAGGGATGTGGCCCGGATTCGATTCCCGGACCCGACGTCATATGTGGGTTGAGTTTGTTGTTGGTTCTCTTCTCTGCTCCGAGAGGTTTTTCTCCGGGTACTCCGGTTTTCCGGCCTCTCCTCAAAAACCAACACTTCTAAATTCCAATTGGATCCGGAATGCTCGAGCGTTTATTCCATGAGCCCCCGGCTCGGGAGATTGGGCAACCACTCCCCACGTTATCGAGCTTAAATAAATTACTTTACTTTACTTTACTTTTTTTGTTTGCTTGCAACACCAGTCTTTCAACCAAAAGGGGAAATGTTGTGTTAGCGTACATGAAGTATGTTCTTCGTATTGTGACCCGCAAGGAATTAGGGGATAGTTATTAAACATGGCGATTAGAAGAGAAGCACGTGTTGTTCATTGTTGTCTCATATCCCAACTAATCACTCGACACAGTTTGTATCAAAAACTGGCGCAAAGTCTCATAGTGGTATATTATATACGATTTAACAATTCACGACGTTAACACTTGGCCAGTGTCAATTGACGATCACATTTGAGGCAAAGTTCTAACATATTTAACACAAATTTCATGAACATACGTACAAGAAGACTGAATTTTAGGTATCAACCTGCGTTTTCTGTTTTCATCGTTTAAGCATTGCAAATAAACGCTGTAAAGGGTAGATAGAGGATGTCATACAAACATCTTGAATCGAGACTGTTAAGTACGAAAGCCGAGGAGGGACTTCAGACTTCAGACTTCAGACTTCAGACTTCAGACTTCAGACTTCAGACTTCAGACTTCAGACTTCAGACTTCAGACTTCAGACTTCAGAGTTCGAATTTCGGATTTCAGAATTTGGGTTTGGGATTTCCGACTGTGGATATTGAATCATGACAATTTTGCACGGCGTATTTATGTGTCACGCAATAGCCTTGTGAAATCAGTATGAAATTGCCCTACTGTCAGTTTTATTCAAGCGTTAGCCCTTTGTCAAAGACTGTTAAGTGTCACCCTCGTTAAACAATGTTGATTAATTTATTTATTTATTTTATTTAATCCGAAGGACGAAAACGTCAGCACTCGAATCTCTTTACGAACTTTCCAGATGCCTTAAATATTTTGAAATAGGCTTGATAATGGGTACTGTTAACAGGCCAGCAGCGTCCAAATCCTAATCGTTTCAAATTATCTGTTATTTCTATAAAAAAAATACATTAACCTTTCCTCTCTGTTTTGTGGTACTCGGTGGTTGGGGACTATATACCCAACGAGCTCCTCAAACTCCCGCGAGTAATCTCTGGATTGTGCCCCGAAAAGAGTTTTACAGGCTTCCGCATCTTCTTAGTGGTGAACATCAACGAGATAACTGTGTGTCGAATATACTTCAGGCACAAAGTATATTACGTCTGGCTTTCCTCCGAGAGCATCCGTGCGTTATTGTCAACTCTTTGTTTCTTGATATTCCACAGTTTTGCAACAGAGTGGAGTTAGGCATAAAACAAAACTTTAAGCATTCTTTAAGAAACGGATCAACATCTAAAAAGACACCAGAATCTCTAAAATCCATAAACAAGTTCATCCATCAGCCGCCTCCACCTTGCCTTAACTTTGACCAGTAGGCTTCTATTCTTTGGTTGGCACTACTTCCCTGAACAATGCTGTTATCGCCTGCTAAATAATTACTGTCATTATGCCTTAATAGCCTCTGGATGATGGAAACCCGCACGTTTTCCATTCCCTTATCAATGCGAACCACCGTAGGTACTCCACCTATCTGCTGGACAGTGCTTAGAAAAAATCAATGACAATATTCGGGTTGTTATTGGTTGAACCTACTTTTAGCCACAGTATACGTCGTGAGAAGCCATCTACACAGCCATGCAAACAAAATCCATACAGTTTTAGTTTATCTCAGCCATCTAAACAGGCTGATATATTAAGCCATATTAACAGTCGGAAATCCCAATCCCGAATTCCGAATTCCAAATTTCCAATTCCGAAGTCTGAAGTCTGAAGTCTGAAGTCTGAAGTCTGAAGTCTGAAGTCTGAAGTCTGAAGTCTGAAGTCTGAAGTCTGAAGTCTGAAGTCTGAAGTCCGAAGTCTGAAGGCTGAAGTCCGAAGTCCGAAGTCTGAAGTCTGAAGTCTGAAGTCTGAAGTCTGAACGTACCTCCTCATCCATTTTCAGAAGTCTGAATATGGCTGATATGTTAAGCCATATACACAGTCGGAGATCCAAAACCCGAATTATGAATTCCGAAATCCGAAATCCAAAATCCAAAATCCGAAATCTGAAGTCTGAAGTCTGAAGTCTGAAGTCTGAAGTCTGAAGTCTGAAGTCTGAAGTCTGAAGTCTGAAGTCTGAAGTCCGAAGTCTGAAGTCTGAAGTCTAAAGTCCCTCCTCGGCTTTCGTAGTTAAGGTTGTCATGGCAGATATTCCACCAAAAAAAACCTGATGATGCTCCCCTTAAAAGTCTCATCGTGTGAAGCAAAAAAAATTGCGTTCTCAACTGCAAGGATCATTCTTCATTTGATTTCATTTGCGCAGTTCATATACGATTTATTTCACATAAATGATCCACACTCTTCTCTTTCACGGGAACAGATGAACCCACAATTGACCTGCTCCCAACGTCAGTGGCTTCATCAGTTAGTAGAGCATCGCACCGGTATCGCGACATCACGGGTTCAAACCCCATTGAAATCCTGAATTTTGTTCAGGTTTTCTTTTCGCAATTGCGTTCACAAGTGCCAGGATATCGATCATTCTTCATTTGATTTCATTTCCGCAGTTCATATATTGTTTATTTCATATACATCGTTCAAACTATCATTTTATTAGAGCACAATATTATCAAAACTATTACAAATGGTTCATATGAATGTTGTGCCGCGTAGCACTAGGAACGCAAATAGTGGAATAGAGAATTAACTCTAAAGTGTAAATTAAAGTGCTACTTAAAGCCATGAATAACCCACTGGGCGTTAGCCCTAGTAAAGGGAAACAGGGAACCACACGAGGCAAAGAAAAAATCTTTTGACCTCGGTGGGAATCGAACCCACGACCTCCGGATTAGATCTACCGTAACTCTGCCGACTGAGCTACAAGGTCGCACAGAGAAAGTCGGGGACGATTTTAGATGGTGAATCGCGGCAAAGAGAAATTAAGGGTACATATGAATGTTGTGCCGCGTAGCACTAGGAACACAAATAGTGGAATAGAGAATTAACTCTAAAGTGTAAATTAAAGTGCTACTTAAAGCCATGAATAACCCACTGGGCGTTAGCCCTAGTAAAGGGAAACAGGGAACCACACGAGGCAAAGAAAAAATCTTTTGACCTCGGTGGGAATCGAACCCACGACCTCCGGATTAGATCTACCGTTGCTCTGCCGACTGAGCTACAAGGTCGCACAGAGAAAGTCGGGGACGATTTTAGATGGTGAATCGCGGCAAAGAGAAATTAAGGGTACATATGAATGTTGTGCCGCGTAGCACTAGGAACACAAATAGTGGAATAGAGAATTAACTCTAAAGTGTAAATTAAAGTGCTACTTAAAGCCATGAATAACCCACTGGGCGTTAGCCCTAGTAAAGGGAAACAGGGAACCACACGAGGCAAAGAAAAAATCTTTTGACCTCGGTGGGAATCGAACCCACGACCTCCGGATTAGATCTACCGTAGCTCAGTCGGCAGAGTAACGGTAGATCTAATCCGGAGGTCGTGGGTTCGATTCCCACCGAGGTCAAAAGATTTTTTCTTTGCCTCGTGTGGTTCCCTGTTTCCCTTTACTAGGGCTAACGCCCAGTGGGTTATTCATGGCTTTAAGTAGCACTTTAATTTACACTTTAGAGTTAATTCTCTATTCCACTATTTGTGTTCCTAGTGCTACGCGGCACGACATTCATATGTACCCTTAATTTCTCTTTGCTGCGATTCACCATCTAAAATCGTCCCCGACTTTCTCTGTGCGACCTTGTAGCTCAGTCGGCAGAGTAACGGTAGATCTAATCCGGAGGTCGTGGGTTCGATTCCCACCGAGGTCAAAAGATTTTTTCTTTGCCTCGTGTGGTTCCCTGTTTCCCTTTACTAGGGCTAACGCCCAGTGGGTTATTCATGGCTTTAAGTAGCACTTTAATTTACACTTTAGAGTTAATTCTCTATTCCACTATTTGTATTACAAATGGTTGCCTATCTTATTGTACGCGAAAGGGCCTGCCTCAGAAACTAAAATAAGTTGTGTATTTTACGTAATTAATTTAAGAACTAATCACAACACCTAAAGCAATTAATGTGCAATATGGCCTCTCAAAAACTCTAAAACATTTTTCCCTTAAAAGTTAAACGTTTGGAGCTGTTCGTGGGCGTAATGATCTGCCGGCTATAGAAACTGGCCAACTTGATACTGATTGTTAAGTTGCTATAAGAACATCTTCCTCTGCAGTTCGAATGTAGTGTTGGTAAGTGCTGAATAGCAGTATAGTGGAGACAAATGCAATAAATGATTTTATCTTCTTGCTTTGTTTTAACTCATTACAAGCAAATTAACAAAAGAATGAACAAGCAAGGCAAGCTCTGTGCCGATGCAATTCTAGTTTTTTGTGCGGGATCTTGAAGAAGAGAACCTCACTGGGATAAAATTTCAGTGAGATGGTTTTCATTAACCAATTTATTTAGTCCATGATTTATTAATAATATATATGTAATTGCATGAGGTGGCGTAGAATTCATGACAAATGCTTGCTAAAACATTCGTGACTTTTCAGATATTCTTGACGGTATAGTCATGAATTTATTACCAACTATGATGAAACAAGAAATTTGCAGAGTAATCCCTTACAATGAGTATGATGTACTAATTCCTCCCATTAAGACTATATTGTTCTGTGCTCCATTCTTTAGGTTGCAAGCAAGCTGTAGTGAAGTGGAAGTTCCTGGTCGTCGTGCACATGAATTACGGGTATTTGTTTCTCAACCACATTTAACGCCCAACAGGCGTCAAGTTTTTGGTCCAAACTCTTAGCGTCTGTCACGAAAATGCATTTGTTTGAATTTCCTCAGTTCAAGCTTTCACTTAATAACCGTGTATCAAGTTGTCACAAAAGCAAACAGGTGAAGCAGGTGCAGATAATAAAGAAAATGTTGCTAAATTTTAAGTCAGGGACGGTTGCTTTCTCTTCTTTTGAGAGTTAATCTGATTAGCGTGGACCCTCCCCCCCAACCCCCCCCCCCCCCCACACACACACACCAATGAGCGACACCTAGTAAGTATTAAAACACATAAGGGTAAATATGGATTTCTAGAGCCCTGTTTCCAAAACTCCAGGTATATTTACAAAATTAAAAAAAGTTTAAAAAGTCAGATAGAAATTAAAAAACTGCCTAAAAGTCTTTTACGCTCGTGTGGTGATGAACCACTTACAGACTAGCCGGATCTACATCATAAACTGACATTAAAAGGGATTTGTTAGTGTTCCTCAAAAAAGATTTGAAAGAGCCTAGGGTAGATGTCAGTCAATCAAAACTTTGCCAACTTTCGTTTACTATCACGAAATGGTCATACCATTTTCTGCTTCCTAGTTCATGTGGTTTGTTGATTATCATTATTATTAATTATAAATAGCATAAAATTAAAGGTTCTGTTAACAAACGTACAAAGATGTTGTTGCTGTGAGAACAATGAGATTTATCTGTTCATCTTCTTCGTCCGTCAGCTGAATTCAATATTCACAGTGATTGGTGAAATTCCCCTCAAACCATCAATGCCACCCTCGAAAGTAAGAAAATTATTCCCACTGATACGATGTTTCGCTTTTTCTACAGTTATTTTCTTTATTGAATTTACACATCGTAAGTCTTCTTGTAGTCTTCTTCGGAATATGGTGTTTTATCAGGTTTGTTTGATTTGTAAGAACTCGATGCGCTGTTATAATTAAATAAGTACAAACTTGAAAGGAAGTTCCAAGAAGTGAATTTTCGTGACAAAGCCCAAGAGTGTAGAGCAAATATTGACGCCTGATGGGCGTTTGTGGTTGAGAAACAAATAATTCATGTTCACGACGACCATGCGATTCCATTTCACCAATTGACACTGAACAACATACATGGGAGGAACGAGCAAGTCAAACAACTTATTCTGCAAATTCCTTGTGAAAACTTAAAAAAAGGCATGAAAATTAAATAAACCATGAATTCTATTTTATCTCACACAATTACGTACTGTACTAACTTGATGGACTGAAGTATTTAATGGCTTTCTTGTCTTTAATTATATTCTTAAAAAAAACACAGCTAACTGAAATTTGACCGCGGCCACTGTTCAAATGATCAAGACCAAATAAGAAAATGTTTTGAAACCGGAACACGGGCGGAGAACTTGCTTTGCTTGTTCTTTCGTTTTCAGTTAACTTTGTTTGTATAGTAATGAGGTAAAACAGAAATTAAACAGAAGATCCAATTGTTTATTGTTGTCTCCACCTTACAGCCTTAATTTATTCTGCACTTTGTTGAGGCGCGAGGGATCAGTTAGATTGCCAACACTGCATTCGAACTGCAGAGGGAGATTGTTCGGTACAATATACATTAGACCCACAAACAGCTCCAGTCTTAAATTAACTTTTAAAGGAAAAAAACCTTTGAGAGTTTTTAAGATGCCATATTGCACATCATTAACTGGTTAAGGTGCTTTAAGTAGTTATTTTCATTCAATATATTACAAAAATTAGAGATAAAGAGACGTAAACTGTAAGTAAATGAATCACGTAAAATACACAAGATAATTTTAGTTTAAATAAGGAAGTTCCGCATCTTTGAAGCTATGAATCTCTGCTCGTGAGAGGAACCGTATTTTTGGCTTGTCACGAAAAGAGAATAAATAAAATAAAAAAATAAAATAAAATGAAACATTGTGAATAGCCATTAGATTCCATTTAGGGTCCCAGGAGGCCAACAAATTTAAAATACTGAAAAACTACAGCTTTTACGAACTTGAACAAAGAAAAAACAAAGCTACACGAGTTTCACGTTGTGAGTCGTGACTTATCCACACTTATCCCATTGAGGTTGTGTTGTTGAGGTTCACACGTCACATTATATTGTAACATGAAGAAGCTAATGGACTTACTTGTTTTTCCCTCTTCAAGAAATCTATTAGCTAAGTGTTAATGACACACCCACAACAATTTTTTTCTTATAAATAACCAGTTACTGCAGAGTCTTGTTCAGTAAGGGTTAATTCGCTTGCAAGAAAGGCAATCATAAGATGAAGACTGTGATCGCTGCTTTACTGCTCGTCAGCGTCTTTGTTCAGTTTAGCCAGGAGCATACTGGAGCATTGGGGCCGCCTGGCCCGATACCAAACAGTGGCGGCGAAAAGGTTTGTTTACCGTTTTGCTAAATAAACGTATGCTGAATAGCATTTAGTATATTTCTCGTTTTAGGTAATTTTAAGACATCACATCTCCAAACGATTTTGTATCCCAGGAACTGCAGACAATTACCTTATAACATTTCACTGTTGTAATCATTGCATGTACTATTATCTGCACAGAAATACGGCCAATAAAACGCAGCCTAAGTTGATTAACATGGGCACTTGCTGTTATTTATAAGGAAGGCTTAATGCAGGCTTTGTGGAGCAATAGATTAAGGACACTAAATTCAAACGACGCACGCGTGCATTGTAAGCACAGATGGTAGCTGGTTAATCCTTTTTAGGGAGCACTTATTAGATTTGTTTTAGGTGGAATTATATCTGTTTATGTTCTTAAAACCTTAACAGTCTCTATTCAAAATGCTTGTATGACATACCTATATCTACCCTCAGAACATTTGCTTTCAATGCTAAACTATGAAAACAGAAAACGCAAGTTGATAGCTAAATTGGAGTTAACTTGTACGCATATTCATGAAATTTCTCTTAAATATGTTAGATCGTCGCCTTAAATTTCATCATAAACCGACATCAGCTCCTTGAATCATCGCTCCTTGCACATAGCCTCCACGTGCACCTTCTGCGGGTGGAGTAAACAAATGTTAACAGCTTGAATTGTGAAACTAGTAGCATGGATACCACGATGACATTTTGCGCCAGTTGCTGCCATACTTAAGTTAACTTAATTTTAGCATTTGCAATTCTTAAGTTGTTATTTCTATATCAAGTTCATGTAAGCTATTATATTTTATATCATTAGTCTTATTTATATTATATATAAAAATAATTGTAAGTTAATTCTGAAAAGCCCCATGGGGAGAATTAATAATAAAGTAGTGTATTGTATTGTATTGTATTGTAACTTCTTTAAACACTTTTTTTTCAGTTCAAGAGAACAGTCAGGAACATTTGCGCTGCAGCAAGAACTCTGGATTGCGCAAGAATGAATATGGATAACTGGGATGAATCTCAAGATAAAGTCATGAAGAATATTTAGCCGGATAAAGTTTAAACTCAGCTCCAATGATTTTAACGTCATTGCTGACATTGTTACGAGCTGATGCACTGTTTTCATTAAATGTTTTAATTAAATGGACACGGAAAAAGATTAACTAATGAACTTGAAATGGAATTCCCAAATTAAAGCAGTGTTGACAGTCATAAAACGTTTTCTTGTTGTTAGTAGTTAAGTTAATCACTTCCACTCGCTTCTTGATTATCAATTATCAATAACATAACATTAATTAGAGGTTCTGACCATAAACGTACCATTTGAAACAGTTTCTTTCCAATTACACTGTGAAGCTAAAAACCTGACTGAAATGAATAGTACATTTGAACAAAGATGCTGTTGCCTTAGAATGAATATGAGAAAATCATATATTTGAACTGCGGATTAAAGAATGGATACTCGTGAACGATCATCGCAGTTATGAACACTACTTTTAAAAGAAGCTTTATTTTCACTCCTACCGCAAGTAGTGTTCGCATATTCAAAGATGCTGTTGTCGTAAGAGCCGTGAGAAATCTCTGTTCATCTTTTCAGTCCGTCAGCTAAATTCAATATTCACAGTGATCGGTGAAATTCCCCTCAACCCATCAATGACACCTTCTAAATTAAAGTAAGATTTACAGAAGCAAACAAATGAACCCGTGTAACAACACTAACGTTAACATTTGAACCAAAAGTTTTGTTGATGTTATTGCACGTGCTCAACGAAGGAATATGGTAATCTCTTATTAAGAAGTGTTTTGCTGCTTTTACCAGTCAAAAAATAGTAGTCATGGAAGCAAGCGGGTAAAATAGGATGGAATTAAAAAGACTTTAGTAGTGTTAAGAAGAAGAAGAAGAAGTAATTATCAATCAAGCCCCTGAGGGCCACTGAGTAGCCCGGCTACGAGTAGGTGGTCTTGTCAAAGACGGCTAGCTTCTCTCGCCTCTTTCTCGCCGCGACTCGTAACAGTTGCTGCTTCGACCCCATCAGAAATCACCGCCGGCTCGCAGACTAACTATAGGTTTGCTGCTATAGTTAGTGTGGGTTTGTGACTGGTCGAGTGATAAAAAATTATCCCTATTGACACGCGATTTTCTGAACTCGCTGTTTCTACAACTGAGATCTTTCTTCTGAGCACCCCAAAGCGTCTCACAAAAGTTACCATGGGGGATCGATCCTTCATGGTGGCAGCGCCACGGCTTTGGAACAGTCTGCTTGCACCACAGTGATTTATGATCATAATCTACAGTTAGTTGGCTTCTTTAATCTACACATCGTAAGTCTTTTTCGTTTTCTTCGGAGTTTGTCCGTTTGATCAGTTTTTTTTTAGTTTGTAAGAACTTGATGCACGGTTATTAAGTGTAAACCGTGAAAGGAAGTTCCAAGAAGTGAATTTTCGTGACAAAGCACAAGAGTGTAGAGTAAATATTGACGCCTGGCGGGTGTTTGTGGTTGAGAAACAAGTGAATCATATTCACGACAACCAAGCGCTACACTTAATTAACCACATCTTTTTGCAACCTAAAGAAACTGAGGAGCACAGAACAATATAATTGTCTTAACGGGCGGAAAAGAGCGA
Organism: Pachyseris speciosa; assembly: GCA_016490735.1. NCBI lineage: Eukaryota > Metazoa > Cnidaria > Anthozoa > Scleractinia > Pachyseridae > Pachyseris > Pachyseris speciosa. Next base: position 341,081 of record JAEMWC010000756.1, on the reverse strand, counting down.
GTCAAACTTGTTAAACAAGTCAAACAACTTTTTTGCAAATTTGTTGTGAAAACCGACTTTGAAAATAGGCGTGAAAATTAATCATGAATTCTATTTTATCTCACACAATTACGTTTTAATACTACCTTGATGGACTAAAGTATTTAATGACTTTCTTGAAAACCAGCTAAGTAACTGGTACAGCTACAATTGATCATGACTTAAAGACCAAACAAAGCAATCCTTTGAAACCAGAATAGAAAGAAAACTTGCTTGCTTGTTCATTCGTTTTCAGTTAACTTTGTTTATAATGAGGTAAAACACAAAAAGAAGATCCAATTGTTTATTGCTGTCTACAGTCAATGCCTTTATTCGGCACTTTGCTGGGGAAGGCGAGGGGTCAGTTAGATTGCCAACTCTGCATTCGAACTGTAGGGGGAGATTGTTCCGTACAATGTTTTTACACCCACAAACAGGTCCAGTCTTTAAATTTGTAAAGGAAAAAAACTTTGAGAGTTTTTGAGAGGCCATATTGCACATTAACTGGTTAAGGTGTTGTGATTAGTTCTTGGACCAATTAAGTAAAATACACCAGTTAATTTTAGTTTCTCGTGATATGAAACTTTCGAATTTATGAAGCTTGGCATCCACATGGTTTTGATAAGATTGTCTCCTAGAACATGATTTTTAGTAAACTTTAGTATTGATATTCATGAGCAAATCTTCAATAATATTTGGAATATAGAACGTGCGGCGGTTAAGAAATACGTTTGCTGATATAGCCCATGGACGTACTGCAGTAAACAGGGATAATTCTCCAGTATCAAGTCAACTATCTCGTGACACGCAATGATAAAGTGTCTCTGGCAAAGCTTTGTACATCTACATCTACTTTATTTCTCTTCAACGCTTTACACATGACATGACATGTTTCAAAACCAGGGCACCTGCTCGTGAGAGGAACCTTATGTTTGACTTGTTAGGAAAAGAAAATGAAAAACTGAATGAAAATAGCAACATTGTAAATAGCCATTAGTTGAATAACAAGCGCGTGGCCATCTTCTTTGCCGGAGAGTTTCGCGTTTAGAACCCTAAGAGGTCAACAAATTAATACTGAAAACTACATATTTTTACAAACTTGAAGATAGAAAAAACTAAGTGACACGAGCTTCAGGTTGTCGTGACTTATTCACGCTTAAAAGTACTCATTGAACATCAGAAACTCTTGTTCTTGTGTTGAGGTTCACACGTCACATTACATTGTAACATTAAGTAGTTAATGGACTTAGCTGTTCTTCCCTCTTCAAGTATCCTAACCTATTAAAGTGTTAAATTTGACCTAAGTTCTCCATTATCCAATGACACACCCACAACAATTTTTTTTATAAATAACCAGTCATTGCAGAGTCTTGTTCAGTAAGGGTTAATTCGTTTCCAAGAAAGGTAATCATAAGATGAAGATTGTGATCGCTGCTTTATTTTTAATGCTCTTCAACCTTTTGATTCAGGAAAGCGAGGAGGGAATTTTGTCATTACCGCCAGCTAAAGCGAAACCAAACAATGGCCGCGAAAAGGTTTGTTTACCTCAAACTCACTTGCGATTGGCCGTTTTCCTGAATAAATATACGCGGAATAGCAGCTAAATTTCTCGTTTAAGGCAATTTTAAGGCATGACATGTCCAAACGATTTTTGTATTCCAGAAGCTGCAAACAATTCACTCATAAAATTTGTTTTAATCATTGTATGCATTATTATTTGCGCGGGAATACGGCCAATCAAACGCAGCCTGATTTCAACATGGGCACTTGCTGTTATTTACAAGGAAGGTTTAAAGGCAGTCTTGCGGAGCAACAGGTTGAGGACACTAAAATCAGCCTATGGACTTTATGTCGACACACGCATCTATTGTAAGCACAGATTGTAGCCGGTTGGTCTTGTTAGGTGGCACTCGTTAATTTTTTTCAAAACCTTAACGGCCTCTATTCAAAATGCTTGTATGACATACCTACTGTCTACCCTTAAAAAGTTTACTTTGCGTTCAATGCTAAAACGATGAAATTAAAACAGAAAACCCAAGTTGATAGCTAAAATGTTTACTTGTATGCATATTTATGAAATTTTTCTCTTAAATGTGTTAGAACTTTGCCTCAAATTTGATCACAAACTGACATCTGTTTCGTGAACCATCGCTCTTTGCACAGCCTGCACCTTCTGGTGAAAAAAAATGTTAACACCTTGAATTTGTTAAACCATGTATATAAGATATCACGATGAGATTTTGCGCCAGTTGATGATACACTGCAGTTGTCTTCTTTAAACACTTTTTTTTTGTGTTTCAGTTCAAGAGAACAGTCAGGAACATTTGTGCTGCAGCAAGAACTCTAGATTGCGCAAGAATGAATATGGATAACCGGGATGAATCTCAAGATAAAGTCATGAAGAATATTTAGCCGGATAAAGTTCAAACTCAGCTCCAATAATTTTAACTTCTTTGCTGACATTGTTAAGAGCCGATACGTTGTTTCAATTAAATGGGAAAAAAAATGTACCTAACGTTTATAAAATAAAGGAGACGGAAAAACTAAATTAAAATGAACTTGAAAGATATTCCCGAATTAAAGTAGTGTTGGCGTTTATTTGTTTATTAATAAAATCTCTCTTGCAGTAAAAAGAACTGAATTATCGAGTACATTTTACAGTCTTAAGGCAACTATTATCTAAAGTATAGTAATTTACAGTTATAACAATGATAATAACAATTGAATCACTTAAAAATTTAAATGTAAAAAAGTCTTCCACTCTCTTTGTCCTACATTCTGCCTCAAGGTGTAGTTAGGCGCGTCTAGGAGTGGTCTGGGAAGCAGGTGGTGCAGAGGGTGGCTGGGGGACTTCATTTTGGCCATATATTTGTAGCACAAGTGTACTCTTCTATCATCTAACCTATCTAGTTTACCTAACTGTAAGGCATGAGCATATGACTCTGCCTCGGGGTAGATTATGTTAAGCGCCCTTTTTTGCACTCGCTCTATGGCTTCGGACTGTGCTAAGGTATATCCTCAAGATGTTGGGTTGGCTCACCCTGGCTCTGTGCAAAACTCTAAGGGAGTATAACTTCTTACAAGCTTTTTTTAATAATGTAATCAACAAGACAGTTCCACTTCAGGTCAATGTCCATAATAACTCCTAAGATCTTATAGGTATTGACACGCTCGATGACATTTTGTAATTCTTGCTGTTGGCAGTAGTCAATCACTGCCATCTTTCTCTCTCTGGCGTCTGTTTGCTGTACTGTAAGGAATTGAACTGCATTGAAACGTTTTTACCTGTATTTAAAGGTTTTAACCTTGGTGACAAATTATTAAGGAGAGCACCTCTTGACTGAAACAGCTGAAATGCATTTTAGTTTCCAATATTAATTGCTGCATTGCGGCTACAGAGAATCAGGTCCTCATTTTGAGTGAGTTTGGCGAAGAATGAATCGAGAAAGAATTACGACGAACATTTCAGTAACAGCGTTAATGCCTTAAATATTGAATGCAAAATTATTTGAGTCGTGATATGAAAGGTACGGTTGAGCTCGACCTGTTGCAAGAATGGGTTTTGAAACATCGCTAGCTTGTCTGCTGTTTTGTTTGCCTTTCTGCAAAGTGCCTTGTGAGCCCTGTTGTCTGATGTGCCGGTGAAAAACTAGAAAGTTTCAATGTTTGCTGTGCGTCCTGTGATTTACACGAGGTTTCTTCTCGATAGATCGATAAAGCTTTTATTTTTAAGACATGTTTCGAGAAGTGAGCCAGGAGTGAAGAGAGAAACGCCTTGCTAAGTCAAGAGACTCGTGGGATATTCCACGGTATACCACTCCGAAGCGTTGCTGGTCCGAGTATGGAACAGCACAGCTAGAGAGATACCCTCTAAAATTTTAATTTTAATTTACAGTTTGCTGGCGAACGATATAATTTTGCTTTCGCCATGTAACGGCAAAATTTCCACGTTTAGCAGATCAACAACTACTAGCATAATGAGATGAAGATATTTTTTGGTGGAAAGTGATCATAAGAAGAAACTCTTTGGTTGGATACTCGTCCTAGTAAATTCCGTGCTCTTTGGTCGTCGAGGGTAACGGAAAAGAAACTAAAAGAGAAAAACGGGTGACTTTTTCTATCCATCGTTGAAAGGAAACTTTTTTGCTAGCAACCCATGCAAACTTTCCCTCTAAAAGTGACATAAAATCGTTCCAATCCATTCCTGTGTGCCCGACATAACAACAACATACAAGAGCATCTTAAAATCTACAGGTAGTCAGCGTGACAGACGTTTATTTCGCCGAATGCGAAACACGAAACATGGAGCGCGAAGCGCGAGGAAACAGAGAGAAAAAATAAACAATGTAAAATTAAAGCTACTACAGAATGGAAATGCATCTTTTCTTTTGTTAATAACAATGCCGATACGGTTTAAAAACATGCATATGATGCATGCATATGATGCATACGATGGAAACCTACTATGATTCATAGAAATGAAATCTTCTCCTCCAATCACACCAAAAATGGAGGGTGGAGCGTCACGTTTTTTTTGCAAATATAAAAGGTATCACAGCTACGTCACATGATCATGAATTTCCTGCTAAAACGCTTGATCATCTTCCTGGGGAGCAGGGATGGCGCAGTGGTGAGAGCACTCGCTTTCCACCAATGTGGCTCAAGTTTGATTCCCGGACTCGACGTCATGATATGTGGATTGAGTTTGTTGTTGGTTCTCTGCTCCGAGAGGTTTTTCTCCGGGTACTCCGGTTTCCCCACTCCTCAACACTTCTAAATTCCAATTCGATCCGGAATGCTCGAACGTTTCATACATGAGTCCCTGGCTCGGGAGATTGGGCAACCACCCCTCACTATCGAGCTTGAATAAAATTGAATTGATTCGATTTCCTGTTTCAAAGCGAGCGTGTTCCTCGACTAATGCGGTAGTTATGTGGAGTGCCTCACAGTGTAGTTGTTGCCTCATTTTCCAGTAAAGGAGTAACGTCAAATATCGGAGCAGAAAATCCACCTTTAACTGGAAGACTGGCCTGATGTATTTTTGGAGTTTATGTAAGGCTTATTCGAAAATTTACCTTTTATAACACCCTTGAGCGCCGTCAGCTTGATGACAAGGCCCTTTAATTTGTCGCAAAGTCTCTCTATTAGTCGAGTGGAGGTGCATGCGCTGTCAGTGATGCGCAAACTCTACTTCTATCGCACCCGGATAAAGCTTCGAAAAACAAACTTTTATCGAGGAATCGGGATGGAGCCTCAGAGGTCAAAACAAGAAACTTTATATTTGTCTTCATGAAGACTTTTTATTCTACTTTCTACGAACTTGAAGACATAAGAAACAAAGAGTCACGTGCTCCAAGTTGTTTCGCCATTTCTCTTTTCTGTGGCATCTGGAAGCTTCCCTTTTCCTCAGATTCCCTGTAAAGAAACCATGACACCGTAAATAACTTTGTAGTATATTAAACTGAAATAAAAGGCCGTTATTCTATTCTTTCGGTCTAAAACCTCATATTGACCATCAAGCTTGTGCATTTCAAAAAGAGCTGATAATGATATAACTGTGAGCTTTTTCCAAATTCAATATTTTTCAAGTTTACTCCTTTTCGATGTCAGCGGATGTCTCCTATTTCCAAAGAATGAGTAAACAAGCGGTCAGTGAGTATGAATCCGGCCCAGTCAAACTGAGGCTACACTATTATAGAATACCTCGGGGGATAATGATGTTTAGGTTTTGACACTGAGACTCAGGAACCAGCATAACACAAACCCACTAAAGATTATAAGGACTGCTTCGTATACGCGGTTATTATAGTAGTGCTTTGTATTATTTGTGTTGAATTATAAAGCAATTATTCTAATCAATCTTGCGGAATGTCGCCTGATATTAGCCAACTCGGCCACTCGGCCCACGGCCTCGTCAGCTAAGTACCAGGCGATATTCCGCGCGATTTCGCAGGATAATTGTTAAATATCTAACTGGCCACTCGACCGTTAGCCACATTCTTTACCTGCATGAGTTGGTCACACATTTACAAGTGAAATTTCTTTTGGACTTTAAGATGGTAGATACATCGTTAAACATTAGCTTTCTGTAGGTTGTCGCTGCTTATTCTTTTACCTTTATCGGGCATCCATACAGCTCAGCACGCATGCTTATATGGTTGACCCAACTCAAAGGATGGATTCTGACAAAGCGCGCGTGGAATTGTGGGAAGATTCGGTGAACAACAATGGAGTCGCGATCAAAGTTGCCACGAAAAACCTACAAAAAAGAAAATTATTTCGGAAGAAAACTTGTTTGAGATTCAACAGAAAACATTTTTCTCGGCATTTCTTTTTTGTGTCAAAAACAATCATTGCGGGGTGGTGGTGGGGGGTTGGGTGGGGGTGGGTAGGTAATACACAAGTAAATAAACTAGTGACAAAAAAAAACCAAAAAAAAAAAAAACAAAAAAAAAAAACAAAAAAACAAACAAAGAATACGAGATAGCGTGAAAAAGGTACTTTCGTAAAAAATGAAGACTACATACGTTTGTACTAACTGTCCCACGTAAAGTGAATTTTCTCGGAATGAATTTTATTTTATCCTCAGTGGTGGTGACATCCTAAACTGAGCTGCTCGCCATGTAGCAGGAGTTATGGGCACCTGCATGTAGTTAGGTAACTCAGTACCTCAGACTCAGAATTAATGACAATTTGATCGCATTATTTCGTCAAAGCAACAGTTCGACTTAGGTGTCACCTTCTTTTTGCCTCGCACTGTGTACTGAACCCAGTAGGAACCGGTCAGGCTGTAAGACAGTGAGTAGCTGGTCACCCATTGTGAACTGTCCTGTCTTCCTTGCGTCGCTACTTTCGTAATCGTTGTGGCTGCTCCAAGGTCGATTTGAATCCATTGTTTGTTGTTATTTGTTTTGACACACCAGGCTCCTGCATTACCTGACCTCGCTACCAGGTTCAAGCGGCCGAGTCTTGCGGCGTACTTATTGTCGTGAACAGTTGAGGCAGACATAGCGGCATCGCGAATTCGGCCGTCTTCCATTCCAAGCGACATTGAACAATGATATCCTAAGTAATTATTGAAAAATGACAAAATTAACTGGAAATACTTTGGACTAGTTTTGCTAAAATACACTACTACTAATTATAATCCATAAAAATTGAATGAGAAAAATATTTGTCGGGCCCATGAACGCTGGAGGTTTTGAGAAACACACTCCGGGTCCTGTTTATAACGTAAAACTGAGATCGTGGCGCTCGCAATGTTTGCTTCCAAGAAATCGCACCCCTCACATCTCATCTCATATGAGGCACGAGATATGAGGCACTTTGCGATTGAAATGAAAAAAAAAAAAAGAAAAAAAAACCCAACAACAACAACAACGAAAACACGCAGACAGTCCCCTATGATTTCAATCATGAGTTCAATCATGAAGGGAGGAAGGAGAGGAGGAAAACATAATTTTTAGACGGCGAATACACAGACTGAGAATTTTCTTGGTGCTTCAAAAATTCAAACGAGAATCTTCAGTACAAACGGACGTTATTCTTAATTAACAGCAGCTTAGTTCAATTTACATATAAAAAAAAAAACCGTTCAGATGTAAAAGTCCGTCAACAAGCAGGACATTTAAAACGAAAGAAGTCGTAAAGAACAACGGAGACTTGTTTAAAAAATACGGTACGACAAAAAAGAATTTTACAAAAAGGTCAGGATATTGATATCAGACAACGTTTTTCGAAATATGAATAAGACAGCACGGGTAATTAACTTAAACAATGAAAAGACCTGTACGCACCGTACGCACGTGCGTAAATGAAAAAGTTAAAAAAAAAAAAAAAAAGAAAAAAATAAAAGAAAAGAAAATAAGGAACAAATGTATAAAAAGCAAATGTGTAAAAGATAATTTTTGGTCAGTAAAAAACACAGTTTGCCCAGTTTTATTCATTTAACTTTGCTTATTTCTTTGATGTGTTGTTGATAAAACAAAAGAAGGAATTTTTCAACACAAACTGCCGGTTTCCAGAAAGGGGCGACGTGACTCATTCGAATGGCCCAGATAAGGCGGGAAAAAAAAAGCGATCAGAAAGCAAGCGCGATAGTAAAGAGTGAACGCGTTGCGGTCACCTCCTTTTATAGCCTTTGGATCGGCCTGCCTTTGCTATTCTAAGCTTTCCATGGCCAAAAAAAAAAAGCGATCAGAAAGCAAGCGGGATGGTAAAGAGTGAACGCGTTGTGGTCAACTCCTTTTACAGCCTTTGAATCGGCCTGCCTTCGCTCTGCTAAGTTTTCCATGGCCAAAAAATCAATTACTGATTGTTACTTTGCCATCGGCACTGACAAAATGACAGAGCAGAAAGAAGAAATTGAAGCAAAGCTATAGTAGAGTGAAGAGGCTCAAGACGGAGCGCTATGTCACTTGCTAGGTAGTCCTCGCTATCCGTGATATAACTTCAAAAACATGAGAAAATCGACTGTAATGAGGTAATTTCAGAATTTATTGGAAAGAAAGACAGAAAATTAGCTCTGTGCCTGTAACGGAAAACCAGTTATAACTTCTATGAAAGCTATGTGCAGTTATATTTTACACAGCTCAGGACTTTGATTTATTGTTCTTGGAGATAGAAATATGTACAAATTCACGTTATTTTTCTGTAAATTTCTAAAAAAAAGCCTGGTGCGGATTGCGGACCAAGGGTGGTTCAATTCGGGGGGATTCGGTCGACTCCCCTGAAATTAATAGTTTGATAAAACTGTGTAGCTCAGATGTCATAAATAAACATTTTGTAATTTTTTGGAAATGTGCTAAAAAATTAGTTTTAATGCCAGAAGTTCCGAGACTGCTGCCTCTTCCTCAGTGGCAAATGCGTAATTATATCCTCGAAAATTACGGCATTAATTATAGCGTCTAAAAACTTGCAGTTACCACAAAACTCTGGTGGAAAAATTCAAATAAGGTAAAGCAATGAAAGCAATAGAGCATGTCGCTCACAGCAGCAAATTTAGCGTTTGGATCTGCGTAATATAAGATAACATACCGATGTCGACATATGCCTGATGCATCAGCGTTAAGATAAGCTTTGGTGTGCTTATTGCTAGGATTAGCTTCTTGTTTCTTCAGCTTTTAATGAAGCACAAAGTTGTTTAGAAACGTAAAGCAAGCCTGTTCAACCTGAACTCAATTGCTAATGTCAAATCAACTGAATTCAACATAGATTTGTAAATATAAATTCGAATGTACATCGATAAATGTCGATCGTTTTAGCATATTCTTTCGTTTTGACGCAAGAGTTGACTTAAATTTACAACGATTTATTTAATCACTTTTATTTGCCCCTGAGAAAGCTGGAAATCGCATTCCCGAGGACTAACCCCTAGAAACTCCCGCCTTTATCGGTCGTATATTAAAATAAATCCTAGATGTGGCCCCGAAATATATAGACAGTTATATTTTACATAGCTTGAGGATTTTGGTCTATAGTTCATAGAGATGTACACAATGTACACATTGATTGTTTTTTTGTAGATTTCTAAGAAGCGCTAACCTAAATGAAACTTGACTAGGATTCAATTAAGTATATGTAGGTGCTTTTACAAGGAAAACAATCCTGGCAATGTGTAATCGTAGTACGAAAGCCGAGGAGGTACTTCAGACTTCGGACTTCGGACTTCGGACTTCGGACTTCGGACTTCGGACTTCGGACTTCGGACTTCGGACTTCGGACTTCGGACTTCGGACTTCAGATTTCGGAGTTCGGATTTCAGAATTCGGAATTCGGGATTGGGATTTCCGTCTGTGGATATGGCTTAGTATATCATGCTGTTTAGATGACTGAGATAAACTAAAACTGTATGGATTTTGTTTGCATGGCTGTGCAGATGGCTTCTCACGACGTATAATGTGCCTAAAAGTAGGTTCAACCAATAACAACCCGAACCCGGATATTGGTGTTGATTTTTTATAAGTACTGTCCAGCAGATAGGGGGAGTACCAGTCCTAGGGTGGCTCGCATTGATAAGGGAATGGAAAACATGTGGGTTTCCATCATCCAGAGGCTATTAAGGTATAATGACGGTGATGATTTAGCAGGCGATAACAGCATTGTCCAAGGAAGTAGTGCCAACCAATGAAAAGAAGCCTACTGGTCAAAGTTAAGGCAAGGTGGAGGCGGCTGGTGGCCACTTGTTTAAGGATTTTAGAGATTCTGGTGTCTTTTTAGATGTTGATCCGTTGCTTAAAGAATGCTTAAAGTTTTGTTTATGCCTAACTCCGCTCTGTTGCAAAATTGTGGAATATCAAGAAACTAAGAGTTGACAAAAACGCAGATGCTCTTAGAGGAAAGCCAGACGTAATGTACTTTGTGCCTGAAGTATATTAGACCCCCAGTTATCTCGTTGATGTCCATCACTGAAGAAGTTGTGGAAGCCTGTAAAAGTCCGTTCGGGGCACAATCCAGACTTACTCGCGCGAGTTTGAGAGCTCGTGGGGTATATAGTCCCCAACCACCAAGCACCACAAAACCCAGAAGAAAGGTTAATGCTTTTTATAGAAATAACAGATAATTTGAAACGATTAGGATTTGAACGCTGCAGGCCTGTCCACAGCGCCCATTATCAAGCATAGCCGTAAATAATGATTGCTTTCAAAATATTTAGAGCATCTGGAATGTTCGGCTGCAGCACGTTCAGATTCCTTGTTGTCACGTTGTAAAGTTACATATACAGCTATTAGTTGTAGTCGGAAACATGTCAACATGATATTGCTTTTATTATGTTTGATTGCGTTTCACAAAATAACGTCTTTGAGTCCCCGAATTGAAATAAAATTTTATTCAAATGAACTTGGACATCCTTCGAATAATATTTGTACACGCCCGCTAATGGTCAGCGTGCCACTCAGTTAAGTTCTTACACTTTGTGCCGACTTTTTTCTCCTCATTGAACAGGAACACACAACTAATTTTTGATGCCATCGAACAATCTTGTCATATCTGTAGGCAGTATGGCACTTGTAGAGGTGACGTCACGCAAGCGCGCCAAGCATCTCATGATTTTCCCATGCACCTCTTGTTTACGTCACTACTTCGAGGTTTACCCTAGGAAAGCGTTAAAAAATAGTTTTAATTAGCCCACATAGCATTGATCACTCCCTTAACTGAGACCCTTGTAAGAAAAACGAAACAAACCAAAATTGTATGCAACAAAACTAGCGCACGATTTTAGTTATTTCATTTTCTAAGGAACAAAATGGACTATCCCTTCACCTTATTACTTAAAAACACCTGTACAACATGTGAGAAATAACAGGTGTGGAATGTATACAAATCAGTAGCGACTGCAGGTGTACATGGTTATTGTGTAGGAGTCACAAGTAAATTCCGGTTTTCAGTCACTATTTTCTCGTTGGAATGCTACCTCTAATTTTGGGTCAAAGAAGACACAAGACATCCTTGCGGGAGGATTTCCCTTTAAAATCTTTTCAGAGATATTCAGATAGATATTCAGAGCAGGTTTAAGCATGATCAAATATTTGGTTTATCAACAGAGTTGATAGGTGAAGGTACCATCCGTAAAGAGATTCTAGTGCTGAAGTTTTCGTCCTTCGGAGGGCTAACGCTTGACTGAAACTGACAGCAGGGCAATTTCACATTGATTTCTCAAGGCTATTGCGTGACACTTAAATACGCCGTGCAAAATTGTCATAATTCAACCTTTTTCCCGCAGAGCTAATATCATTCCTTGGTTTGCTTTCAATCTTTTTTTTTTTTTTTTTTCAAAACTGAGTCGTTTTTATTATTGTCCTTTATTCTCTTGCTTTCCATTTTTTTAATTTCCTTGTCGATAGTCTGAATTCAGTTGTACAGCCTATACGAAAGTATGTATGCTATGTACCTCATAGCACTCTTTATGTATTCGTACTTTAATGAAAATCTGCCTACCTATTACAAAAATTACTTTAAATTAAATGAAAATATGCATAATCATGATACCAGGTCAGCCTTCAACATACACATTGATTATACAAGGGCAAATTATGGGAAATTTTCATTAAAATTTAGGGGAGCACAGATTTGGAATAAGTTACCAAATGACTTAAAAATAATTAAATGTTATAATTCCTTTAAAAAATGTGCAAAATTTTATGTTCAAAATCAAATTTCCACTCAGATTTTTACTTGATTCCAATCAAAATCAAAAACCCGTAGAAATATCAGATTTATAAATGTATCCATCTGCTTTATTTAAATTTCGGTAGTTAAGTATGGGGATCTTCTTTGAAAAGCTCGGTAGAGCTTGCTAAGATCTCCTGCCATTATATATTATTTCGTAGCAGATATGCATATATATCACTTTATGTAAACGACTGATATAATGGACAAATAAAAAAAAAATTGTCGTTCATCTCAATCTCTGAACAATTGCTTTATATTATAAGCTTGTCTCACTCATGAGTACGAAGCGGTTCCAGCTTTGGTCATCGCGTCGCCGTGTATTTCATTTCATGTTACTTTGTGCATAACAAGCTTAACAGATCCCCAATCCCTTTCCAAAATATCCCCACACTAGAAATAAATAGACGGGGGAAAGTTATTGAACTCAGCTTACCTCCTCATCCATTTTCAGAAGTCTGAAAATATGGCTGATATGTTAAATATTCACAGTCGGAAATCCCAGACCCAAATTCCAAAATCTGAAGTCTGAAGTCCGAGGTCCGAGGTCCGAGGTCCGAGGTCCGAAGTCCGAAGTCCGAAGTCCGAAGTCCGAAGTCCGAAGTCTGAAGTCTGAAGTCTCTCCTCGGCTTAGGGCACGTTTATATGGTCTCGGGTACCCGAGACAACCCTCCCCCCCGAGACAACTTTACCGAACGTTTATATGAGAATTGCGTGACCGAGACAAAGTTGACCCTACTTAGTTATTCAAAGCACGTCTCAAATTTACAAATCCTCATTTCCCTTCTTTCTTTGTATTTGGTTGCTCTTTGATTGAATATCGTCAATATTGATCGAAAATTTCCTTCCTAGGTTCATTTTTGCTTCGATACTTCTTTTTATAAAAGGACCAGTGAGCCATCAGCCAATTCGAAGTTTATAACGTGTCACATAACTTAGCTTCGTACTTAGCTCCGAATCAGTTTCTTCCCCGCTCTATCTGATCACTGTGGGTAATGCTGGCTTTTAAAATGTAATTCCTTGAAATAAATTTGCGTTTTTTAACTCAAAAATTGGACCAAAATAACGTTTTTTTCGCATACACGCATATTTAATTTTCGCCGTCTCGTCCCGGGTAGGCGAGACAAAGTGTTTACATGAGAAAACGTTTTCCCGCTTACCAGGGTTACCCTACCTGCCGAGGCGAGACAACTCGCCTACCCGAGTTGTCTCGCCCATCTCATGTAAACGGTTGGTAGAACTTTTCAAAGAAATAAGTGGAAAAATAGCTCGCCCAGGGTAACTCGGGGGAGGGCTGTCTCGGGTACCCGAGACCATATAAACAGGCCCTTAATGTGGAAGCACTTCAATAAACTCAAAAAAGCAGCATAGAATCTCACGACTTAGGTAATATTTCATAGGCAAGAAAGAACGCATACGCTTGCCACATAACCTCGGCATGCTGATGGTAAAAGAAAATTTAATAAAGGCACGTGAAAAAGATTGGAGACTTGTGGAGGGAGAGGGAGATTTCGACAATTGTGCGTAACTGTGGAAAACTCCTGGCTACGCCCCTGAAGACGTCAGATGTAATTATTTGAGAGTTTAAATTGTTTTATCGGAGCGATGTCAGGAGTAGCTCGCATCGCAACCGGATCGAGAGATCTCCCGCTTTGTCTGATGTATAAGCCTTTATTAAGGTGAATCGAAGCATATCGAGAAGAATGCTTTCAATCAATGAATTGTCTTCTGGAAACGCTGATGTAAGGAAAGCACGGCCATGAAGATAAATTTAGTTCTACCGTGAAACTCACAACATAATATTTATGACTCTTCATAAACTCTATTTTAAGAAGAAAAGGCCCTACCCACCCCTTCCCCCACCCACTATCTTCACTCCCCCGCTAAAATATTAGTACTAATATAATCAGGTTATTCTGCTTATTTACCTTCCTGGCAGCCATAAACCTCCGCTCTCGTGCAGATGTGCCCATTCCATGTCTTGGGGTGGAAACGCAAGTACTGTGCTTGGATTGGTAAATGCAGCGAATGGTAGACGGGAGTATTGCGGTCGATATTACCTCCAAATACCTGGCGTCATTGGGTTAAAATCATAAGGCCGATTTAAAAGGTACGACTTTGTCATACAAGATAAGCTTCAAGCCAAGCTTGTTCAAACGCCTGTTACATGATATAGTAAGTGGTGAACAAACTGAAATTACAACAAGCACGATGGATATTGTTTCGTGCAAATTATAAACCTTCACTCGTCACGAATGACATGGACCTAAAATGTCGTGGGATTTTAAAACATATTTTTTAATATTACGACAAGCAATCGTATGCCAGATAAATGCTAAATGACGAGAGTTGCTGTACGCAACACAGTTTGCACGCGCACATTACTGAAATTGAATTTCATGTTTGATACTCGTAAGTTGTAGCGTTTGATCGACCTTAAAGCCCAGCCCCTAAACGATCATACATTTTCATCAATAACGTGTTGGACGAGCATGTTTGACTGTTTAGCCACCTCTCTCAACATTGCATGTAAATCAAACATTTCCATCCAACATTTCGCGTTACGAACACTTATGTTTGATCGTTTAGCCACCCAAGCAACAAAGCGTGGCCAACGAATATGTGAATCATCATCACAGTTAATTATGAACACTACTTAAGCATATGAGAATGAATATATGAAAATCATATATTTGAACTGCGCATTTATAATTAAATATGTGACTGATCATCGCAGTTATGAACACTACTTAAGCAGTAGTGAAAATAAAGCCTGAAAAAATTCAGGCTTGTACGGAATTCGAACCCACGACCTCTGCGATACCGGAGCAGCGCTCTACCGACTGAGCTAACTAGCCATCTGAGAGCTAGTCGTTTTGTTGGTTCGTAATATACACGTGAGTGGTGAATATATGAGAATGAATATATGAAAATCATATATTTCAGGCTTTATTTTCACCACTGCTTAAGTAGTGTTCATAACTGCGATGATCAGTCACATATTTAACTACTTAAGCAGTAGTGAAAATAAAGCCTGGAAAAACTGCTTAAGTAGTATTCATAACTGTGATTAACCTGCGATCAGGCCCAATTGAAGCATCGCTCTTATGTCCTCTTATGTCGGCGCTCGCTACAATTGGGCCTGATACAAAGTCTCACGGGAGTCTGTGGCTTCGTCCAGAATTTGGACGAAATCTGATTGGCTGATTCAATAACCGGAAGTCACTAAGAGGCGTGTTCGCGAGGCTCTCGCGAAATTCTCTCGCGACTGAGCCGCCATTACGGACAATGAGTAATCTCAAGTTCTTTTTAGTTTTATAACACAAAACAACCGAGCCTTTCTAATTTCATGTAAATTAGCGGAGAGGGAAACGTTATTAGCTTTCCTTTTGATGTAGATACTGGAATCACTTAAAAGATTCGCGGAATGATCTTCATGAAGAATGATAAAGACGAAGCGTTCTGACGAGTTCCCTCTGTTATTCCTCTATTTCGAACATTATCTTTCGTGTTTGTGAAAGCCAACAAAAACAACGGTATAAAGACTTGGAAGCTGGCTGGTTTGTATTCAAGAACAATTCAATGAGAAGCAAGACACATCGAAGCTCAGCTGATAAGTACAAGATCATAGACACGTTGGTTTCAGTGTTAGGATGCGAGAGTACTCCTATTCTATGGACAAACATTTTGAAAACTTAATGTAAGTTCTTTTAAATTTGTTTTGTACCATTCTTTTACGGCCGCAAAGTTAATAAATTATCATTTGCATGTAGGTTCGCCTATGGAACAACAACTAAAACACTGTTGGGTAATTCACACCACCAATAATAAAGTTTTTCTTATTAGGGAGTGATAAAATACATGTGTCTTGATATGAAAAAAAAAACATAAATAGCAGAATGACCGGCAATAGAAAGAGTTCGATGGAAGGGCTTTAGGAACTTCACAGTGGACGTCAGTCTCTCCAGATTAAATTTAAGCTTAAATTGAATG
The DNA here is from genome assembly GCA_016490735.1 of Pachyseris speciosa. Taxonomy (NCBI): domain Eukaryota; kingdom Metazoa; phylum Cnidaria; class Anthozoa; order Scleractinia; family Pachyseridae; genus Pachyseris; species Pachyseris speciosa. The sequence goes on along the minus strand of JAEMWC010000756.1, from coordinate 324,902 downwards.
TTTGTCAATTTTTACACTTAACAAAATTTCGTGAGGAGAGCATAAAAGTGCCAATTATCTTGTTGATAGTAATACATTTAACTCAGAAAAACCAGTGAATTATTTGAAACCCCAGCGTAAATTGTAGCAAGAGAAATCTACATGAGAATAGAGGAAATAAATTGAATAGAGCTTAGAGGAGTACATTGTTGTTGTTGTTGTTGTTGAATGACAAGAGTAGTATAGGAGTTGGGGGTACGAGAACATTTTCTCAAAAGTGTTCTCAAACCAACCCAACTCCTATACTACTCTTCCATCTGTTGGTACCACTCAATGAAAACTATAGTTTATTAAAAATGCGTGACTTTCTCGGAAGAATCACCAAGCGTGACATTCTCGGAAAAACAAGAAGTCGATGATGTCATATAAATGAGTCATCACGAGACGGTCGTATGATTTTTCTAACCAATCAGAATTGTATCTCGTTTGTAATTTTCTGATATTTTTATCAGAAGTACAAGCATTTTGATAAAAAGTTGGTTGTCCTTAAATTAACAACACCGAAGATGCCTTTGAGTCTTGAGTTGAATCTTCAATTGATTTATCAGACTTTTCAGTTGAAGTCATAAAATATCTTCTTCAAATTAATGAATACCGATATATTGAGAAATGAAGGAAATGTTATTTTAGTTGTTAATAGCGTAGTGTCCATATGCATAGCTTGTCACACCATTATCGTGAATATACCGCTTGTCATCGAAGCAAGATAATGACACTTTATTAAGCTCATAGCTTCCAAGTTGATGGTTATTGCTTCGGATTGTTTTCATTGTATGATGCATTTGTTCGTTATTGAATAGTACATTTTTATAATTTTCATGAGTGATGTTATTTTTTTATAATATTTTTTTAAATTCCTTTGGCTGTCTTTCCTCCTTTTTGGTTGTCTTTCATATAGCTATACATTTTCGATCGTAGACCGATGAATTCACAAATTGGAACTCCTGCAGCCTCATCTTTGAATTTACCAATTACTTTTTTATTCGTCTTATCGAAATATGGAGAGTATTCTGGGTAGTCGCTGTTATCGAATTTATCTTTATCGTTCCAGAAATTTCTATAGACGTCTTCGGTTTCAATTTCGTATGTTAATGAGTCAGTGTCTGTGAATAGTAATTTTGCTTCATCTCCATATTTCTCTTTGATGTAGTGGTAGTGGAATTCATACATCAATGTCTTGCTAAGGTCTAGAATACACATCCCCACATATGCCGGCCTGTTCAGGGTAAGTGTTTCTTTAATCTTATGCACAGCTACTAGATTTTCATTGAATATTTTACTGCTAACATATGCCGGTTTAGCAGCCATTTTTAATAGTTTCTTTTCATCGGTGACTAATCTGACGTCTACTCGCTTTCTAAGGTTTTCCATCGTTTTTCCAAATACACTGTTATTCATCAGCTTGAAAAAGTCTTTTTCAAATGTGTTTTTGGCATTAGTTCTTTTCTGAGTGTTGTAATCAATATATTGCCTGAGCCAAGGGGATTGATTGAACTCTAACACTCGATGGACTTTAGTTATTTTCAAACCGAGATTTGTATAGAGTTGAAGGTTTCTGTAATGAAGCACGTATTTTTCTTTGTTGCTTAATGTTGGTATCAGTTTATGTACCAAACCAGTTGATATCTTGTATTTCTTCGCGATGTTTTTGCAATAATCTGATAGCATGTCCTCGATCACTTTAATCTTTTCCGGTCCAAGTGGGTAGTCATTATGTAGATCATGTAACTCTTGGGGGTATTCTAAATCAACTTCAAGTATCAAACCTTTGTTGCTATCTTCTTGGTACTTTGCTAGGTCTAACTTGCTGATCTGCTTTTCTGTCATCCATTTGAAACCACCGGTTGGTAAATATTGACTCATAGCCCAACCATACAAATTATTAGCATCAAGATACATGATGTACTTCGAGGGCGCCTTCTCATCGTATTCTTTCATGTATTTATTGTTTGCTCTTCCGTAACGGTTAGCAATATAGCTTATTCCACCTCTCATACCCTTTTCAATGAATTGGAACATATCAATGTCAGTCATCAGTTCCAGTTTGATATCAGTCATCATAAGCATTGCATCCCACGAAAGCCCTGGAGACGTGAAATAATGACATGGGTCCAGTTTGTAGTATTCAAGACATGTTTTCGTGAAGTTTTCAAATACATCTGCTAATAGAAGAATGTCTGATTTAAGGTAAAGATCATGATATTCACCCATATTTTTGAGAGAGAATGTATTCCACACCTTCTGGGCATGTGTGTAGTCCTCATCACTTATGTGTTCGTCTCTTAATACACTGTAAAATTCTTCTTTTGTTGGTAGTTCTTCATAGAATGTTGAAACTGTCCATGTAGTCATAAGGGTATATACCTTTTTGAGACATTAAATCAAGCTCTTCACCTTTGAATTCTTGAGAGGTATATTTCAAAGCTTCTCTTGGAAGATTACTGACTAGTCTATCCAAACCAGAGCTCATAAATTGGAAACTATCGATAAATGTGAGTTGATTACCAAGAATGAAAGCCATATACTTTTCCATGTTGTTGGGAATGGCATTGATTGTCATTTGACAGTCTTCACCTTTCTTATTTTTGTAAGTGTGTTTCTTGACAACAGCTCCAATCTCTTGCATAATGAAGTGGCTGTCATAACCTCTCAAATTATGGAATATAACTGGAATTTTTATTTCTTCTGCATTTACTCTAAGTTTAAGGTTACATTCTTGATGGGCAGAGCCTCTGTATTTACCAGTGATATGGCAATGATCTCGAACTCGAATATCTTTATCAGTATATTTTTTATTGCAAATGTGGCATTCTTTGGCTTTTTGGAATTCCTCCTCATTATCTTTTGTCATTCTCAGTGGTTTGTTGAATTCCTTTTTCATCTGTTAATATCCTTTCAGAGCTGAAACACTGAAGACAATGCATGCAGAAATGCTTTCTTTCCTTATGTTTAGTCTGATTGTACATTAAATTGTTGAAATCTTTGATGAGTACATAGTGCTTGTTTTCATTTTCAGTTATAAGAAGAAGATTCAAACAGTCTTCATACTTTTCTTTTGAAACGTATATTGGATATGGTTGTTTGTCTTCATAACCGAAAACATTAATGTTGATCTCATTTTGTTTTTCAATCTTGTTGTAATGTTTGGTAGTGACTGGGAATTCAAACCCTGTATAATCCAAATTTTTGATTAATTCTTTGTCAACTTTTTGATCCTCTGTGGGTTTTTATCCTGTGGATTCAAATGTCTGATGTGACACCATCGGAACCATTCATTATCCTCATTTTTCAAGTTAATTAAACCTTTAGCACTATTTCGTAATTCTGCTGGTAGTTTAATGTATGAAGAACCTTTGATTGGTTCATATTTTACCACATTAAGATAATGACCATCAACAGATTCGATTGTCCAACCAGAACCTTCAGATACCCATTTAGCTATTTTGTTCAAGATTTGTTGTTTTGATATTTGTAGTGATTCAGTGACTCCCAGATTATTCACAATTGTTTGAGCTGGACTGTTGAAATATGCGGTCTTATACACTATTTCTCCGTCTGTCATTTTTGTAAATGTTACCTTGAGTGTTTCAACAAATTTCAGTCCTTTCATTTCATTCAACAATTTTATAATATGATATGCAACAGCCTTTCTTGTGTTTTGTAGTTGCTCTAGCGGGTCTTTGTCATTTTTTATATCAATTTCAAAAGACTCAGTATAACCTTTCAGAGCTTTGTTTAATGGCTCTATCTTGGTTCTTGGTGCTGGAACCGGTTTTTGTTTTTTAGTTCTTGGTGCAGGCGTTGGTTTGTCTCTAAACTCTAATGGTGGAGGAATTATACTATTTTCATAATCTTGAACCATTTGTTTTACACTCCTGCGAGGCGCTGGCACTGGTCTCTGTACAGGCTTGGTATCATCTACCACAATTATTTTTGGCTTCTTCTGTTGCTTCAACAGCAATTTGATTAATTGAGATTTGCTAAGTTTCTTTAGACTTTTCTTATCCATACTACTATTGGTTGAGATAAATTTTTCCATTTTCTTGTATTAAATCTATAGTCGTTTTTGTTTAAATGACTTTCATCCGCGTTTAAGTATGATCAATTCATGTAATCCAAACACAGGATCCTTTGAACCATTTCATTTTTGTTAACTCATGTTTCTCTGATGTTTGTTCGTCTTGATGTGACACCATTTTCCAGCAAGTGTGTAGTTTCGTCCTGTCTTACAAATGTCACAATACCATTCTTTATTCAACATCCGATTTGTTTTTCTCTTTCTTAATTCTTCAGCATTGTAAATCTTTTTTCTTCCTCTTTTTTGGCTGCCTAGAATTTCAGTATAACTATATTCTTTTTCCATTACTATATTATGACTATATATTTTTATAATAGTTTGTGAATATGTTTTAAATGGTTGTTTAATGTTTCTGATGACTTAAATTTTCTGGAACAGTTATTACATTTGATCCTTACACCATCAAAATAATGAATTATTTCTTTCAGGATTTCATCATAATCATTACTGACCAACACTTTAAAATTGTTGTTTCTATACTCTTGCAATATTACTTTTTGATCATCTGATAATTGCCCATTGCCTTTTGGGTTTTTAAATTCAATAGAAAATCCTGAATACACTTTATGAAGATTTTGAATGATCAGATCAGGTGAACCTTTTTGATAACCCATGTTATAAGATCTTAATCTCATGTCACTGTTTATTTGGTTTTCACCTAGTGATGCATTTAATAGTGCTTTTGGATGATGGTTTCTTATATAGTTGACCACTTTTTTTATGTAAGTCGTACTCTGTCTGTATATTGAAAGTTAACATTTTGAAATGTTTGTGGTTATATTCATACCGTCCAGTTTTTCTGATTGATGGTAAAACCTCTTTTGTGACCCATCGTTTGAATTCCTTTGCTTTGTCCATATCAGATCTCAAAATGAGGCTATACAGTCCAGATTCATTTATGTAAATCACATGGTTATTTTTTAGGGGTAACGGTTCGTTACCCCAAGATTTTAGGTTGTTTAATGTGACTTTATCTTCAGAATCAACATGATCAAGAATAGCTTTGCGAGTGTTTTTATACTTTAATATTTCAGCAACAGTCTTGGCTTTGAACCGTACGTCATCATCCTTTTTTATAATATTTAGTTTGGTTTCTTCATAAATGAAAGTTTCTGTCATACTATATTAATATAAATTATTCCATTTAATTGACCGCAATGAGATAACCAGAAACAATATCTTTGGCTACCATAAGCAAATAACAGTATGTACAACTGTATCTTCTGTTATATATACGTTAGATAATTTTCTCTTTAAACAATTTCATATATCTTTTAAATCCCTAAATGGTACCCAACTGTTAAATTCGTCACTATAACCCTTCCACTTCACTAAAGCTTGTTTCTTCTTGTAATCTCTGCGAATGACTTTATCAATTCTGAATACCTCTTGTCTGGCTTTTAATAATTCAGGTTCATAAAAACTCCCTTCAATATCTTCACCTCTAAGATCCTTTATTTTGTATGTGATTGGATTAGTGTATTGAATCTTATCTATTATAAATACTTCCTCAGTCCAATTTGGTGTATAGCCCCTGTCGAACACATTCCGTTTATACTTAGATATTCGGACCTTGTCACCAACCTTAAAATTTGGTTTAGCTGATAATGGCTCCATATCACCATAAAGATTAAAGTAAACAGTTCCTTCATTCTTTTTCTTTGATGCCTCTGTGGGTGCCATCTTTGTGCTTGAATGTTTTGTATTATTATACTGTTTCACTAATTTTGGTAACATGTCTAAATACTGTGTATTACCTTGAACTGTGAACTGTTTCCACATTTTGGATTTAATTGTCCTATTCCATCTTTCAACTACTGATGACTTCTCTTCATTCTCAGTTGAGTACATATGTATTCCATTTTTTTCTAATAGGTCTTTCACATGTTTGTTGTAAAACTCTTTACCTTTATCAACCCATAAATATTGTGGTTTTCTGCCTTCCTTAAATATTGATTTAAATGCTTCAGTTACAGTTTCACCCTTTTTATCCTTCAGAGGAACAATCCAACCATATTTACTGAAAACATCGATAACCATCAAAAGATATTTATAACCTTTATTCCATTTGCTGAATTTTTGCATTTCAACAAGATCAGCAGCCCATATTTCATCAATTTTATTTACAATCACACGCCGTCGAGTAAAATTGCGTTTTATGGGTGTATGTAATTCATCAGCTAATTTATCTTGCCAGTTTTCTTCACTCGACGGCTTTTTCCGTTTTTTGGAACACCTAAATCTAGTTTCTCCTTTTTGTTGATTAGGAATCTAGCTGTTTGACCCCATTTTGGCATTTCACCATATGGTATTTGATCGAGAGATTTTACCATTGTTCTGTCACAATCACCTTTATCTTTTCCCATATCATAACAAATATCGTGGTAAGCTGCTATTTCATCCACTTTGTTGTAAGGTTGGACATGCCACTTCAAAACCTCACCAGTGTTTGGATCATATTCCAATTGTTCATGGAGTGGATTGTAAGGTCCCATGTATTTATATTTACTAGGAGTCCAACCTGCTTTTGGTTTAGGAAGCTTGCCAATAACCTTATGAATATCAATCGCGCCTCCCATTTTATTGATTTGAGCTACCCATTTTTGTATATCTTCTGGTTTTGCATACATGATGTCTCCAAGCAATGAGCCACCACGTGTATAATCAACTCCAGCAATATCCGTTTTATACATTTTTTTCTTGTCAGAGCGTTTGGGTCTAATAGCAGTGCTCAATTGCATTAAGCCTTCTTTACCAACCTTTGTAATCACTGGCTTTGCAAGGGAAAGTCCTTTATCAATCAATTGCTTTTGCAGCTTTGGATTTCTCATTGCTTCTGAAGCATAATATCTCCCCATTTCAACACCTTTCTTCGCTAAATAAGGGACACCGTGTTCCAAGAATCCTGTTAGTGCCATATCTGCGGCTGAATCTAGTATGCCCGCCCCTTCAGACGGGCTATTCAGTTTCCCTGTTTCCTGACAAATTTAGTCTTTGTTATCCCACACTCTGCGCAAGTGCATTTCATCATAGTTCGACCATTTTTTGTCTTTTGATATCTTTCACTCCCAGGTACACATTCTGTGACTTTCTTCTGTTTTACACAATATGATTTCATATACAAATGGGTTAGATAAGTTTGGGTTTTTATTTTCCACTTCTGTAATGCTGAATGTTGTCTGTTACACCCTTGACTGCCTGACCTGCAAGTATCTTTGCCAAACCAGCAAAACTAGGAGCTGGAGTCACAAAATTAGACATTATATATGCAGCTTTATCAACAGCTGAAGGACCTTTATTTTGAATTCTTCTGATGGTTGATCTTGAAGCTCCTCCTGCTTGGTTTCCTCTGACGAATTTTGTCTTTGTTATGCCACACTCAGCACAAGTGCATTTCATCATAGTTCGACCGTTTTTAGTCTTTTGATATCTTTCACTTCCAGGTACACATTCTGTGACTTTCTTCTGTTTTACACAATATGATTTCATATACAAATGGGTTAGATATTTTCAAAGTAGTCTATGATGAATCTGTGATTGACACTAGGATCTGTTGGATTGAATTTGGAATTGTGTATTGTATCCAGAATTGATCTGCCTTTTTGTCTCTCAAGAAGATAGTACAAACACCAATATCCACACAAGACTGAATCCCTTTCTTGTATCTCATCACCAGAGTATTCAAGTTCTTTCCCACTTGTAGCCATATATATTTGAACTTCTGTTGGCATCATTAAACCGAATGAGTCGAAGTATTCACAGTATGTATCCATATTACGATAACACACCCAATGAGTACCAGGTCCAATCTGACTGTCAAGATTCACTATCCCACATTCTTTGTTTTTTATTTGTATTGGAAGGGCATCCCGACTGAAAACTCCTCTGAAATATTTTATTCCAAGTTGTTTCACCCATTTTAATAAATCAAAGTTTGATAATGGTGTATTTATGAATCTTACATCATAAGACCTTTTTTTTTTCATTCCAAAACCAATGGCCAAGACCATAGGAGCTGCAATACTGGCGAGTACTGTTCCAATACCTTTTCCACTTCTGTCATCTGGAACATGAACTGCTCTTGACTGTTTGGTTCGACGTCTGTCAACCTGCAAACCCTTCCCAGTTATGGCATTCAAGACCATAGGAACTGCAATACTGGCGAGTATTGCTCCAAGACCTTTTCCAATCTGTGTTTTCGTTGGTTTGATATAAAGGTCTCCACCAGACTGCATTGAACTGATAAGATCAGCCGTTTGTCTTGGATTCAACAGATTTTGGAAATTCAATAGTTGGGGTAAGTTTCTATAAGGAATAACTAATCCCCCACTTTGTTTCTTTTAAAATAGTTTTTCAACACCAATACCTGCTAATGAAGAAAGAGCACCTGTAGCCAATGCTGGAGCCGCCTTTGCGGCAACTTTAGTTGCTAATGGTAAAAGACTGCTCCAAAGAGAACCTCCTTCTACAACAGCTTTTCTGATTTGACTTTTTGATATCTTGATGTCTGATCCTTTTCCTGATCTTTTTGATTTCATCAGTTTATTGATTTGTGTTTTTGTCAACATCAGCTGATCATTTCCAGACAATCCACCATGTGATAGCCTCAATGTCACAGCCGAATTTGAGTTCATGGCTTTTGCTAGTTTTTCTTTCTGACCCTCTGAAAGTTTCACTCCATAAGGATGATAAGTAGTCAGATAATATATGTTTATACTAAATTGTATTTAATTTAATTTAATTTAATTTATTAATTTATTTAATTTATTTATTAATTTATTATAATTTTTTTAATTAATTTAATTAATTGATTAATTATTGATTTAGTTCTTTTTTCTATCATTTCTTCAAGCTCCTTTTTTCATCTAGTGAAAGTTTCAATTCAAGACTATTAATATCCATATAATATTAGATTACATAGATCTCAAGACGATTTTACCATCAGTCTTTCTCATCTCAATGTCCTTCTCATAGAGGACTAGTGCATACACACTGTAATCTGCATTTGTTTCAGCACTCAATGTGTATTTGAAAGTCAGTTTAGTCATTCCGTCTTTTATGTCCTGTTTCTGTTTTGTCAGATCGAAATAAATAAAAGGGAATATTGAACCAAAGTTGCTTCTGTTGAGCAAGGTGCTTTCACTGAAGTCATTATTTGCATGAACATATTTCAGAACATCTCTGAACACTCTTGTGGGCTCTGTTGATGGATCATAATGAACCTCTGGATAATCATTTCCATTGCCAACCTCGAGATAACAATTTGTCAGTGTTCGGTTATTTGCAACAGAGAACGTGTTGTACAAGAATTTATTTGCTGTCTGAGACTCATCATTGGCATCATTGATGATGAAAACAAATACATGCCTTGGTTTATTTATTCCTGTTGTGATACGGAAATTAGCTGTCTGCTGTCTTGTAGAATTACCCCTCTCAATCATTTCTCTCAGATAAGTCCACTTTCTGGTGTCAAGATACTTGCTCATATACAAGGACTTTCCAATTGAATTGAAAATAATACGAGGAACAATCAACTGAAATTTGGTTAGTACTACACGACAATTATCTGCAGCCTGCCAAACAAGATTATCATCACTTTCAAGTTCCAAATTAAGCTCCACTTTAGAGTTAGGCATAAGTTCATCATAAAGTCTCTTGAAAAATGCATATCTATTCAATGCCAATTCACCATTTACTTTACCATTAGCACCATTCAACATTGATTTACGAGCTGCGAAACCCTTGTTATAATTAGCCTGAGCCACTCTGTCTTCAGCATGCCTGTTGGTGTCAAGATAGTAGAACTCATTTGTTGCTTGACTTGAAGCATAACCCTGTGAATACTCAAGTAGTGATTTAATATTTACAGCCTGGTTAACGTCACGACATTCATAAACATCAACACCATTTACTTTCACATTTATGCTTTTAATGAAAGCGTGAATTGAATTGACGATACCATTTCTGTCATCAGCAGCAATATCACCTCCATCTGCAAGCTTCTTTTCAATGAAATCAATATTAAAACGACCATTGTACCAATCAAATGGTGTAGTCTCTCCACTGTTATCAACAACGAAGCGGTGACCAGTTTTCTTCTGGTGAGCATTGTTTGCAACTACTGTATTAAGTGCTGTCTCAAGCTCAAATACAACATCTTCATATCTCTCAATATAATTTGAGTCGCGATAGTTTGACATATATTAATGGGTTAGATAAAGTTGTTCATTTTATTTTACGAGGTCTGCCACGGCCTCTTTTAATCATACCCCCACTCTTAGTTCCACTCTTTCTCCTGCTTAAAAGTTCAATGATTTTGTCACCAGCTTTTTTTCCTGCATATTCACCAACTGATGTGGCTGCTTTCTCAGCTGCTTTCTTTCCCGCGGTTTTTATGATGTCAGTCATGACACCTTCACCATATTTTTCATATTCAAATCGTTTCATATACTAGTACGTTTTATAATTGTGTTCCTCTCAAGAATACCTCAATATACCAATCTATTCCATTCAAATCAACTGGAATTCCTAAAGAATCTGTGATGTAGAATCGTATTGTGCTGATTGTATGTGTTGAGACTGGATTCCATGAAAGAAAACGAGGTTTATAAGTGAAAGGAAAACTTCTGATGAGATCTGTGACTGGAATAACAGCGATAGTATTTGTGGAATTCCCATCAACAATGCTATCTACCACAGCATCACAATTAATATAGATTTCATCTAATCCCCGTGTTATATCAGGCAAGATTGTTCCATACTCTGTGGCTGAAATTATTTTTGAATCGAAACCATAAGTTTTCTGAAATCATTATTTCTCAGATCCACTCGATAATTTTCATTAAGTTCCATTAAGACACGATATGTTGACAAAATGAAAAACAAATCGATACCGTACTTATATCTTGTTTCGTCTTCTTCATCTGGATTCAGTATATGTCCATTTTTTTTCAAGTACTCATGAATGTAGTTATTAATTTCATCATATGAGTACATCCCATCAACAAAAGTTATTGTTTGCCAGTTTGCACCTTTGTCATGGCTATATTTAATTTGATTATTCCCATAAGATTCTCTGATGTTGTACCAACTGTATGTCATATTGATAGTCTTTACTGCCATTTCATAATTTAAATCATCCGCTAATTTAAGAGGGACATTAAATCTTTTTGTGAAATCATGACTCTTACTGACACCTATTTTGTCTCTGTTTTTGCTGTTGAATCGTAGTGAAATTTCAGTCATATACTATTACATTAGATATTTCATCATTATGCTATTTAGCTCCTTGATTCCAATGACACCCAATCTGTTCAATGTATGCAATATGTTTGCAAACTCATTTCTCACACCCATACTGTTGTTGCCCGCAAAAATAGACCCACCAAGTAACTGAAGTCGTGAAAGCAAGTCATTGATATTATTATAATGAACAACACCAGCTCCATATTGTCTTTTTCTCTTTCTCATACCTTTACCGATAGTTTTTGAGCCTTCTTCAATGACATCAATTCTTTTTCGGTACTTTTGCAGTAATTTGATCTCTTGAGTCAATTTAAATATCCTTTCTTTGTTTCTGTCCCTCTCCTTTTTGGTTTTTGACATTACTGCTTTTTGACGTCCCATTTCTTGGGTTAACTTGCCGATTTTTGCATCATAGTCATTGAGATCGATTGTTCCATCTACTTGCATATTTAAAATTTGTGATGGAGGTGGTAAATTATATTTTGTCAATGCTTCAATCTCCTCAAGTGAAAAACCTTTTTCAATATTTGACTGATATGTGGGTTTCATTTCAGACATCATTGTTGGTTTGTAGTCAATTGGTAATTTTGTTGTTTCCATAGGTACTGATTCAGGCAATGTGTTCAAAAGCATGAGATCTTCAAAACCGGATGTCAAGGCTTTTTGATTCTTTTTCAACTGTTCAATAACTTCATCCTGTTTTTTGTCGACACTTTCTTTTACACTCTTCTGAACATCAATAGATGGTTTTAGTAATTGTAATGTTTCATCATATGCATCTTGTTTTCTATTTTCATAAGTCTTAATAACCTCACGAACTTCTCTAGTCCTATTTCCAGCTTCAATTCCACTTTTAAGAAGCCTTTTCATACGCTCTATTTCCATACAAGTACATTGGATAAAATCTAATCTAAACTATTTACATATGGAAATTCCAAATTATGACATTTTTCAGAATTCAAATAAGTCTTTCAGGCAGTTGTATCCATATATGCCAAAAGATACATTCAGAATGTTATTGGCGGGTAATTCTGGATCTGGAAAGACGACATTATTCATGCACTTGATTATGGAACCGTTGGTCTATTATGATCAGATACATCTGTACGCCAAAAACTTGGATCAAGATAAATATCGACATCTGCAGCAAGTGATGAATGAAATAAGCAAAGAAGTTGGTTACCCCGTTTTAATTTGCAGTCAAGATGAGATTTTACCTGTTGAACAAATTAAAGACACTGATTTGCAGCGACTGGTTGTGTTTGATGATTTCGTGACTGATAAAAAACAAGATCAAATCATAAGCTATTTCATTCAGGGTCGCCACAAAAATTGCTCAGTGTTGTATCTGACTCAGTCATTTTACGGATGCCCAAAATCTGTCAGACTCAATTGTAGCCATTTCTGCCTTTATGATTTTCCATCCACAAGAGAGAGAAACATTATATCACAAGAGCTTGGAATCGATAAACAAAAGTATATTGAAGCAACCAAAAAACCATATTCTTTCTGCTATGTTGACAAACCAATGAAAATAGTTAAGAGAAACTTTTATGGAAATATCTAATATAATATTATATGGGTGTTTTCAATTCTCCATTGAATCAAGATGAATCTAAAACTGGCGAGAGAGGTCCAGTTGGTCCAATTGGTCCAAAGGGTCCAAAAGGTGATAGAGGTCTAACTGGTCCAAAAGGTGATAAAGGTGATAGAGGTCCATTTGGTCCAAAATGTGATAAAGGTGATATAGGTCCTGTTGGTCCAGTTGGTCCAAAAGGTGATGAAGGTGAAAGAGGTCCAGTTGGTTTTAAAGCTGATAAAGGTGATAGAGGTGATATTGGTCCAATTGGTCCAAAAGGTGATAAAGGTGATATTGGTCTAACTGGTCCAATTGGTCCAAAAGGTGATAAAGGTAACAAAGGTGATACTGGTTCAATTGGTCCTAAAGGTGATAGAGGTAATAGAGGCCTAGCTGGTCCAAAAAGTGATAAAGGTGACAAAGGTGATATAGGTCTAACTGGTCCAAAAGGTGATACTGGTCCAGCAGGTGGTCCAATTGGTCCAAAAGGTGATACTGGTCCAATAGGTCCTAAAGGTGATAAAGGTGATAAAGGTGATAAAGGCGATACTGGTCCAATTGGTCCAAAAGGTGATAGAGGTCCATTTGGTTTTAAAGGTGAAAAAGGTAATACAGGTCTAAGAGGTCCTAAAGGTGATAAAGGTGATACAGGAAATGTATTCAAATTAACATATGATGGTAGTTATGATATCGAAAACAAGAAATTGACTAATGTAGCAACACCAACTTCTGATAAAGATGTTACCACAAAGGAGTATACTGATGACCTTGTTGTTTCATCATTCCTCAACGCGAAGGAGTATGTTGATACTACGGTATTATCTGTTTCTGGACTTCAAAAGAATCCATTCGCATTTTTGTTGAAAGACGCATCTAAGTCTTCTTCATTACAAGGAGTGGATAACCTTCAAATTGAGGACTATGACAGATCACCATATCACATAAATAAATCATCATTGGCTTGGAATGTTAAAAATAGCGGCAACTTTACATCCAAAATTCGTTTTGATATATCATCAATTGATGTTGGGCAATACACATTTATTGCTGAGTTTTACTCACCTGGAAATCCAACCAATGCTTCTATTGATTTAGCTCTTCCAACAATTAATATGCGTGAACAGGGACCCCCAATTCAAAAAACATTCCCTAGAACTCCAGATGTTGATGGATATATGAAAAAATTATTCAAGATAGAAAAAACAGCAAGTGGTCAGGCTCTTATGATAATTACTTTGAAAAGCGCATCTCCTACATCTGATACAAAAACACATCTTATTGTATATGGAGCCTTTGGATATCATTCAAATCTAAACTACTTTGTCCATGACCCAGCTTATGACATTGAAAACGGTAATGTTGCATTTGGTGGTAATATTGACATGAAATTAAATAAAATCCTCAACCTGCAGGACAACCCCTCAAACCCACAAGATGCTGTAAACAAAAGTTATGTTGACTCTCAAATTGCAAGCTGTCTAAAACGGGATGGAACCGACCCGGCAGAGGGCAATCTGAACATGGCTGGATATGCAATTGAAGATCTGAAAGATGTTGATAATAGTACACCAGCTGAAAATGCAGTTAATAAAAAATATGTGGACCAGAGGTTGCAAACCAAACTTGATGCAATCGCACAACAAAATCTAAATATGAACAACAATACCATTACTGATCTTGCTCCACCCGTAAATTTAGACGATGCGGCGACGAAAAGATATACTGACGAATATTTTCTCCGACGAGACGGTTCGACTGCGATGTATGGAAATTTATCAATGAGTGGAAATAAAGTGACGAATTTAGCGGACGTGGTGAATGAAACTGATGCAGTGAGCTTTAGAGTTTTAAATCGAGCTTCACAAACCATCAGAGCAAACACTTTATTATTGAATGGAACAAATGCGATGGCAGCAGACTTAAAACTTGGAGGGCATAAAATCATTAACTTAAAAGAAGGAACAAATAAAACCGATGCCGTAAATTTAGATCAATTAGTTAAAAAGTCATATTTCATCTGCTTCTCATCCAAAGAATGCTTTCAAATATTTGATGAATGATATCGATGAAGTTAGTACTGAATATGGCTTGAAAGTTAATGGATATGTCAATTTACCTCGTTCACCACATATGATTTCAAAAAAGGTCATTGATGTAGACTTGAATAAAGAAGCTAATCATATTTTTAGAGCTAGAATTGGATTTAATATGTACACAATAAATGATGGAAAATACACTTTTGTTCTCGAATGGCTATTTCCTGATTATGAAGGAATGAATCTTAGTAGTGTAACATTCAGTGCAACTGGTGGAAGTACAATTCATAGAACTGTAGGGAGAAAATTTGACAATAGAAATGAAGATCATTCGAGATATTTATTATGGATTGAAAAACCTTCAGTAAGTTCACCACCTGAATATTTGTATTGTACAATACATATTAATGCTAACCCAACTTATCCAAATAAGTTCAAAGTTCATTGTGTTGCATATGGTATTGATGGTGAAGCAGCAGACGTTCCATCAAGTGTTTACGACTTCACTGAAGCTTACAAAATCGTGAATGAAAAAATACAATTACAAACTGATTTAGATTTGAATGGACATGCTTTGATTAATAATTCATCAAACTTATTTGATGGACAAAATGGTGAATTGACAATGTTAAATGATATTAATATGAACACATATTCAATAAAAGAGGCTAAACTTGGTGGTGATTTAAATCTAAATGGCCATAGAATTCACAATGGTGGTTTAAATCTCTTTCGTTCAAGCGTTACAGGTGTAATTATGGAAACGGCTTTCGATTTGGGTGGATTTGCTCTTTACAGACCGAAATTAGGAGGTGATCTAAATTTGAATGGGAATGGAATAATTGGTCAAATACAATATTTAAATTGCTCTGTTAAAGCCAGTACTGGACATAATAAGAATACTATAAAGAATGTATTGATAAATGGCTCTGAACATTTGGTTGTTCATAACAATAACTTTTATATTAAGAAAATGTACATCATACAGGGATCAAAACCCGGAATATTATACTTTAAGAAAGAGAATGAAGGTGCTGGGCCTTTTCCAATTCCAACAACTTTTTTTCAATACAGAGGTTCTTCTATGAGTAGAAACATCACAACAGTCAACATCAACAAATCATTATCGAGAGGCTATTTTGTAATTAACTATTCACATCCCAATAATGGAGCATTTCACATCACATTTACATTAGAAGTAATTATGAATTAATCTAAATTAATATTATATGGGTATATTCAATTTTTCACCAAATCAAGATGATATAAGAAATGGTAACAGAGGTTCAATCGGTCCAAAAGGTGATAAAGGTGATGATGGAAATGGATTTAGATTGACTCAAGATGGGCATTATGATCTTGAAAACAAACTTTTGACAAATGTAAAACCTGGTAATGATGTCAATCATGTTGTTGTTAAATCACAAGTTTCTGATATTGTCAGAGATAGTTTTTTAGATTTATGGGTTTCTGAATTTATCAGATTATACACAAAATGTGTTTATCCAATTGACAGAGCGAATAATAATTTTGTAGATATGAATGCAGGCAGAAAAGTTGAAACATTATATGATCTCTCAAATGAAGAAAATAATGCAACACAATCAACTATAAATATAAGACCCATTGTTTGTACCAAGGCTGAAAAACTCAATGGACGTTATTTTTTGAAGTTTAATGGATCACAGAGAATGATAAGTCAAATCAATTTAAATAATAATGCTGTTAATATTTTCATTGTTTATAAATTGAATTCAAATACTGGTGGAAGTCCATGGAAAAATGGGCTTTTTGGTCATGATAATGGAGGTTATGAATAAGTTTGTCAGCTATTACAATGGTTCAAATTTAGCTATAAGTGGTGTTGATGAAACAAATTGTGTGTATTTTGGTCCAGCAGCATCTATACAAAATTTCAAAAAAAATAGCAGATTATTCCGTAAATGATTTAGGTCAGATTAATGTTTGGCACTGCTTATCTGTTCATTGGGATAATTTATCTTCTCCTAATACAGACAAAAGTAAAATCTATTGGAACAAAAAACATATTGGAAGTTTTACATCTGCTAATAGAACTGGTAGTCAACAAATGACTTTTGGTGATTTAAATCCAAATTCCATTGCACCTTTAGACGGTTGTATTAGTTTTTTCTGTGTATACTTGGATTTCATGTTAGATGAAAAAACAATTTTAGATCATCATCAAATTTTAATCCAAAGATATAATATATGATAGAAGATATAATTAAATACGTTAGCTATCTTTTTAATGAAACCAAACAACAGCATATTTATATTGATGACACAATATTGAAATCATGCCTAGAATTTTTGTATTTCAAGCATTTCAAAACAATACTTCCAATCAACAACATTTTATATATTCATGATGATATAGGACTTATTGGTCCAGGAAATGGTTGCACTACACGATTTTTTGAGAGAACACTTGGTTGGATTGATGTATTACACTCACATAGTATTCTCCACGATGCTTTTGGTCGATTCTATGACCGTTATTCATCAGACCGAGGATATTGTTATGCCATACCAAAAAATGCAACATCAAAACTAATGAAAAGATCTCCATTATGTGGTCAAATCTCTGGATTAATTTATTGTATTTGCGAAAGAATAATATAAATGATATACATGACAGATAATCGAAAAAGCATATTCAACTGGAATCATATTTCAGGTGAATTAACAGAAGACCAGATTAAGGAATTAAAAGCCTATTACCACACATATCACAGAAAGTGTTGGGCCCACAAACAGGCGGTGAAACGGTTCAAAAAATGGAAATTACTGGGTAACTCATTGTCTATCATCTTTGCAACCGGAGGTCTCGCCACAAGCATAGCAACTGGTGGTGTTAGTTTGGTAGCCATCAGTACAGCGGCACTTTTGATACAAGGTTGGATGAAGCATAAAAACCCCGATCTTTAAATCCAAAATTGTACATATGCTTATCAAAGCTATCAACATCTACTTAATACCATAAAAGACACAAGGAGAAGCGGTAATTTCAATGAGTCCAGCATCCATGTCATGATGAAAAACATTGATGATTATGTGACTGACAACAGTCCTGTTATTGATAAGTACCTTCTAAAATATGATGAAAAATTCACTGTCTAATAATACCAATAATCACATCAAATCTCAACAATAAAATTTCAACCCAATATTGGTTATAAAATTTAAGAGTCTTTTTTGAATTTGTTATAATTATACTCTCAAAAGGAAGACCAAGCATTAAAAATATTTGCTTAAGGACAAATTTAGTACTAATCATCCTTTTACGATTTTTATTCACTAATGGGAGTACAGTGTCTATCTCTTCGAATATTTTTAATATTTTACAACTACCTTTTACAGAAATTTGAAAACCATTATCACGGCATATACTATTTATCATATTTTCAATATGGTACTTCCGATGATATACCGATTTCCGTCGTATCCTATACATATTCTCATAAAAGTCAACGTACTCTTTAACATAATCATAACCATGAACTAAACCACAATTTAGACAAACATTTTTACCATCATCGTTAAACATTTCTTGATTACTACAGCATAGTACTACCACACTACTATTAACTTCTGCCAATTGCTGATCACAAAAAGGACAAGTATACTCTTCCATATTCTTTAATTCATTGTGAATTACTGAATTACAACTCATCTATAATATTATATGAGATATTATTTATAACCCATCAGATGAGACCACAGCACAGTAAAACCAGTCATTTCCTGTTTTTCCGAGAATGTCACGCATTTTTAATAAACTATAGTTTTCATTGAGAGATACCAACAGATGGAAGAGTAGTATAGGAGTTGGGTTGGTTTGAGAACACTTTTGAGAAAATGTTCTCGTACCCCCAACTCCTATACTACTGACAAGGTCATTGACATCCTCCACAAAAATGTAAAACATGACTGAACTCCCATTGCAAAAATTCTCAGTGCAAGGTGCAGTAGTTTGAAATGCACCACAAAGACTGTTGTACTACATAAGCAGTACAGGCCTTTGTTGAGTTAATGAAAGATTAACCTGATGAAAGCTAGATGTCCTTATAGTTACCCCTCCTGTACCAAGTTGTTTCTCCATTCAGTTGATGAATTACAGAATAACAGCATACTGCCCACCACTGGACTGCTGAGGAACAGGTCGCTGGTTTGAATCCCAGATCAAACCATGGTGTTAATTAAAATAATTGTTTGGATCAAGCTGGCTGGGTTCTCAACATCTGTCTCAGGCCAGATGATTAGGTCATTGGTTAGTGAGATTATAGTCTACAGTATTGGCCTTTTCACCCTCACACGTAATTTAAACATGAAGGGTACATAAAAGAACCTACACACTTGATGAAAAGAGTAGGCGGCATAGTTCCCGAATTCTGTGCTCTGTCTTAACATACATCTCAGGGTCAAGGTTGGGTGGTAGACCAACCACCTGTTCCCAGAGGCCTTATGAAAGTCTTATGACTGACTGATAACATGGCAAATATCTCTCAAGGGAATGTGCCACCCTCTGAGCTGATCTTTTTAGGATTTTTCCCAATAGTGATTTCAGAACCATTTTCAGTGAAAAATTTAGGTGTTGCATTTGGAAATCCAATGGCTTGTTTCCCTTTTTCCCCTCACTGTTAAAAAACCTGTTAGCAAGAAGATGCTTGGCTTCCCCCTTAGAGAGGAGTGCTAATACCTAGGCAAAAAAATGCTAGAGTAAATAGGTGTATTTAGAGTGCTGGTAATTATATTCCATCAGAAGAACAAGCTTAAAGCATCTAAAAAGCCTCGCAGCATCCCCTTCCCTTATTGCATCATTTAGATTTAAAATAAAGAAACCAAACTGCAGTCTACTGGTGTGTTAATTGTAGATGAAATCTTCTTTAGTATTTTCATTTGCAATGTCTTCATCATTTGATGATATTTGTGGATAACCATGTTTAGTGGTCTCATGCCTGTACACAGTAGATAAATTGGGTAATCCATATATTTACTACTACTGTTTCTTCTCAGTCATGGTCAGCATGCAAAGAAAACAATGGGTTGGAATTATCCAATTGCCCTTCAGGCTAGTTGATTCTACATTTCACTGAATCAATGATCACAGGTTCACGCTACACTTAAAAATTTCAGATATTATTCCCGTGGATAGTTAGCCAACCAGCGTATACATGTAAATACCTCTCATCCACTGAATAAAGTTATGTATCAAATCATGAAGCCTCCGATAAACAGCTAAAAAAGTGATTAATAAAAATGGCTCCTTAGAGAGCCAAGCACTTGATGAAAAATCGTATTTTTGGTATCCCAGTGAATGAATTCAATAACAGTGCACCACCACAATGCAGCTTTTTAGTGATGCTGCAAAATTTGTTTTATAGATTAAATTACATTAAAAGAATACAACAAGGCCGGCCTGCATTAATTCATTTGTTCAAATTAAAGGTAAGCGAGCTTCAAAAGCTAAAACTTAATAAACGAGTGAACGGCAAAATCCCGTTTTTCCACAACTCAAATAGAACAACACTCTCGACTCTACTAACAAAAGTCTTTACTATTGTATTTCGAGGGGAAGACGACAAATACATCGACAATAGTACTTCACCTGATCTTCCTTCAGCCGAATCATCAGTGGTGCTTTACTACCCACAAAAAGATATCAGCATCACATAGTCATTGGAAACACATATCGTCTTTCCCAGCGTTTATAAAATTTGTTATGTGCGCTTACTTTGGGACCAAAACCGCAACTTTTCCCCAACAACAATGAATGATGTAGGACAAGACGTTCCCAAAACAAAAATGGCGTCTTCTTCATTCCACATCGCTTCACGCGCGAGAGCTCGCGAGTATCGCGTAACGGAAGTAATTTTGATTATCTGATTTTGAAACATGTCAATCAATCAAAAAAGTGGGCGGTAGACGTTCCGTGGAAGACTTGTATCAGGCTCTATTTTTCGTTTCGCCTTTCCCGCGGGAAAGGTTTACCATCGAAACGAAAATAGAGCCTGATCGCAGGTTAAACTGTGATGGTCAGTCACATATTCACTCTTTAATCCGCAGTTCAAATATGTGATTTTCATATATTCAATCTTATAAAGCGAGTACATCCGGTAAAAAGCATCCAAATGAACCACATAACGTCGCAATTTCAGTGATAATACGTAAAAATCGTTCTGTGGACTCACTTTGTCTCAGTTTGGCCGTTAAGCCACCCAGCGTTATATTTGACCAAATACGATATTGGATGAAAATGTTTGATCGTTTAGCGCATATATTTCATGTGGACACACGCAAGTCAGCCTAAACTTCGAAAAATGTGCTTGTTAGCAAAACTGTACAATGTGTCTGAAATGGAAATTGTACTTAACATAACAATATACAGGATTAACCTTAAAAAGATCCTTATCAGTTTTAGCAGTTTATGATACCTTGATGTGTCCATTGGTAAGTCTGTACCAGGCAAAATGAGTTCCATCCACGCTGTAAGACAGACTGTAGCTCATCACCCGCTCGTTATTGTCATACCTCCCCTGAGTCGCCACTTTGGTCACTGTAGTTTCGCGCCCAAAGTAAACTTGCAGCCATTCGTTGGCATTGTTACTGCGTGTGCACCAGGCCCCAGCCTTACCCTTCGTGTTGATTCTGTTGAGGCGGGAAAACTGAGGAATGTGATTGGCGTCGGGGTATGTGGATGCTGATATCGCGCTGTCGGGAAGATGGCCACTTTCCATACCCAGAGGAAGAAAACAGCTTCGAGCTAGACAAATAACAAGAAATGAATTTCAATCTAATTCTAATCTAAACAGATCGGTTCTAGTTAACATAAACTGAGAGCCTTTCCTGAAAAGATGGCGTAAATAAAATTATTTCCTAGCGCTAACCCAAGCTAAGTAAGTCATTGGCATGTTATTCAGTTAATTGTCCCTGTTAAGGTGTGCTCAACCGAAACTTAAGAGTAAATATCTGTAAGGATCGAAGAAATGACAGAAACAGCTCAAAAATCGGTTTGGCTCATTTACCCAAATATTCGTTAATTTTGGAGAAATTAATTTAAATCAGTTAACGGTATTTTTCGTCAACAAATCCCCAAAATTCCCAATATTCATGACCTTAACGACTCAGCTAATCGCAGAGTTTGATCCTTTTCCACGCAATTCCGACTTGATTGAACCTTCTTTAGATTATTGATTGCAGAAACAGTTGATTTTCTCTTCAAATAGATAAAATACGATTTTTTCGCCAAGTGTACCCACACTCTGTCTGAGACGTGTCCGGTAGGACACAAAACAAACACGCGGTAAATGGCTGTGGTACGCAACGAATCTCCCCAGACCACGAAGGATTGCTTCAACGTTCTACCGTTTCAATTTTTTGGGATCTACAACGGTTTCGCGACAAAAAATCTCGAAAGTTAGTAAATTTTCACTATCCACCATTTTGAAATATACATGTAAATTTTGTGACAGATTACCGCCGTAGCGAAACAGTCCTCGGAAAGATCTCTTTTCTCCAAGTTGCAAATGTTAATCACCTCTGTAGCTCTTTTCAGAATTGAAATTAAGTGGCACATTGAGACATAATGGAAATAATTAATTTTATAGAAATCCGAAAGAACAGCTTACAATGATTCTAAAAATCTATTACGTAACTCACCATAATGTTGAATAGACTGTCTTCAATTAAGCTGCATTTCGTTTGCCTTCTGTCTTAGTTTCTTCCTACCGTCATTTAATCATCTCAATGAGTTTTATACAAATATGCGTTGAAGTGTTAAAAGCTTTGCAGCGTAAAGTTATCTCCAGTTTAATGTTTACGGTTTGACACGGTCCATTTGCTGACTTGTCACGCAATACATCACAGGCGAGGTCGCCAATGCGTAAATTGCAAGTAGCCTTAGTAGAAGTTCCCTTTAACAGATATTAAATTGAGTGTAATCTTTCAATAGGCTAAAACGACGGTTAAAGGTTAAACTTGACTCCTAACCCTAAACAAAGAAGGCAAAATGGCAAATTCCCGCGATTGCTTCCATTATGCCTTTTGCAAAGTAAAGAAATAAGTTCTTATCCACTCTACAGCTACCCACCCCATCGGGTTTGACCACAGGGATCCAGGTAAGTGCGGTGCTTCATATAGGGGTTTTGCGGGAACAGTAACGACGCTTAAGAGGGTTTCAAGTTTTATGCCAGGGATAGTGTACTCCCACTTCAAGCTTTGAGAGTTTGCGCTTTCCTTATTTCTGCAGCACCGTCTAGGATGATCATCCGACATTTCGATCTAGTTTAAGAAAAGGTCTTCCCACCCCCCCCCCCCCCGCCCTTCCCCTCAGGAACGTATTCTTGGTTTTCACGTGACGTCATCAAAAACTTAAACTCAAAAGTAAACAGACTTTTGCATGTTTATCTTCATCACCTAAAAGGCGCATTAGAAATGTATCTGCTTCCATGTGTTCAGCTCGGTAGCGTGTTTTGTTTTTATAATAGAGCAGTTTTTCACAGTGTGTGACATAACAGATGTCTGCCCATAAGCATATCACGTACGCGAAAACATCGATTCACCGTGTTTTAATAAGGTTTTAAAAGCCAATATGAGAATAGAACCGTCTATGTGAAAGTTTGCAGGCTCAACAGAGTGAAGAAAGCCTTTGAGATAGCTAAAGTAAGTTCCAGATGTTTTTCACTCGTTTCCGGCCTCCATGTTGGTGCTCATCAAGATAGGCTCCAACATGGCGTTTCTATACTAAACCCAGTAAGTTTGAGTGATACATTTTGACGAATAACTCGAGTACGGGACATCGCACAGCCCTAAAGCTTGGGAATATTGTTTATTTATTACTCTTCTACAATATCTCAATTTCTTGACTTTATCTATTGAATGGTTGACGATTCTATTTTTTTACTTGCGTGACGAGCGCGTGACTGAAAACCAAGAATTTTGCGAACCCTTGCTCAGGGCTTTAACATCGTTTTTTTTTTTTTGTTTTGTTTTTGAAACGATGAAAAGTCGAAAAAATATCTGTTGTTGGACAATATTTTAGGACTTTTCTATTATATCAGTAACCAAGTTGCAACAAAACACGTCGGCTACACAATCAGAGTGCGTTGCGCGGGTGACTTTTCTTGCAGGTTGGATTCATTTAGCTGATCCTTGGATCTTGGTTATGGGTGCGTGGTTTTTAAGCAGTCGCATCTAAATATTGGTCTCACTGTTTCACAGTACAAGAACGTTCCATGACAACCTGGACAATTTGTTTCCATCACTGAATGTATGGTTTTTTCCCTCTCTGTGCAATATCATCTACATTTCATCCGAGTTCCCCACAAACTCCCTCAGCATTCTTATTAATAAACTCGATAATTAATTTTGTTATTGTGCACCAAATTGCATGTTTTGCGAGAGCAATAAAATAGGGTGACGCAAAACAAGCTCATCCTCGACGACTGCGTGAAAGTTTGACTATAACTGAAGATTCAGCCTCAATTGCATTTTGTTGGTCTTCATCGTCGCTGCTGGATTCATCATGCTCCGTCGATGAGACCTTTCGTAGTTTCGCTGCCAGTAGAGGTCAGTAAAGAGAAAAAGCCTGCCACTTGTTCTGGTGACAGACCGTCGCTCCCGAGAAAAAGGCGAGCTCCTAATTCACTCCCTACTTTGCGCATGTCAGTCGAAACGTCTTTTGGGTGGCCGGTTTTCTTGCCGCGCTCCTCTCCAATCAAAAACAGTTCGGTAAGGTATTTTTTGTTTTTATGTAAAGTTAGTTTTCCTCTTGACTTTTCTAAGTACCCATCCCAAGATGCACCCTCATAGGGTGGTCCACTGCCACTGAATGCTGGAACTTGAATCCTCAGTTCGCAAGTTCGTTTCGCTGCGTAGCCTCACTTCTCCTTGTCGGGCAGTGTTTCTCTTTCCAGGGATCGTTCATACTTTCCCACATCTAGATGTGCAAAGCTGATGACCGCTGAAATGTCTTAATTCAGCCCTCTTCTTGACAAACAAATGTTCCACTTGCCTCTGCTGGTACGGCTTCGTCATCGTCTGAACGTTCTGGGCCTTGACGGGAGGAATCAGTTGATTTCTTCAGAAGTTTGAAGAAGACTGACGATCTTGTCGTGGCTTAATGACTCTGATGCATTATTTGCCGGTTGAGAAATGAGGCGGATCCAACACTACACTGTCTTGAGGACAGCTCTGAAACTCTTGCAACGCGATCAAAGTGGTCCAGTGGAAAAGCAAACCATCGTGCACGTGTTCCAGAGCTGCCTCCAAGACAAGGTAGCAGTATCCACTATCTTACAAGATGTACTTGCAACAATTAAGAAACAGCCGTTCCAGATATGGATAAAACGTACTGGAAACAAGACAATGCTGGATGCTATCATTGTTTTTGTACCATTGTAAGTAGCATGTCAAGCAGTCAGGTATCAGGCGTGAAGGTAGAGAGGTTCGATTTTCTGACCCGAACAGTCTTTGACCGGAGAGGATAGCGAGAAGAAAGCCGTCCAAAAGGAGTTTCGAATGACATACGCAAAGTAAGGAGTGAATTAGAAGCTCGCTGGCAATTAGGAGCGACAGGCTTTTTCTGTCTACTGGCAGCGAAAGGTCTCATCGACGGCACACGAAGAATCCAGCAGTGACGGTAAAGGCTATGATGAAGAGTTTACTTCGAGTTTCTCGAGTTTTACGTTAGTTATAAGTTATTGTTTTTATTGTTTTCTTTTTGTTTTGCACGGCCCCATAAGCTCTTAGCTTTAATTTCTACCGTGGGTAAATAAAGTTATTGTATTTTATTATAGACCAACAAAATGCAATTGAGGCTGACTCTTTATATTCAAACTATAACGCGGTCGTCGAAGAGGAGGCTACCTTGCGCGATTCATCACTAATTTGGCGCAAAATAACAAACTATGACGAGTTTATTGGTAAGAATGCTGACTGAGATTTATGAGGATCTCGGATTAAATTTCCTAATGTACTGTGCAACAGTGCGACCAAAGACTGTACTGTAGAAAACTTAGGAATTGAAAAAGTTGTACCGCTCACGACAAGTACCTATCAGCGGCATATGTTTCAAATTCAGCAGCTACACGTGCCAACAATTTGGTAGCTAAAATGACTTGCTTTGTGACAATAGGAATTCCTTAAAGCATATTTAGATACTTGCTTATAAACCACACACACATGACCAAGATCCACGCATCAGGTGAATGAATCCCAACCCGCGCAATTCGCCCGGGCAACGCACAACCCCTGGCAAAAAGCTTGAAACCCTCTAACGCGTTGTTACTGTTCTCACAACAACCCTATATCAGACACTTCACTGACCTGGGGATCCTGTGGTCAAACCTGATGGGGTGGGTGGCTGTAGGATTAACCCTTTAAGTCCGAAATACCTTGAACTTTTTCATCAATTTTGTCGATGTAAACAATTGAAAGAGATCTTGATGTCCTATATGAAGGTATCCCTTGAAATGATTGCTGCTCTGGAATACCGAGAGCTCAAGTTTTATTGTGACGTCACCAATTTGAACCGTTGTTGTTTTACTCGCGACAGTAACAAGTTGTAATCGGTAGGTATTCGGTTTATAAGTGTGTTTTCGAGCCATTTTTTACTACAGAAGTTCCCAGGCTGGCAACATTAAATTGGCATGGAGAGTCGAGACAAACTTCTAAACAAAACTAGAGGCGAGAGATAATTTCATAACGACTGGTACGCCAAAAGTGTTTCTGTCGAGTCATGGCGGCTCAGAAGGGAAGTTCGTCTCTCTAGCCGTTCCGTGATAGATTTTTGGACTGAGCAAGGCAATTTTGGCGATATTTGACTTGCAAAGAACACAACAGGTGTCAAATTTTGCCAGTAGGTCCGGATGGCTCTAGAAAATGCTTGAAAACAAATAATGATATGGAACGGGAAAGAAAGATTATTCTCAGTGTATTGGCTCTTAAAGCCTAAAACAGTTACTGGTTGACACTATAAACAGACCATAATAATCAGGTCTCTAAATTTGAAAGCGTTGGCAATCTTGAAATCGGTAGGCCTGTCTGTCGTTCAAATTTGTACGATTGGGTCTTAAAGGGGTAGGGGTCTATTCCTTTAATTTCAAAAAGGCATAAGAATTTGCCGTTTTGATATTTGTTGTTGGTGGTTGTGGTAGTATATCTTGTTTATCTTGTTTGTTTAGTGTTAGTAGCCTACAATCGGTTTAGCCTTTAACCGTCGTTTTATACTTTTAAAAGATTACACTCAATTTAGTATTTGTTAATGGGGCTACTTCCTTTTCGTAATGAACTTCTACCAACGCCACTTGCAATTCTTAAGGGGAACCTCTTCTCTTACAACAAATTAACGCTAAATTGTTGGAAATAATAACTAGATTCCAAATTTTGTTTTAAAACGTGGACATAACACTTAAGTGTACAAAAAAGTCGTTATCATCATCGCCTATTTTCGTTTTCTAATTTCAAGGGCGCGGCCATTTTGGATTTAATGACGTCACTGCGTTGCCCAATTGTTTAACACAAAGTGAAAGTAATAAGCAAAGGACCGCCAACGATAATGCTGTAAAACGTAGGATCTACAAGAGATCTAATCAGCCAAAAAATAAATAAATCGAATATACATGTAACAAGCAAGGCTGATACTACGTGAAAAAAGTTGACTTTGCGAGACACCAACATGACCGAGACTCGATAAAGTAGGGCTGCAACCATGGACAGCTGTTTCGTCCTTATTGGGACTCATCGGCATGGTGTAGCAGATTTAAAAGACGCCAGCTCAATGCGAGCGCCAATAAATTGCACAATGAACCCGTTCACGATATCAAGTTCCGTACCTTGGACTCTCTTGCCATCCGATCCACGCGTTGCCACACCACGTACCCCGGATAGCAAGGAATCCAAGTGTCACGATGGCGTCTCGCAAAGAAAAATGTAGATTGGCCAATACCAATCTTAACATCAAAACACATGGACAAAACCATGCTAAAAATTACACAGCATATCGGATCTAAAAAGACCTACGGTCCAAAAAATACAGTGAAGTGAAAGTAATAAGCAAAGGACCGCCAACGATAATGCTGTAAAACGTAGGATCTACAAGAGATCTAATCAGCCAAAAAATAAATCCGGGCTACGTGGTGTGGCAACGCGTGGATCGGATGGCAAGAGAGTCCAAGGTACGGAACTTGATATCGTGAACGGGTTCATTGTGCAATTTATTGGCGCTCGCATTGAGCTGGCGTCTTTTAAATCTGCTACACCATGCCGATGAGTCCCAATAAGGACGAAACAGCTGTCCATGGTTGCAGCCCTACTTTATCGAGTCTCGGTCATGTTGGTGTCTCGCAAAGTCAACTTTTTTCACGTAGTATCAGCCTAGCCTGCAGTGCAGGCGTTATTTTGGAACAGAACGACAAACGAGGTTTTCGATGTCGCCATCTTGGATTGTTGCTTGACCGGTAGAGGGTTGGGACAGAAGGCGAAGTGGCAGAGGGCGAAGAGGTGGGGCACGTGAAATAACGCCTGCCCGCAAAGCCTGTGAAATTGTTGAACGCCCCCTAATTAGTAGCGCTTGATCGCCTTTCCGGAAATGTGTAAGCAGCCAATGAAAATCTATTTCTTTTCTACCGGAAGCCAAAAATTTACTTCCGACAAAAACATCGACACACGTGTATTTGTCAAGTCTGTGAAAAACAGGAATCGAGCGAGCGAGTATGCGAGTAAAATTATGTCGGAAAGACGTCCTAGCGACAGCTGTAGGATTTGCAAAAGCTCTTTTAAAGTGAAATTTGGAAACATTCACGGCAAACAAGTGTACTCATCGTCGGAAAATCTTTTTAAACCCTCGCAGAGGAAGGACAGCCTTGGAGTTGTGTTAGCAGAAGTTTGTAGTCGTGTGGGAAACGTTGTTTACGTGATTGATTTAGTTCAGGAAGGCCCCGTCCTGCTGCGTGTGAGAAATTACATAGCAGCACTTGGTAAACAATGTTCAGGAGGAAACTAGACAACGCGCACTACATTGAAAGCACTTACACTGCGTTTTACGCGGAAATCATGTGCGCTAAATTAGACATCTCCACAACTCTACGAAACCAACGAAGTGCTAGAAATTTCATACATTGTCGCACAAGCGGAAAGATGTACTAGCTTTAAACATGAAAGGATCGAAAACCGCAGTTCACAGTTGGCAACCTGGAAAGCCAATAGAAATCCAGTATTTTCGATCCGCCTAGTGGGTATAAAAGCGAAAACTTATGCCAAACAGAATGCTTTGTCATTCTCACAAAAAGAACGACGTTGCCTAAAGAGCAACTCGAATCAAGCCATTCCCGGCAACTGATGAGATCCACAAGGGAGGATCGAAACCATGGTCTTGCCTATCATAAACTGGCATTAACAAAAGGAGGAAAGTACTAAGCTCCCGCAACAAAAACTTCAGTCACAGAGCGGAGCGCGGAAACGACGATAAAAGCACAGCCGTGACTAAAGCTAAACGATGATCTATTCCAGGTGCTGCATAGCTCTCTAAGAAGCTACAGTGCTAAAGAAAGGATCGAAAGACAAAAAGCCGTGATAGAAGCACACCATCTTGCTGCAAATACAAACGGCCGGGCCCGGCAAAACAAAAAATGCAAGACAGATTATTACACGGCTCAAACTCCTATCCTTACAAAGA
The DNA here is from genome assembly GCA_016490735.1 of Pachyseris speciosa. NCBI lineage: Eukaryota > Metazoa > Cnidaria > Anthozoa > Scleractinia > Pachyseridae > Pachyseris > Pachyseris speciosa. The sequence continues at coordinate 295,230 of JAEMWC010000756.1, read as the reverse complement.
TAACTGGCTGTACCGTCTCCGGAATCACTTAAATGAGCCAAACCAAACACAGATAAAAATGCCTCAAAGGGCGTAAAAACCACAGTCGCTAAACAGAAACAACAAGGGTTCAAACAAACAGGCGTTGAAACTTGTAACCCAGAAGTGACCTTTGAGATCAAGTATGCGACATTTAAGCACATGGCTTCATTTAGTCGCTAACAAGAAAATCCTCTAAATCATCATGTTAACCCGCTGAAAACATACAAGAAGATAAATGGGTCAAAAGACCGAGATAGAAGCGACAAACATGTGAGTAGGAGACGTGTAGGCCTTCCACCCCCATTTTACGTGAAACGTAAGAGAAAAATCAAACCTTTGTCCGGTCCACGTTTCCACAGTGTGTGACTCGTCGACAATTATTGCAGCAAGGTTTTGGAGCAATGGTGAACTGCTCTTTTTTAGGGAAGAGAGAATAGGCTTAGCTAATATTTCCTCTGCGGACGCAAAGATTATCTGGTATTTACCATTCTCAACATCTTCTAATCTAGCACTAGCTAGTGATGTCGCCGTCAAACCCATTGAAGATGCTTCCGTTAACTGATCTTGTACGATGCTTTTGAGCGGACAGACAACAATCACACACGCAGCTTTCGACGATAATATTTGTTTCACACGAATCAACAACTGAAAGATGAGGCTTTTCCCAAAGCCCGTCGGAAGAACTGCTAATAAATCGCTTCCATGAACAAGGGTCTAAATGGCTTCCTTTTGCTCAGGTCGTAATTCACGCGACATACCTAGCTAAGAGAGAAATAAAAGCGCTTCTTCGAGTGCAGCATCAAAGCTTAGCGAGTCCGCCATTATCTCTGCAAATCAGAAGGAACGGCCGGAAGAAAAACTATCTTAGATTGACAGCTATCGATCAATTTGCAATCTACCGAACCAATCAGAGACCCCGTCTATCTGGTGTACGGGTTCTGCAAGCGAACAAACACTGCGGGCAGGCGTATTTTTCGCCTTCCCTCCCCCTCCCCCACGCCCGTTTTTTCCACCTCGTGCCTACTCCCTCGGCAAATTTTTCCTCGCCCCAACCCTCCACAGTTACCAAATCCAAGATGGCGCCCTAATACGAAAATGTGCACTCGCGCGCCCGAAATACGCCTGCACTGCAGGCTATATCAGCCTTGCTTGTTACATGTATATTTAACACAAAGGATCTTCTACTTCATTTACTCATTTTACTCCCTGACAATAGCTCTTTGGGTAACTTGAGCTTTACGCATTGGTGACCTCGCCTGTGATGTATTGCGTGACAAGTCAGCAAATGGACCTCGTCGAACCGTAAACATTCAACTGGAGATAACTTTACGCTGCAAAGCTTTTAAGACCTCAACGCATATTTGTATAAAACTCATTGAGATGATTTAGTGACAGGAGAAGGAAACTAAAACAAAAGGCAAAAGAAATGCAGCTTAATTGAAGACAATAAAACACAAACAGCGGAGATAAACATGGTAAACCAACGCATTTTATATAGACTTGACGTTTCGTATGCTAGGCAACATACATTTTCAAAAGTGACCGTTACAATTTTTGAAAACTGTTTATATACTTTTAATACAGGGGTCTGGAACCGAGATTAAGAAAAACTATCTTAACAGTAAATATGTAAAAGGATACACCTTATTAATAAAGCAACAACTTCTCACTACTAATGTTTACATTAAAAGCTGGCTTAAGCTCTTGGATAAATAAGGTTTCCTTAATTTTGCAACGATAATCGGTTTTGCCCGACGCTAAAATGGGTGTCTAGAAAACGAAGACCGAAGACCCCTAGAAAACGAAGACCCCCTAGAAAACGAAGACCTAGAAAACGAAGACCCCCTAGAAAACGAAGACCTAGAAAACGAAGACCCCCTAGAAAACGAAGACCCCTAGAAAACGAAGACCCCCTGGAAGTTCTATCCGTGAGGCGAAAGATCGATGTCACAACATTTTGTTCGGTCATGTAGTGTGGAAACAACCTGATAAACGATAAATGTTATGGAAGTCGTGCCAGGCTGTTACAAAAAATAAGACCCTCAAGAAACGAATACCAAAACATTCGGCGAAAATACTTACAGCGTTGCGCGCCGTGTTGAGCTTTATTCGTCACTGCCTTCGGCTCCTGGTGGGCCGACTTTGCTTTGTTTTGTTTCGCGAAGGCTCCATAGCCCGAATATATCTAATCCCCAACTTTAAATCAAATCAAGCGACCCGAATAAAGATCTTATTTGACCTAATATTGCGTGACGGAAGTGAACAATGAAAGAACGTTTTATTCGAATACATTTTTTATCTTGATTTGAATGTCTCGCATGATGTAAGTGAAAAGATTCAAACATCTGGCGAGGGAGTGTAGCTCAGAAATCTGCGTTAAACAGTTTTGTGTCAAAAAAATTGAAGCTCATTGCAAAACTTAGATGTCTTAGACTGTGTTTAGATACAATGGTGACGTGACAAAACGATGGCTTGCCTTGAGGTCGAAGGTCGGCGATCGCACGTGAGACAAATGTAAAATTTTGTTTTAGAGCGATCGAAAGATTCCAGCTATGTCCATGTTTCGCGGCTTTAAGCTTCCTCAGCTGTTTCGAAAAGGGTCACCTGGAAGTGAAATTTGTAAAGACGTCCCACGCTTTAAATGCAGTGAGTTGCCAGTTAAGCAGAGAATAGGACAAGGTTAAATGTTGGCATGACCTCCCGTCAAATAACGGCACCCAATCATTGGGGAAGTAAACGAAATAATCCGGGAGTATTATATGATTCCATTAAATGTCGTATTCAGTGCTAATTTCGCCGACGGTTTTGATCAGGGTCTTAGGATTCATGCCCTCGTTTTCTAGAGGTCTTCGTTTTCTAGGGGGTCTTCGTTTTCTAGGGTCTTCGTTTTCTAGGTCTTCGTTTTCTAGGACTTCGTTTTCTAGGGGGTCTTCGTTTTCTAGGGGTCTTCGGTCTTCGGTCTTCGGTCTTCGTTTTCTAGACACCCACGCTAAAATGTCAAAATGATCCCACTTGATGTTGTGTCCAGTGGTTTTAACGTGATCAGCAATAGCTGATGTGTGGTCATTTTTAGCGAGGGCCTTGAAATGTTCAGTTTTCCTGTCATGAAGTCTTCTTTTTGTCTTACCGATGTAAAAATCAGTGCAGTCTCGGTTCCAGACCCCTGTATTAAAAGTATATAAACAGTTTTCAAAAATTGTAACGGTCACTTTTGAGAATGTATGTTGCCTAGCATACGAAACGTCAAGTCTATATAAAATGCGTTGGTTTACCATGTTTATCTCCGCTGTTTGTGTTTTATTTTAATCAAGCTACGATGGCCTAATAACAAGAGTTTAATTGAAGACAGCCTAATCAACATTGTGGTGAGTCACGTAACAAACAGATTTTTAGAATCATATCAAGCCAGGGTTCTTTCGGATTTCCATTTTTTTTTTCATTATATCTCAATGTGGCACTTAATTTAAATTCTTAAAACAACTACAAAGGTGATTCACATTTGCAACTTGGAGAACAGAAATCTTTCCTGGGACTGTTTCGCTAATCTGTCACACAATTTACATGTATATTTCAAAATGGCGGATAGTGAAAATTTACTAACTTTCGAGACTTTTTGTCGCAAAACCGTTGGAGATCCCAAAAAATTGAAACGCTAGAAAGTCGAAAGAATCCTTCGTGGTCTCTCAAGAGATTTCCTGGGGAGATTCGTGGCGTACCACAGCCATTTACGGCGTGTTTGTTTTGGGTCCAACCGGACACGTTTCAGACGAGGTGTGAGTACGCTTGGGGAAAAAATCGTATTTTATTTATTTGAAGAGAAAATCAACTGTTTCTTCAATCAATAATCTAAAGAAGGTTCAATCAAGTCGGAATTGCGTGGAAAAGGATCAAACTTTGCGATTAGCTGAGTCGCTAAGGTCATGAATATTGGGAATTTTGGGGATTTGTTAACGAAAAATACCGTTAACTGATTTAAATTAATTTCTCCCAAATTAACGAATATTTGAGTAAATAAACACCATTTTCAAATGTGTGGTACTAGTGTCTACCACATAAAAAGTGTGAGCCAAACCGATTTTTGAGCTGTTTCTGTCATTTCTTCGATCCTTACAGACATTTACTCTTAAGTAGGTTTAATTTAACCAGCTAGCATAAATCCTCATACTGTTTATTTAAGTGAAAATGTTGGATTTTCCAATTTTTGTTTAACATAACATGTGTGATCACCGAATCCTATTAAGACATCATGATCAAAGAAGTTAAAAAAAAGTATGTAAAACCTGGTTACCGAAATAAAATAAACTTGAACGTACCAAACATCTGCCGAAAAAAATTGTTCTTGTGGTGAAGCGTGGCTAGCTGACAAAAATTGATGCCATTCTTACCGACTTCACAGCCATATATCTCAACTCTCATTGAGATGTGACTTTGCCAGCCCTTGGGATGGAAGCGAAAACTTCGGGCAAAAATTCTGCTTTCAGGACCAAAGAAATGTTTGACGACTGTTGTTCTGTCACTGTTCCCAACAAACGTCTGCAATAAATTATCAGAGTGAGTCATGAAATTTGGAAGTTAGTCAGTTTCATCTAGCCAGTTAGTAAGCCAGCCAGTCAGTCAGTCAGCCAGTAAGTGAGCCATGCAGTCAGTTACTCATTCACTCACTAATACCTAACATTATTATCATTTATATGTCATAGCGCCAGTTAAATACTTTGGTCTCTTATTAAATAATAACCTTGATTTGGCTGTTTTCCCGGATGTAAATCCAATATAAATCGTCAGCGGTATAAGCCAATGAGAATCTTGTCACCCACTGATCAGCATCATGTCTCCCCTGAGTGGCCACGCCTCTTATGTTGAACATGCGCCCTAGTTTAACCTGGAATTACAAAATAATTCAGTTATAAAAAAGTTGGAAAGTGTTGACTTGCAGTTCATTTCTCGTTGCTGCTTTGTCTAGCAAAAAGGACGCAAAAATATTTTACATTTGCCGAGATGAAGGTGAAATCTTCCAGCACCTGTGCCGTACTTAGACTACGAGCAGTCCTTTCTACACTTAGCTCGTCCAGCGTGAGGTTAACTGAAGACCGGCGCGATTTCGCCTAGTCCTTTTTTTTTCTTTTAGCCTCACGTTCGACGCACTAAGCGGCGAAAGAGGGACTACTCGTAGTCTATACCTTAGATGGAAGTCACACTGACGAAGCTGGTGTGGAGAAAGGAAATTAAAAGCCGATTTATAGGATCGAAATAAGAAATACAACATGATAGAAATGCATGAAACCCCAAATAGAAACTCGAAAAAAATCCGAGTTCCAGATGGGATTTGAATCCACGACCCTCCGCGATCTAGAAGGACGCTCTAACCACTGAGCTACTGGAGACTCTATAGTGAGCAAGGGTGAAATGTGGGCTTTGACTGGAACCGCATCACGCGGTCACACAGCCAAATAATGACTAGCACACTCATAACTGCATCACGCAGCCACATTAATGCATATCAAAGATGCAACCATCCAAGACCCCCAAAGTGAGTGAAATAAGAAATACAACATGATAGAAATGCATGAAACCCCAAATGGAAACTCGAAAAACATCCGAGTTCCAGATGGGATTTGAGCCCACGACCCTCCGCGATCTAGACAGACGCTCACACCACTGAACTACTGGAGATTTATAGGATGTCCTGACAACTTGATTTCACTGATCATGACTCACTTGAAACTGAATTAAGCAGGCCAACAAACAAGCAAATCGAAAGTTTTCTGAGCCAAGGATCACGCTTTCTGCGCGATGTTTTGCAAACTGTGAACGTGTATTCAAACCTTATCGCAAATCAGCGTTATACAGCAGCAACTCCATTAATTTCTCTTGACAGTAAAACAGAAGCCATACTCTAATAATACCTTATGAATAGTTATCAAACATTCCATTGCATTACTAAGTTATTAAAACTAGATCAGTGGCAATGGTAAATTTGTTAGTCATTTTTAAATTATAATAGATCCAAATGATCTGCTGAGAAGCAACAAAATCGATAGTCGTAGAAACAATACAACTTTCTTTAATTTTCCAGGCATGTTTCGACGGTGCATCCGTCATGATCATCATCAGTGTACAATTTTGAAATCGTCGTTGAATTTATAACGCGTTATAAAGTTGTTTCTACGACTAAATTGTAATAGTTTTGAATATTTTTAATGTTCAAGGGCATTTAAATCTTTTTATGCTCTTTGGTTGGAACTATAACTAGTTTGTGATATTTTAATACACCACCATCTTGTTGCTGAAAAGTACCACTTGCATTGCTGGTCAGCCTCCCATTAAACTCTCTAGTTTAACTCTAAAGCACATTTTCTAAACATGAACCGTATAGCTCTTAGTTTCAGAAGTCATTTATATCCGAGTAAGTTTGAAGGACGAAGATTGAAGAAAATGCTTTTCATACCTGAAGCCATTGGTTCGCGTTATTTTGGCGAGCCGCCCAGCAATATTTGCCACCACTCGGTAGCAAGTTTAGCCTCGCACGGTTTGGAAGGTAACTGGTACTGTAAGATGAAGATGCAGAGAAGGCCTCATCAGGAATTCGACCATCCTCCGCACCCAAAGGCATTAAACAGTTCTTTGCTGGGAACAAATTAAATATCGTCAACAGCAATGAAATGTCGGTACAGTTACCTTAAGTTTCAACTTAACAAAAAAATCTGTTGAAGATGAAACATGTTTTGGTGCAAATTGGGGAGTAAACAAAACAGAAAAGACAAGGAGTATCATAACGACGTCAGAGTCTTTCAAAGACGATTGAAGGTTAGATTATAAATCCAAACATTCCGATTGGGAAAGGTAACCTATAAGGCATCTGAAAATAAAAGCGAGTATTAAATTCAGGAAATTATCCAAAATTACAACCGAATTACTTTTGCACAAATACGTGTGAAGTCCTTGGCTCTGGTAGCAACTGGATTTCCGTGACTATATAACCACATGGAGTCTCTTAGTCTGCTAATTGCTGAGGGAAATGATCACCAGTTCAAGTAAAAAATGTTAATTTCCTGTGTGCCAAATGAACTGAAACCACTTACCATTTCGGCAACCATACAGCTCGGCTCTCAAGCACGGGATATTGTGGTTGTGAGTTAGGGGATGAAAGCGGACATAACGAGCCTCGATATGGGGCTTCAGTGAGTGTGCTATGACTGTATTTCTATCGGTGTTGCCAGCAAAGATCTGACATATAAAATGGAAAGTGATTCAATAAAATTGCAACAGAACTAAGGGATTTAGGTGTTTAGTAAAGAAATAAGGTTTCAAATACTGTTACCCTTTATCTTTTGATTTGATATTTATGAGGCCCCGTTAAGGGGGGGGGGGGGGGGGCTTTATGTTCCCGTCTGAGTTTGAAACCCTTTCACGTCACAGTTTCGGAAGGGTCGCATGTCGCTGTCGGAATTTCGTCCAAGTCAATGATATCGATATTGGAGATGATTAAGAATTGTTCTTGTAATTCTGTTGCCTAAACAAGTTATCCTTCACTCTATCCTTGGAGATATTGTGAATTAATTGAATAGCCTTGCAAAATGCGAGATGGGAATTAACAAAAAAGACCCAGAAAAGGGTAAAACCGCCGTCACGGCTATGTTTTACTTTGAACAATATAATTTCTTCTGCCTGAGAACCTGCGAATCACTGTGTTATCCAAAATTCGCCAATGTCATTGTCCACTTGCTTTTGTCTTTGTCAATGTCGTAATTTCACGTGAGCGGTCTCGACCGTTCGTCTTCATGGCAGCTCCTTCATGTCGCCGTTTCAGAGCTGTTTCGTCTGTTGGAATTTTACCCTAGCAGGGTCTCATTTATTGGTCCTGGCTGTTTTAAAGTAGCCCCTGCCATTTATTCCCATTGTTTTCTTTATACTCACGTATAACGTTCCTTGCACTAAACTCTATTTCGACTTTCCAAGCATGAACGAAACCTACCATGAGTTTAGTAAGGATACGGTCTATGCCCTGGACGACCATGATCCTCAAAATAAAATATACGGAGGCAACAACTCGAGCACATGGCAATGATTTCTTCCGAACCTCTAGTGTGCCATTTGAAACGAGATCGGTTGCAGGCCAAATTAATCAGTTAATAGCATTCTTTGTTTACAGCCTTGTTACGCAGATGTTCTTTTTTTTCGTCAAGTGGTGAAAATAAACATTTACGAGAATTCAAATGAGAGTTTCATTTCATATCAGAGGTAGCCTGAGTATCAGGCTTTTCTTAGAAGGGGAGCGGAGGGGGGAGGGGGAGGGGAGGGAGAAGGAAAGCCTGACACAGTCTTTCAATTGAGCCTTCCGCCCCCATCACAGCACGATATGCGTCTTCGAAAAACTAGCCAATCAAAATCGTTTCTGGTCAACCACCTGTCAAGTGTGTCAACTGCCAGAGTGCGCCTAAGTTATATTTTGGGCGAGAATTGTGTAAACAAACTTCTCATCGGAGTGGGCTAGGTTTGCGTAATTTGTCGTGAAATTCTACTGACAAAATTCAGCAGTTGTGCAGCTACGGCGCCATTGTTCTGTGAGACCACAAACAAAAAGTGTTCGGGTACTTTGAATGACACAGCCAGTTATACTTGCAAAATTATTAGACATTACAGGAATTGTTGTTGGTCGGGATCACCAACGCTGGTGTGTAAGAAGTGCGCAAGAAAGATTGTTAATTTTTTCAAGGTTTTTAGCTGGTTACAACAAGTATTAAAGGCTGTTTCTTTGGAGAAAAACCGGAGTAAGTTTCATCTGCTTCCCTTCAATGTGCTGAGGGAGATTGAAGCATCGAATTTTAGAACAACATCATCGATCTGCACTGGAATTACTCCGACGGCTAAGCGTCCGCAAAAATTGATTTCACACCGCGGGCATTCAGTCTTTCTACTTACTGTTTTCTGATTAAATCAAACGGACTGACAAGCACTACATACGTTTTCCTTGTGCCAGATTGCGAAAATCACTTTTGGAATAAGCTGATATTTGAGGCTCTTTCTGTAACCAGTTTGGAGAATCCTGAGTCCGCATTTTCAAGGCAGAGTTCCTGTTCTTGTTTAAGAAATTAAACGCCCCTTCTCGCACATTTTTGAATTCGTTTCGGTCCATGAAAGGCCGGACGATTCCGCCGATAAGGTTACGCAATTAAAAAAATAAATGGCCGCTGCTCTTCTTTGTTCATGATTCTTTAGCCTTTGGTGTGTTATCCAATCAGAGAAACATCCAGGATCTGGATGTTCGACACAAGGCAATGAATAGATTTGTGTCAGGCCGTCCTTTTCATCCTCTCCCCAACCCCCTACCCCTCAGGACGGGCTGATACTCAGGTTCGTAATTATAGTTACATGACCATATGAAAATTTTGTTTCCACAGTTATTTAAAAGAGTTACGGCGATACATGGTAAGGTAGCGGTTCCAGAGAGCACCTTATAAATTAGCGTAGTTATGGTGGATATGCAGAGCTACTGGCACATGATGCAAGTTTGATTTCCATGCGACTATAAATTTCCGGTCAAAACAAAGTCCCATACGACGTTAGTATATCCTCCCAAAAACAGATCATTATTTATGGTTATTTACCTTATCTACAGCGCGTTGCTTGTACCACGTCCAATGAAATCCGTCCACACTGTATGATAATTTGTACGTCTTAACTCTGTCCTCGCTGTTGTAGCGGCCTTGAGTTGCTACTTTAGTCACAGCAGTGATTTCTCCCAGGTCTATCTGCAGCCACTGGTTGGCAGTTTTCCCTTTTGGGCACCAGGCCCCCACATGTTTGCCGTCGCTCAAAAGATTTAGTCTCGCAAGTGAGGGCCTGTGGTGGTCGTTGTAAATAGTAGATGCTGTGAATGCACCGTCAGAAATCCGTTTGTCTTCCAAACCAAGTGTTACTGAGCACCTGTGAACTGCAAAGTAACAAAACTAGATGTGGGAGACTTGTCTAGCACGCCCCATATTTAGACATTGCTTGAGTTAAAACACACACAATGACGTTTCGAAAACAGCTACATGCCGTTTTCATCTGCAGTGAGTCAAGGTTACACACTATCTAGCTACTAATTTACTGGTGCCACATGCAGCGAAAGTAAATAAATACTCATCAGTATGGCCTTGAAAAAGTACGGAAACGCGAGTTTAGTACCCGGGCAAAAAGTGAATTATAAACTGATAAATGAATTGCAAATAATCTCATATGATTTCTTTCAGTTTAGCGACGCACTGTTCAACTAGGTTGAACTGAGGACTTGGCTGCATACTTGTTTTGTTGTATTTTCGCCTTCTTCCCGCTTACGGGAGTCCTTTCGTATGTTAGAGCAAGTTCATTTTCGAAGGCGCAGCCATGTACTGTTAATCTCGGAATTTTATAAACTTTAAGAGAAACCGCTTCAGCAAACGTCTAAATCATTTACAGCTTATTTTAAGGTGAACTGATAAAAATATTTGATGTAAAATCGTTTTGGTAATAAAAAAAGTGTGACATATCCCGCTGGATATTCATTGCGGGTTACTTTTTGTTAGCATATGTTATGAATTATTGCGAGTCAATGACTTTCTTCAGTTGACTAATTATTTCATTTAGGGTTGACTTAACTTACCATTTCTACACCCGTACACCTCTGCTCTCATACAAATATGATTATGCCAGGACTTTGGATGGAAGCGAATGAAGCGGGCATTAAATGCTGTCACAAGCAAATGTTCCACGACTGTGTTTCTGTCCCTATTAGCAGGAAAAACCTGAAAATATTTTATAAAACAATCTTGAGAAAGAGCCTGTTATCTTAGAATAAATATAACAAAATCATTTGCTATGCGGCTATCACGACCTTCTCTTGTTTATTTTGTTGTATATAATGCAGTTTTCAACTGAGGCCACATGAAGTGTATAACTTAGTAATTTGTTGTTTCTACTATGCAGTCTGTTTCACCTCCTAATCATAATTTATTGCAATTTCCGCTGTTTGACAGACTATTAAACCAGTTACAGTACTGTGTCAATAATTCTAACAAAGAGACTCTTATTCTCATGACCTCTTAACGTCTTTTCTCTGGTTCAGCCAGTATTTCCGACTGTCGCTTCTTTCAACACCGAAAAGTACCTTTAACTTTCTAGAACTTCCTTTCTGCTCTAAAAATACTTAATTCTGGCACTGAAAAGTATGAACTTTACCAGCATTTATGGTAGATCAAGAGATTTATATAGAATGCAAACTATCTTCTAGACCTTTGTATAAAGCTATGATAATCCTCTAAACCTCCATGTCTTCTGTCCCACTGATTGCTTAAAGGCGACAAGTCCCAATACAATGCCAGTCGCCATCGTGTGACATGCCTTCGTGTGATATGCCAGAATGTCGTCATGGCGACAAAATTTTGTCCCCGAAGGGACAAATAACACAAATTTCCAGTGATCGCCTCGTGTGCACTGTCAGGTGAACATTTCCCGAGACAAAATAATAAAAAACTAAACAATGGGATAGCGTCATTCATCCCCCTATAATCGCCTTATGTGTACGTGGTAGGCGTCTGGACCCAGCGACATGTTTCCCAAGCGGTGCACACTGGGAAGCTTATCACAGAGACTTGCCCTGCAACTTGTAGCCTTGTGTGTGCCGACCTTAACACATTCAGGGTGAAGTTGATCTTACGCGCTTTTGAAGTCAGAAGGACATATTTAGATGAATGGTATGTACTGACCCACGTGACACTGTTCTCCTTGTACTCGACCCAATGCAACCCGTCCACACTGTAAGAGAGAGTGAACTTTGTCACCCAATGGTCACCGTCTTGTTGACCTTGTGTTGCTACTTTAGTCATTCGTACCAGCTCTCCAAAGTCTATTTGAAGCCATTGTTTACCGTTGTTAGTCTTGGCTGCCCAGGCCCCATGTCCCTTACTGTCAGCGTGGATGTTCAGCCTGGCTCTTGCTGGAACATATTTGGCGTCGTGGCTTGAAGAGGCAGAAAATGCAGCGTCTGGTACATGGCCGTTCTCCAAACCGAGAGGCAGGGAGCAGCGGTAAACTAAACATAGTTTAGACTCATTAGAATCATATATTGCCGTTTTACATAAAGTGCTGATAACATTGGAGTTTCCGCCATTCTAACAGTTTCCAAAGACATTTAGTGTTAAAATTCAGATGAATAGGTATCTTAATGAACTTTGGACCAATTTACAATTCGGATGGACTTATAAAATTACAGGTCGAAGAAGAGCTTAAAAATCAAGGTTCAGTTTGGTTATTTGCCTCCCTTTCTAAAGTAAATATACAAAAAAGTACCTTATTGTTTTTCAATTTTTCAATTTTTCAATTGATTTTTCGTACAGTACTTACTTGCATTACAATATTACTAGGGGCGGATCCAGGATTTTTCTTAGGAGGGGTGCACCACTCGGGAATGTGGTAACTGACATCAACAATAAAACAAATATTCTTTTGCAGAATACCAGTTATATAAGAGAGCCGCAGGTCATCTCAGAGGGAGGGGAGAGGGTGCGCATCCCCTGCACCCCTCCCTAGATCATATACGGTGGACTGGGCTCTGTTATTTGATTGTATTCATAACTTGTGATTCTATTTAATAGACATTATTAGGTATACTTGCTAGGGAACAGTTAAAACTGAGTGGTTGGGTAGTTTTTCTTCGAAATTCATATATTTGTAGTTTAGCTTTACAATTATATCTTCTTTTCTTCAAATAACTGTTTCTTTTAGTTAGCAAACCCCACTCACTTGGGGAGAAGAAGATAGCTAATTTCATTGCATAGCAATGACACGTCAATTGAGCGATTCCTTGTATTTTCGAAATTTGCCATTTTTACTGGGTCATTTCTAGACTTGCCACAAGTCGACTTCTCGAGTCTCACAGCAGAAAAGCCGAGAGGAGAGAGCATTTTTAGGCCACGAAGCGGCTGAGCGAAGTCGCTGAGCGAAGTCGCGAGAGGTCGACTTGTCTCACTTGAAGGGTTTTCATTTGCGTTTCGCGCCAAAAATGGAGAGTGGCGTGACTCGCATTTGTCAGTTATCGCTTTCGCAATCGACCCCACGTTGGAATTTCAACCGCAAGTCATGTTTCGTTGCTCAAAATTACTTTTCATTGACAACTTTATCCCCGAGGATCCCAAAGATCTACTCTGATTGGTCTAAGCTCAGCGACCCGTTTTTGGGTCGCTAAAATTGGCGCCAATCAAGTATGAAAAGCCCTTCGTCCCGTGCCATATAAAATAGGACGAAGGACTTTTTCGAAAGTCTGAGTCATTTCGAAATATCGTAAAAATTAAAAAAGGTAACGAAAAAGTCAAGTAAAATCGCGCCAATGATCATTTTTGCAATGTCGATGTAAAATGGTGTGAAAATGTAAAGGTTGTAAATTTCGCAAACACCGAACGACAAACCCTTAATTTATTAAAGGAATGAAAAATCATAAACTGTGTAAAATATTAAGTTGCCTGCAATCCATTTTGGAGACTTAAAAACTGCAGTAGCACTTTCCTAATGAAATAAATGAATTCAAATACTTCTAGTCTCATCGAGCAGAGAATAACATTCAGTTACGTTATCTGTAATCAGAAGTGCGTGCTTACCTAACAAGGGATTCGTGTATAGGCTTCTTTTGTGAAGCGACAGCTCGTTGTCAGCTCCGCTGTTTCCATCAGCGGAAGAGACCTGGAAACGAAAATTAGGGAAATTATGATGCATTTTGAATGTCAAAAGTTACCGTGTTTAATACTGTCTTTTGTCATTCTCTGTGCAGCTTATGCAAAAAAAATTAACGAAAAAGGCATATGCAATATTCCGTGACCAGTCACATGTGTACCAATTGTTCAGCCAATCAAAACTTGACCTGCACGCATGTTCCAGCGCTTCACGCCGCATACAGCTCTGTTTGGTGCGCCATATTAGACCAGCTCCGGCAGTTGGCTTACTACATCAGTTGGTAGAGCACTGCACTGGTATCGCAGCTTCGAACCCCGTATAAGCCTGAAGTTTTACCTTTTTTTTTCAGACTCTATTTTCAGTACTGCTTTAAAAGTAATAGTCATAACATTCACATACTCATTATTTGTACCTTTTATTTACTATGGCCAAATACAAAAAGATGATTGGTTCTCAGTTGCTAATTAAAAATGGATAACCCGGCCGAAGCTGATCGAGTGTTTTATCGTTTCCTCTTGTGTTAATAACCGTTTTCCTAGTCAAGAAACTGTTTCTTAACAATCCACCTTTTCCATCACTCACACAATCGTTCTTACAACTTAGAGATCTAAACAACCAAGAGAGGAGCTTGTGGCTCAGTAAGAGCAAATGTACAGGACACACTAAAAACGCTGAAATAGAAAAAATCCTTGACTCTTTTTTGAAACACCCGGCCTAAACCAGTTAATAACAGAGAAGAAACCGACTGAAATTCTTGCTTATCGGTCCTTTATATCGCTTCTCTATAGCGCACTGAGTTTTCCTGTGGCGATTTTCCAACGTAAATTGAACTGTTTTAAGTATAGAAAACTTCAAAACAGTAAATAGCGAAGACATTTCAAGAATTTGGATTGCATTGTGTTATTCACTTTTGTTTAGCCGCAAAAAAAGTATCATCTGTCGTAAACAAAGTGTTTTTATTGCGCAGTTTGAACGAAACTGTAATTCCGATTGTCAAAGTTGTACCTGTGAATGTTTCAACTTTGTTACCATATCACTGTATTCTTACAACAACAACAACAACAATCTTTATTATTTACACCTTTTCTTACAATTAGCATTACATTTTTTAAAGGAATTTAGATCTGTAAAAAGGGAAAAAAAAAGCTAAACCATTACCATTTAAAGGTGTTTAGGGGCTAAATAAACTTAAGTTTTCTTGTTAGCCCCTAGCTAAGGAAATTTTATTAAACAAATTGTAGCAGATACGACAAGAACAACACAAACAACAACAGATACACACATTTAAAAACTAAGACGAAAAAATAAGCACATATATAGGCAGTCGTTGACATGATTTTACTTACTGGATTGAGTTTTAAGAAGAAATTCTTTTAATTTGCCAGGAAAGGTAAAAGTGTTAAGATTTTTCAAGCTAGTTGGAAGATATTGCCAAAGGTCAACTACAATTGAAGATACTGATTGTTTTCCAATGTTGGTTCTTGTGCATGGCTTATAAAAATTTTTATTAGTGGCATATCTGGTATTATAACTATGAATATCAGTAGCATACTGAAAATAGTTTTCAAAGATGTTTGGTAGTGCTTTGCTATGCCAACGATGTGCAAATTTAAGTGCTTGCAATTTAAAGATAGAATTAACTGATAGGATATCTAATAGGTTCATAAAGGGAAAAGCACTTTCAGTGTTCTTTCCATGAGTAGTGGCAAAAAATATTGTTCTTATTACTGTTTTGTTTTGTTTGTACTTTTTTGATTTGAGTTTTATACCCACTCCCCCATGCAAGAATAGCATAAGATATGTAGGGATTGACAAGACTATAATAAAGTTGTTTTAATTGGGCTAGAGACATAATGCCTTAGTTTGCTAAAAATCCCAGTATTTCGGGCAATTCTAGAGCAGACGTATGCTATGTGGTGCTTCCATGAAAGCTTTTCATCAAGTAAGACGCCTAAATATTTAATATGATCTCGTTTTTCTATTACGTCACTATTTCCATCTTTATTTGGTAATTTAATATTTATGTTTCCTGATTTCTTGTTAGGGGATTTAACAATCATGTAATTAGTTTTCTTAATATTTATAGATAGCTTGTTTAGATCGCACCATTCTTTAATTTTAGCCAGCTCTTCGTTAATTAGTTTTTCAAGATCGCGAATAGAAGGTGATGAGGCAAAAACATTAGTGTCATCAGCAAAAATCCTAAAGTTCAGTTTATCAGAGCAGTTAGAAATGTCATTTATATAGAGTAAGAATAAAAGAGGGCCAAGGGAACTACCCTGTGGTATACCACATTTCATCGTTTGTTTTGATGACTCAACACTACCCTTTGTCACACCCTTTGTCTACCGGCCCTTTAAATATCGATGTAATTTCATCGATGACTCAAAAAAATCATAAAAAATTGCGTTACTTCCGATTCCCCCCAAATTTGGCCCACAGGAAGTTAATAGATTTAGCCAATTACATACCTAGTTCCAGGCCCCGGGGAGTTTTGAGCTTCACGCAACGATTTTTTGAAAATTCCCGATCAATGGCGGACGAAGCGAGCGAATTTTATGGCTCGTTTGGCGAAGAATGAAAGCTTGTATCGACGAATTTCAACCAAAACCAAGTCAAGCAAGTTATTTGGAAGGATTCTGGAGGATAACAAGCAAAATAAACGCGAAAATCGAGGTAAGAATAGAGTAAAAATCTTTCCGTGCCGATCGCACATGTTGTTGAAATGCAATGATTTGCTTCCCGTTTGGCCTTCGCTTAGCTATTTGCCTTCCAGTCCTTGCTTATTTTGATGATTTATATCAGAAAACTCATGTTTGCTTGTCTTTAACTCATATTTCGATGGAAAACCTAAAAAAACAAGGCGTCTTTGTAAAGTAAACACTGACCACGAGGTGACGCCGCAGTGTAGAATTTCATTATGCTAATTAGGCTAATCCGATTAGCATAATCTGATAAGCGCTACTGAAAATTTTTTTATAAAATTCCAAGTCGCGTTATATTCTCCAACGATTCTCGGACTATTTTGCTTAGATATTGAAGAAAAAAAATTGTTTCTACCATATTACACAAAATAGACCACATTCCTGGCAAAATGCAGCTCTTAAATTTTTTAGAATAATTATGCAGAAATATTTTATTGTTAATTTTTTCTGCAGAATATTATGGGTTTCTTGGGACCGAAATATTTTTTTTCTTAAAGTTTAATTTTTGCCCTTTCCAATGAGGTATAGCGTTAAATGGAACTGTAAATAACACCTGAGATATAATTTTTTAAAGTTGCATGGTAAAAAATACTGAATCAGGGCCGGTAGACAATGGGTTAAGAGAAACATATTGTTGCCTATTAAACAAGTAATTTGTGAACCACTTTAAGGGTATACCCCTTATGCCATATGCCTCTAACTTTTTAACATTTAACATTTTTAACTTTTTTAACTTTAACATTTCATTATTTTTATGGAATGTTTTTTCAAAACCTCCTCTATGAAATCTGAAAAAAGTAAGATAGCAAATATTGAAAAATAGTGAAAAACTCAAAGCTAACTGAGCGTGGATAAACTAGAATTTTACCTTATGGTCCACAGCATAAGACGAAAACATAAATAATAGAACAATAAGAACATGTATGACGAAGGGAGTCATTCTAAAAGTACTCAATGAAGTTCCTTCCTCAAGCGAAACTCGAGCAAATGACAAATATCCCCACAAATGAATAATGCTTTCAAGCAGACGGGCTGTTGTTTTTGAGAACTTCACTGATTTTTCTTGTACCAGTTGTTTACATGGTTAAATTAAGAATTTGAAATTCTTTGAACAAGTTATTTACGTTTAGTCTTAAGAGCACGCTATTTACATACAGAATGGTATTGTTCTAAGATATCTTGAAAATTTATTTTGACTGATTTGTTTACAGACGTACAGCAGCAAGTATTACACAGAGAGATCTGACGAAATAATAGTGGAGACAATCAGCTGGGGAATTTAAGAAATAAACGACTGTCAAATTGAATTGAAAAGCACGGGTCTCTAACCCAAGTAACGTCTGTGGTAATAGATTGTAGATTTTGTTTTCCCAATGTAGACTATGTGATCTTCCCATGGGGATTTGCCTTTTGTCTTTTCATAAATTATGCATACATATGCACATGAATAAGGCAAAATTTCAAAGAAACAGTTCTCTAGGGTACCATCACGTGGTCTACATTGGGCAAACAAAATCTACAAGCTATACAGAATAATGATCTTTTGCTAAATAACTGGGTGATGATGATGATGATGATGATGATGATCCACCATCGCTAAACTGTTACATAATATCCGAGTATTTTCTTGGTTCTTGCACTGTCAAAAGAAGTCTGCATTACTGATAATTTTCAAAAATGCGGTTGGGCTAAATTCAGATTGAAAATTGTTGCCTTTATGTGATTGTCTTGAAGGAGCTGAAAGTTCACAGTCAGTGTTTCAGTGTTTATGCACATGTCATCGGCTTTCCGTGGGGTCGAACCCCGGGCCTACCAGGGAGATATGTGGGGGAATATAAGGAGATGGATGGGATTCTTTGCCTGAGGGTAGGGGAAAATCTTAACATTGTTTTACGAGCAAAGATTAGGGGGTGGGGAAATTCACAAGTTTGAAAACGATGTCACGGGAATTTTCGGCTGAGAGACACCTCACCCAGGGGGCTTTGTCTTGAGAGATTTCCCGACACCCCGGGGAAATTCCTCAAGTTTGCTTGACTGATTTTACAATCCACCTGGTTAGCCCGGGGGTCGACCCCACGGGGAAGCCGATGACATGTGTATCATTCATTCATTCATTCATTTCAACAACAACATTTGACAGATAAAAAGTGCCCACCCGAAGGTAGCAAGGCTAATGGAGTCGGGTGGGACAAAAAGATGTTAAAAACACAAAAGGAAAAATAAGACAAATTACAAAAGTTAATTAAAAAACAATTCAAGTACAGATTACAACTGCATCTTTATACTAAGTACAAGAAAATAGGATAATTCAGTAACAGGATAATTTAAAATAACAGGAGCTAAAATTTAAAGGTGCCATTTTGGTTCCATAAATCCAGCAGATATTTTAGGGACGATCGCTTTTGTACATATAGGAAGATAATCATCTTCATCGTTAAGTAATTTCAATAAAATTGTATGGATTTTTTGTTGTAAGACTTTTTAGATAGGGAATGCAGACTAGTAAAACGTAAATGACTTCAAACTCCAGATTGTATTTTTGCAAATTAAATTTCCCAGGGAGACTAACACTGTACATGGTCAAAGAAGAACTGTCGAACGTTCTCGCAGCATTATAAAATTTCTAACCGTTGCACCAGCATGTATTAGCATTGTACACCAAAATGAGACGGCCAACTAAAAAAATGGTTTCCACTTTGTGTCCTTAGTATCATGGACTTTCAGAGACTAAACTAACACGGAATAATCTCAGGGAGAGGTTATTCCGAACGTTTTCACTTCAGAGTTGGAAACTCGAGTAAATATAGATATCAAACAGTGCCTAGAGAAGGCTTTTGCATCCGGTCCATGATTCATCTACCGCATCAGCCGTTTTCTCTCCAGATGAAATGCATCGCATGCATCTTCTTAGATCTTCTTAACCTTAAAGCCAGTTTATTTCAAAATGATTTTAAAGAAAAATTATTCATTTGCCAATTTGCTGAGAATGTCAGTATATTTAGAAGGGAAAACAAAAATCTTTACATCAGTATCAGCATTGGCTGGCTAAAGAAGTGCACATCGTTGAACAAGCCATAGAACTTTTTCTTTTAGTAAAGCAACGATAACGAACGTGTTTACTGAGTTAAAATAAACCGTGTAGAATAACTAGTTGCTCGTTTGTTTTCAGATATTTCATTATTCAATTAAGGATTGATTTGCTCCCTTTTACTAACATGTAGGATATTTCTTTGAATGATTTCTTCGTTTGTATATAAATTTTCGGCGCATAGTCCTTTAAGTTGTATCCCTCTAACGTTTCTCTTCGATGAAAACTGAATCCCGCATTGACTACAGGATGTGAAATATTTTCGCAAAATTCATTTACTCACCTTTGAGGAAATTTCGGCATCAGCGCGTGAAAACAGTATCACCGATGCTATGATGAAAGACTTTATCAACAAACAAGTCATCCTGATACCTTCCTTTCAAGGAACCTTGAAAGAATGACAAAGCTCTCCCTGAAGAACATTGGTTTGGGCTTACTGGGTTAATAGAAAACTGGAAAATTCTTGTATGCATCTATTTGTAGACGGATTGTTTTCCTCTACTTCATTAGTCAGCAAACATTTCCTGATGGGTAGTGTGGGGTGGGGCCGGGGAGGGGTAATTTCTGTTGGATGAATCATCACAAACTGGTTGGACGAAGCTGTAGCGTAGATTTGCAGAAACACTATGAAACACACATTGTTAGACAAAAAGAAAGTTATTTTGTTTTATATGTTAGACACCAGTTATTCGAAGACATGTAAGCTATAGATTAGAATTAGTGCAACCAACTACGTGAATACATACATTGCGCTTGAGATCGAATTAAAGATAATTCATGGCCTATCCACTCTTTAACTAGTGTCTGCCGGAGAAGTCAAAGAAATAAGGAAAAAATATTTTTCCTTTGGTATATGTAACAATGCACGAAAAAGCAGGCATTGTTCTTCTGAAGAAGACTGTTCATGATGGTTTGGGCTCTCGAAATTAATCACTTTTTTCTGGTTTGATTTCATGCGCGGATTTTTCTAGAAGATGTGCATTCAGTCAGTTATTACTCGGTTCTTCAGGGGCACCCAACGAGCCAAATCAACCAAAAGCTGTAGAAAGGCATTTTTAAGTACCTTAGGGTGTTTGGAGCCTGTTTAAAGGGATGTTTTCATAAGCTAGAAGACGTTCATCTGTTCAGATTCCCTAGCTGAAATTTTAACTGCCCGAAAATGTTAGGGAACAAAATCTTCCTTTGAGAAAATGCAAACTGAAATGAACTTTTCACGAACTTTCTAAGGAACTAATTTCTTTTCGAAAATGCTAGCTGACGTTTTTGGCAGCCGAAAACAGTAATTGCGACCTTTCTGAAAACCTCAGGGACTATGATTTTCCAATTGCGAATCTTTTAGGCCACGTTTTAGTTACGAAAATCCGAGTGCACTCTTTAATCAACACCGAAAACCCAAGGCGAATTACCCCCACCGAACAGATATCTACTGAAACTTGTCGTTGGGTGCCCCCGATTCTTGGCTTTCAGCAGAAGTCTCTAGATTTCACCCATGCAAAGCTATCTAAATTTCTCGACATTCGGTGAAAATCTCAGTAAAGAATTTTAACGAGACGGGCGAAAAAAGGTACCCTGGCTCCATAGGCCCGTTGAAAGAAAAATAAATATCCCTGAAAAGCCAAAATAGAACGCGAGAGACGGGCGCGAGAGACGGGCGCTTCGCGCCTCGTTGACGCGGCTTCGCGGCGCAAATTCCCTCCTTCAAACGAAAAAAATTACCTCTGGCACCCAGGGTAGTAAAAAGGCAGAGTTATGTGTGAGTCCATTTATCAAAGCAACTTATTAATGACTAGGAGTAAAAATGGCGTAGCATCGCAAAGCAAAGTCTGATTTTTACATAGATATTAATTCTCAAATAATATTTCCACAATTTTGTCTTTACCCTCAAAAATTGTAGTCTGGAGGGCAAGTGAGAGATTGCCCCATGCAAAAGGGTGCAATGGCGAAATTTAATTATTGAGAGATTTTCGTGTACTGAGGCAGTTCTTGTAAACAACATTTACCGACAATAAGCTCCGCTGAATATCTCACCACAAGGCAAAAAAAAAAAAATTAAGATCAGAAAGAATCTTCAATTACTGTCTCTTGAGAATTGCGTGCTTCCGTCCCTTATTAATTCAGAACAACAAAAGTGTTCGAGGCGTGTCTTTGTGAAGGCGCTTAGGAAAGAAAGAAAACTGATTGCTGCGCTTAAATTTATTGTCAATATGTAATTAAACAAAAATTAAGCGACCGGCTTGAACTCGTGGTCTGAAAATTAACTCTGAAACGGCTCTTCTTTGCTACGATCAATTAAACACGTCAGCAAATGAACGTAGTTTCGCAAACCTTTATTCAGTCATTTCTTGATTAATCAGAGACAGCATTTGGCTTCATGAAATCCCTAAGAACGGTATAACTGAAGCAAATAGACGGTTTTTTGTTTAGTCAGATCATTCTTGTCCCAATTCAAGACATATTTCAACAAAGTAACGCAACGCAGGTTGATAAATTCGGGCCCTTAAGCTGAATTTTATCTCCTCTTTCAGTTCGGAATTGGCGAGTTCTTGCTTCTTAGAATTTACTGTTATCCTGCCAGCTGAGTTGAGTTTTCTAGGAAGATTGATAGGAAATCTGCTGGCGGGGTAAGGTGCACAGTTAGCCTGGTCGAAAATCGTAGCTTGCCGGCCTATTTCGCTGTCTACTTCCATTTTTCGCCCTATAAGACCACTTTGCAAAATGGATTACCAGTTAGTATCGACACGAACGTAAAGAGTTCTACGAGAGGGGATTTGATGCAGATATTTAAGATCTCGTTTCTTCCGTTTCTTTGACGCTAATAAAAAGTTTGTGTACCGGCCAATACAATTTCATTTGTACTGTAATTTGGTTGCTTATACTGTTGGCTTACGCTCTTAAAAATCAGTTGCAATTCTAGTTGGCTCATTCTCGCACTGGAAATGACACTTTGCCACTCTCGAAACAACATTCGGCGATTTGCACTGATTCATTATTTGAATATCTGAATTTAAACGGCCTGAGACTGAAATTGAGACAAGAGATTATTGTTCTTTTTTATGCTTTTGACTTTCCGAAACTGAAGATCAAAGCTGACAAAATTACAGCTTCCTCATTTTCCCATTGAAAACTGAGACATTTTTGCCAAACACAAGGAATGCAATATTCCAGGGCTTACTTCCAGTGTTACTGAGAGCTAGAGTTTGACTTGTCGTACCGCCAACGAAAACTCATGTTTTATCACCATAGTCAAAAACTGAATTTAAAATCTGGTTCTCTTCTTTCCAATCTGATTTGTTCTTATTCGGGATTATTTGAATATTAATTCGCGTTTGAAAAATTGAGAGAGGAAATTATTGTTGTTTATATTTTGTATATACTAAACGGCTTGCCAAAAAAGTTCTAGTTGCCTCAATAATTTTCGTACCGGGAATAACATTTTTGTCGCTCTGACAACACAAGAAACCAATTTTCCTGCGTCAACGCAAGAAAGTTCGACAAGTCATTATGTCAACGAGAACTCAAGTTTTATCACCAACTTTCTGTTGCGATCAGTTAGGCCTTCCGCCGAAAAAACGACGTTCATGAGTGCCTCTGAGAGCGACTCAGTTGCGAGAATTGATTTCTATAAAACAGACCAAGATCGAGGACCGAAGAACCAGTGAGGTTTATTATAGTTAATAAATTAAACAGGTGTGAGAAAAGAAAATTGAACATCTTGCTGTATATACATACCTTACCGCCGTTTCCGTGAAAGTTTTCGACACCGCGTTTAAGTTATCGGCCAACATCACCCCGAAGTCCGAGAGGTCATCCTGTAAATTTCAGTTTTTCGGAAAGTTAATTATTTTACAATTCCAACTCGTGCCAAGAACATGGTGTTCCACCACGAAAAATATAATTTTGAATTAATTAGGTGTCCGGTTACGTGAAAAATCTTGCTTGCATAAGTTAATAGTTTCAGTAGGCTCAACTGACGATCGAATGTGGCAAGTAAAATAGCTACTAACCGACGAAATCCAATAAAAAACCAGTGTAATAACCGCACAAATAACCACCGCCACACTCAGATTTTAGAATTCAATAATACACAGGTGAACAGATGATAGATGCGATTCTCATCTGTAAACTTCAACCACAGTTGACACGAAGTGTCATTGCATTGATTGAACATCACAGGTCTAAAACGTCACTGGGAGAATTGTTTTAGGATGTGTCTCGGCTTTAGAACTCTTGTATTGATATTAAATACACCTCGCATCAAATTGATTTGTAATGTTTAGATGACCCTACATTGACACTCTGAATGCCATTTATCCAAGTTTCGGCTATTAAGGCTTATCAGTTCCATATCCCCCTCTCCCCAAAGGAAGATAGGGTTATGTGC
Organism: Pachyseris speciosa; assembly: GCA_016490735.1. NCBI lineage: Eukaryota > Metazoa > Cnidaria > Anthozoa > Scleractinia > Pachyseridae > Pachyseris > Pachyseris speciosa. The sequence goes on along the minus strand of JAEMWC010000756.1, from coordinate 271,352 downwards.
AGTCGTCAATTTCATCGACAGAATAAAATTTATGCCAAAAGAGTTATGTGATCAGTTGTTTGAATTCGTAATATCAGCGAGAATATAATGATCGTTGTTTTACTAACTTTTTTTTATACCCGGGAGGATGCGACGCTCGTCCATTACAACAACCGTCTGATGGACAAGCCTTCATGGCACCCCTTAACTGAAATCTGTGATTAGCTACTAAAATGAGGCCATTCAGACTATAATTTCTCATTCATTTAATACTGAAGAAGTTTCATAAAATATACTGTAATGTACAAATAGAATTTTCGAGGGCCCATGAAACAATCGATGTTCTCTTGAATGAGTAAAACATATTATTTTGATTTCTGCAATTCAAAGTTTGCTACAATATCAATATTCAACAGGTTTCCCTGTTTCGCATGTTTGGCGTTTTGATCATGGTCACAGACTGTACATTTAGTGTGATGCTTAGCCGATTCAACTCAAACAAACAGTGTATATCGTACAGCTAGGGTCGATAGTCAGTGCATGATGGGACCCAGGCCAAAATAGAATATCATATCGCCGGGCCGGCGAGAAATTCAGAAATTTCAGCCCAATTTTCACGGCTGTTTATTTGCCTTCTTCCTCTGCTGTTATTGGCAGAAGTAATTAATTCAATTTTGGAATTCGCTGAAATGTTTGCCCTCTGTCAGCTTCCTTGAGCGAGTTCCTTCTCCTGAAGCCACCACAAGTGCACGCGAGGGTGAGAACAAGAAAATTCACTTGGCTCAAGCAATCACATAAAAAACATTGGTCGGCCTCCTGGCTGTGAAATACGGGTAAAAGTTGTACTTATTTTTCATCGTAACCCAAGAAAAACACGCTCATTGTAAATAAAAGCTCAACAGAGCAAACAGTTTAATCTGACAGTGACTTCCTCCTCCCGTTGATTCCCCTTAGGGGAGGGGAGGTGACCAAAGCTATAGTTTTGGGAGTCGCTTGTTTTCCTTTCTATCTTTCTTGATAAAGTCGCGTTTAAGTCGAAGTTGAAAGACACGAATACATCAAATGTAGAAATAGCTTTTCCTTCGGAGAAAGTCTACCGAAAGGCGAAAAACGTTATTCACACCAGGCTTCGTTTCTTGCGTTATTCCTCGAGCATGGGGCGGCCTGTCGGCAGACTGCTTGAAGGCGGCCTAAACTCCGAGAAAGTTTCACATCGTGGGGTTTTTAAGAAATTTCGCTTTTGCTCTGTCCTTTTTATATTTTACGATGAATCATTTTCTGACTGATGCAATACTGCAGGGGAAAGGAAGATTTCGAGGGATGTTTGTTTATTCAGATCTGAATCTAAAGAATTGACTAATCATACCTCGTGAGAACGTCTTGTTAAGTTGCCACTGACCGCCGACCAGTTAGCTCAGTGGTAGAGCGCCGGACTATCGTGCGGGAGGTCGCGGGTTCAAAACCTCGGCCGGACCAACACTCAGGGTCTTTAAATAATTGATGAGAAAGTGCTGCCTTTGTAATGACATCTACAAACGGTTAGACTTTCTAGTCTTCTCGGATAAGGACGATAAACCGTAGGCCACGTCTCACAACTCTTCATAATTCTCTGATTCTGTGGGACGTAAAAGAACCACTAGGGACGTAACAAAACTCTGGCAGTGACCACCCCTAGTGCTGACCTGTTCCATTCAGCAAGTGGCCGGATTGGCGTGATGTCCCAAAAAGGCTTATGGTGTATTAGGCCACACGCATAACAGCCATACGTCAATGGGACTTTGCCGAGTGCTGAAATCATGTAGATGTAAATCTTTATGCTTCGATTGGAGAAAGAGGAGATGGGCAAAGGAATATGATGAATATGAATGAAACCAAATGCCTCACAAAGGGGTGCGAAAGAGGAAGGTCGAGGAACAGGTAAGTGGGACTATATGTACATATGAGAGAGATCTGGGTATGAGATTTACACAAGTCTAGTCCCAGATCCTCCTCAATTGCAAAGTTAACCATGTGGCCTTACTACAATATTGAAGGGCTTGGTGGAAAACTATGCCAAGTGGATTTTGTATTTTTTTTTTTATTTTTCTTAAAAATTGCTGATTTTCGCATACGGGTTTGTTTTTATATGGTAAACATTGCCCTGCATTTTTTTTCCGCTACTTTGCGCGTAGTCTTTGAGAAAACATGGGCCAAAAGACGCGTTCACCCAAATAACCACTTACAGTTTGCATAGTTTTCTACCAAGCCCTTCAATTTCTTCAGTCGCTTTGAATGTGGAACTGTGCTGAAAATTGTGTTTGGAAAAGCAGACAAAATTTCCACAAGTAAAATGTAGGGCTTTTCTGACATTGTAATTTGTGGAACAGCTGTACATGCTGCAGCTGTTATTTATAACAATCACAAACTTAATTTTTAGCAAGGTCCTCCACTCAGCAAAGTCCTCCTCCATGTAAAACCCGAACATGGACAAAACAGAACCCATTCTATGAAGAAAAATGCCAAATCGAGCTACACTACCAGTTCAACAATCAAAATGGATGAATGATACAACAATAATTATTCCTGACAAGACATTTACAAACGTTATTTTAATTTCAGAGAATTGAACCAGTCATTTTTTTCAAACGTCACACATCCAAGTTTTGCCTGTGCAGATATTGTCCTTGTTTGCTCTTCTTTGTCTTCCTTGGGGTTCAGTTTGGCTGTCATTACTGTGAAATTTTCTCCTATGTCTTCCTCATTGATAATGAAGTTCACATTAGAGTCTACGTCAATTGCTTTAGACTTTACTTGAATTGCTGAAGAAACTGATTCCTCTAATGTCTTTATGTTGATGTTTCCTGCAAGAAATGAGAAATTATAATATTTCCCAGCAAAAGAATCTTCACGCTGTTGAAAGTGACCTTCCTTACACTAATTGCTTACACTTAAGATAAAAATTTGTAGTCTCCTCAGTTCCCTTTTGGCACTGATGCGTTGTCTACAAAACTCAGGCCTTTTTTGAAGACCTTTTTGGCACAAAATGACAAGCTACCAACTGACATGTTGGCTTAATTGGTAGAGCACCACACTGTACAGGTATTGCAGTGGTCGTGGGTTCGAATTACACACAAACCCATTGAGCGAAATTTATTCCAGTTTCATTTCTGCAATAATATTGAAAAAAGGTTGCACTAACTTACAGTTGTCATGATCCATCTCATCCTTTGCTTTATAGTATTGTGCATTTGCATGGGTAAGGTATAAATAATTATTTGTTTTTGGTGTAAAATTTCCAAAACCCATCAAGTTTTCCTTTCTCACAAACATATATTCATTACAGTCGTCAATCAGTGTGGTTTCAAAAAAATTTCAACTGCAACATTTTACATCTGTTTGGTAAAACTGCAAACCAACTGAACATGTAACTATTTACCTTCCTCTGATTTTAGTGTTACATCATCGTGATGTGACAAGCTGACATTAATATTCCCACTTTTGGTAACTGCCTTTAGTTTTCCAGAAGCTGAACCAACTGAAATGTCTCCACTGTCAACTTTTACCTCAGTCAACCCTGAACATGTAAACAAAATGTTTAATTCAAAACCAATGCTGTTCCTACAAGATTATTTGCTGGATATTTTGCCCACAATGTACAAGTTGTACTGACAACAACAACTTTATTTCCCTTTGTCTAACAACACAAATTACGAATGATCGTAAAGTGGTTGCTCCAATAATATTAGGGTAGTTTATATTTTGAAGTAACATGTTTGATGACATTGCTGGCACGGCTAATGAGCACCCTAATATTTTATGAATGACAAAATGAAACCTCGTTATCATATGACCCGTATGGCCTTGCGTGCGCTTTCATTGTGAAACTACTGAGAAAATCCCCATATGAGGGCCATACCGAAAAAGCCGTATGGCCCTGTTAAAAACACTTACGGTCCGAGCGATAAGAATTTAGAGGATTTCGTTGCGTCTATTAAATTATGTAAATTGAGTTTACAACCAGAGAACAAATACAAACAACATATTAGATCAATTTTCTGCGCAAATTTGTCAAACCTTATGCCAAATATTTTCCCGTCTGGCCCTCCAACTCAGTCAATAAGTACATATTCCTCTATTGATACAATAATATTATTAAGAACTCACCATGAATATCTCCTAGTCTGACATGCCCTCCTTTAGAAGTTAATTCAGCCCTCAGCAGATATGTTGCTTCGACATCAATATCACCATCTTCCACATCCACACAAAATTTTTTCCCTTGTAGTTTTTTCACAGAAATATTTCCTTTCCTCTTTGCATCAAGAATTCCAAATCCAAAAAGTAGCTGTGAATCACATTTTATGTAACCACCATTTGTCTCCACACTCAAACGTGATCCTCTCAGATTTTTCAACTCACAAGAACCTTGATCAGTCACTATCTCATAGAGTTGCCCTTCAAGGTTTCTGATATCTACATTAGCATCACCCCTGACTTCAATTTCTGCACCATAATCAACAGGAACATGGAAATGTAAGCTTATGTCCTTTGGAGGGTATTGGAATTGATGCTGCTCTGAGCAAGTCACCTAAGAATAAAAAAACCAACAATAAAATAAGGGGAGTAAAAGCTTATTCAAAAGAAAATCCTTGCATTTTCTCATATAGGCATACATATAGATACAATGAAAAATAATTTATAGCAACCATTGCATATTAAAAAAACTATTGTTTATTTTGCAGGCATCAGAGTATACCTCATGCATTACACTGTATATGTGAGTCTCATGCCTATGGATCAAAGTCATCGATCTTACGCATCATGAACAATTTCTCATGCCTGACTCAAGATTACGCTTCCTTTAGCACATTAACAACAAAAGTCCAATTCGATTTCCCCGAAAAAGTTTCCAGTAGACGGTGAGTCCTTACTGTATGAGAATGGACTAAAAAGTCACATTTCAGTTTGCTTCTGAGGGACTGGGAATGAGCTTAAACTAGCTTTGAAAGTTACTTTGAAAATGTTCAGAAGTCATTGAAACAACTTCAGAAATTTTTGATAGCATTCGGACGTCTTTGGGAAATTGGCTGAAGTAGCTGGAACATTTTCGGAAATCCTGGTCATGAGGTAATGAAAATCTCATGCATTTCACTAGAAAAAGTTGGCAGGTATAGGGGTAACATTGCAAACATGCTTCACTGAAAGTGGTCTTCACAGATTTGGAAAGCCACATCACATGCAACCTAATCCTAGTGTATGAGACAAGTATATTTATTTGTTTAATTATTTATTTATTTGAAGGTGTCAATCTTAATGGCAGAAAATATGGATGCAGTTAATTTACATGTAAGGATTAGGGACGAACTTGGACAGCATCATTACTTCAGCATTTTGCGAGGGAAATATTGTATTCTCACCTTACATAGTCCCTTGAAGGGGACATAAACACCTTCACCACATATTTTATGTCTTGCTGAAATGCTGTCTTCACTTTTGGGGAGAGTTCTTAATCGTTTTTAGTCTCCAAGTAAAGAAATGTGGGGAGCAGGGTTGGCGCAGTGGTGACTTTTTGTGTCCACGATTCGATTCCCGGACTCTGCGTCATAAGTGGGCTGAGTTTGTTGGTTCTCTACTCTGCTCTGAGAGGTTTTTCTCCGGGTACTCTTGTTTTCCCCTCTCCTCAAAAACCAACATTTCTCGGCCACACAAGCTTGCAGCTTTAAATTGTAACCGTGTATAAATAAAGTTTCTTTACCTTTTTTTGACTGGGAGTTTCCTAATGGATTCAGTCATGTTTCTTGAGTTAAACTGTCCAAGTTTGTCCAGCAACAAATTAAAATTGACTTGCTAAACCCAGAATCCATTACTTCCGCATTTCGCGGGGAAAATATTGAATTTTTACCTCTACATAGTCCCTTGAAGGAGACATGACAGCCTTCACCACATATTTTATGTCTTGCTGAAATGCTGTCTTCACTTCTGGTGAGAGTTCTTCCTCTGTTTCTGTCTCCAAGTAAAGAAATCCTACTACAGCTTTGATATCCCCAAATTCTACAGGATCGATGGGTTTAATGTTGACTGAATAAGGACTCTTGATGATAATTGTCGGCGGCCTACTGAACGGTGCTGGGATGTTTGTGTGGTCCAAACACTGTGTCTTGTAGCGAATCTGAGAACGATAGAACAGGACAGCTGCTGGTGTGAGACTTGAAAACAATCTACTAGTTTTTAACATTCTAAAAGTCTGAATATAGCGAAGAAATCACAGAAAATATTAGTTTAAAGCTTTCCTAAGATGTCCGCCATATTGATTTTTTAGATTTTTTAGGCTTATCTATACCAGCGGTCGCACGTTCTGCGCAAGCGATCAGGTGAATCCTATTTCCAGGACCTCTCGGTTGACTTCCAACTGTCAAGATGGCGACCACATTTGATCAGGAGCTGCGAAAGGTAAGGATCACCCTAGCCTCGCAATCTTTGTCACTCAAAGGTTATAAAACGAGGAAAGATTTTGACCTTATGTTATCTATACATTTATACCAAAATACGAAGCCATTTGATGTCGTTTTCTAAGAAAAGATCATTATTTCCAACTATTTTCATCCAAAACAAAATCATTGTGTACCATGATCCTTTTTCTGAGGAGTTTTCATCAGCTTTTCTAGTGACACTTGGAGAAAGTACATACATGACTTGGCAAGTGTCCTTTACGTGTGTACTTGCTGGCATTTATCTCAGGTTACTTGTCGTCTGCCGTCAGCACACGAGACTCACATGTACATGAGGCTCTGCCAGGGGAGGGTCCTATACCTGCCAACTCTCACGCATTTTGCGTGAGTCTCACGCCTGCGGACCAAAGACGTCGATCTCACGCATTGAGGACAATTTCTCACGTCTGACTTAGAAATCAGGATGACTTGTTCTTTAACACATTAACAACAAAAATCAATTCAATATTCCCCGTAAATGTTCCAACCTGAATGGTGCTTAATGTCGAGTTTGAGTCCTAACTGTAGCAGAACGCGCTAAAATGTCACGTTTCAGTTTGCATTTGAGGGACTGAAATACGTTCGAAAGCCATCAGAAAAGCTTCAAATAGCTTTGGAAGTGTTCAGAAGTCATCGGAGAAAGCAGATCAGACGGAAGTCACCAGAACATTTTCGGAAATTCCGGTCATGAGGAGACGAAAGTCTAACCCAGTTGACTCAGAAAAAGTTGGCAGGTATAGGGCCCTGTGTCGCTTGTCTGAATTTTAAAATCTCCCGTGTTGGTGTTTAAATAGCTAATTCTTGGCCTCAATGCCACTGTCAAAATTTTGCCAGGAATGATGTTGCCTGTCGGGATTTCATTTTCTGTGCTGCTGCTACCTTTTGGGCCACGTTGCTTGTTGGAATTTACCCTGGCAGGGGCTCATAAATGTACTGTGAATGTCAAGCATTAATTTTCCCCCAGGTACATGTATACAGTGTCAAGTAATTCAATTTAAAGGTGCATCTTCAAACTGATGAATGCAAAATTGGAACATGATGTCAGACTTCATGGAGTCGTAAAGGCACATGAGGGTACTTACAGTATTTGACAAGGGGCCACCCTCCTCATCACTGGAGAATCTTGCGAGCTCAGATCCTATTGCTAGAAAGTAATGGCAACCAAGAAATTTGTCAAATAATATCTTCACCTACCTTTGTATAAAGCCATGCATTAACAGAAATACCAATCTCAGGTTAGCCTTAAATCATCCAAAGCCCCCTTGATGATTTTTTAAGACACAGCATCGTTTCGATCCATTTCCATCCTTGCCATCCGTAGCAACAGGAGAGAGGAAACAGTTTCAATACCTTCAAATAGTCTTTAATAACAAAACTAGAGCATTATTTTTGGAATTCAGTTGATGTGAAGACACCTTCTAGCTTTTTATAAAGTTTCCAAGTAGTGTTACATTGCCCCTTCAAAGTGCACCCCTCTTCACTTCAGGCTTTTCAGGAGCTTCAAGGAAAAATGATTGAAACTACGCAGCGGGTAAAGCTTGCAGAAGGTCAAATAATGCAGCTAAGAAGGAATATTACTCATGCCAGATTGACAGACCAAGAGTTAGCTTCCTTACCTCCAGACACAAGGACCTACAAATCAATAGGAAGAATGTGAGTCTAGCAATTTAGGGTCATGGTAATTTTGGTGGCACTTTTTCATCATCATTAGAATGTCTAACTAATGACTGATCAGCGTTATGGTAACATTCATGCATTCTATTTGTTTTTTACAAATTTGGCTATGGTCAGTTCGGAAGTCTTTTTGACTTTATAATCAAGAGAGTGACAATCTTATATTTTGAGCAGTACTTACAAAAATGTTTGCCAATGTTGCTTTCATATCAGAAGAACTGAGGTGGCATTAAGTGTATATGAGTGATGTTACTTTGTGTTTAAATTACAACAGGTTTGTACTCCAGCCTGTGTCTTACATTAGAAAGGAATTAGAAGAAAAACTCCAGAGTAATGAGGAAAAAATTAAAAGCATTGAGGTAACATAATTGCATTGAACAACTACTATTTTGGAACAAAATATGTCTATTCATTATGCATTAATTTTTTTTAATTACACAAAATAATGTTGTGTTGTATTTGTTATTGGCTGCTTCTGAAAAGTTCTTTAAAGTGAATAATTATATTTAGCATTCACAGCCAGCCAGAGTACCGTATTTCTTCTTCTATAAGCCGAGCGGTTAATAACTTGCAGATCAGAAAAATATTTTTCTACTAACAGCTTCTGGTTGATAGGCTTCTCAATGAGGAACCCGCAGCAATTTAAGTTGCAAAGATGATGGTTAGTGTATCTGAGGAAAAGAAAAGCTTCCAAATTAAAACCAAATACTGTACAAACAGACAGGCACCCCATATCCAAGTAGCCACATTGTAGGTTTGCAGTTTTTTCACTGTTGCAAATTGAGTTTCTAAGTCAATAATATGTTGAGCAACCAGCTAAGAAAAGTTAGGTGAAGAAAAATCTTGAAAACTTGACTTGACTCTTGTAAACTGACTTAGGAATGGAATGTGAAATAGATAATGTGAAGGTCAAAAACAATTGCATGCAAGGAACATGTACATTATACATGAAATGAATGATTTTCCCCTTTATATTGCAGGCCAACAAAGAATATCTTCAGAGAAGTGTCAAGGAACACGAAGACAACATCAGAGAGATGTTAGCTAGTAGACCAAAATAAATTTTTAAGACTCGTATAACTTTGTTTTCAATGGTTTTGTTCTGGGTGGAATAAGAGTGAAGGGCATACAGTAGCAGCTTCAATGTGCCAGCTTATACATGTAGGGACCTCTGAACTCTATTACAGTAAGCTGCACAATTTGGCAAAAACTGATGCCCCTAGGACTAGTAATGGTGTCAAGTTATAATGGACTCAAAAGGAATGCCGCTGCACAATTTGGCAAAAACTGATGCCCCTAGGACTGGTAATGGTGTCAAATATAATAGACTCAAAAGGAATGCACGAGTGCAAATTAAAAGGACACTAATCTTTTTAATTGACCAGGCAAACACTGTTCCAAAGTAAAAGTAATTATTTCTTTCATAGAGCGGTTTTCAATTGAGTGATTGTTGGTTTTGCTTTGGCTTTGCATTGCTTCGCTCTGTGATTGGTCAGCTAAAACTCACACCACTTTCTCAACCAATGAGAAGCAAAACCAAAACCAATCATGACTTGCACGCGCACACGCACAAGCTTTGCACAGGCTATTAGTAATTACTTCGAATTCTGATTGGTTCATTGCACTGTTTCAGTCTGTTGTGATTGGCTGGAGTAATTGCTTTGGTTTTGGTTTTACGACACTCAGTTCAAAACTGCTCTAGACTGTCCTGAAAGTTGTTTTTCGTTGTTACTTTATGATTTGTCATGGTGACCTCAGTGATCTCTGCTGTATTGGGCATGGACCAGTCAATCCAGCAGGGGTCCCCAGGGTTTGACGACATTGTTATTATTCTTATTTCCATACAGTGTACTGCCCCTTTCAAAACCAAGTGAATTTCCAACTAATGATTGTCATTGACATCCTGCAAACTGTCCTTTTGATTGTACAGTGCAAATATTTGTTTTCTGTGACATCCTCTCTGGGAGGATTCAGGGATCCATATTCACACTCGTCCGGTCATCCAAGACGACCAAATAGTCGTACAGACGAGTAAGTTAACTCCAAAACTCGTCCTTTGGACGAGTAACATTTTAACTCTACCATAACATCTTTTCTAAATTTTCATAATTATGATGTTATCATGTAAAATGCATTCTGATCACTCCTCGTCCTTTTGGAACTTTCAGGAAACAATGAATAACGTGCAAATTTCGTCTGCAATGAAATCTTAATTTTGAGCGCCTTCTTTATTATTGAAGGCTCAATTTTCATTTAGTTAACCGCTGGTATTTCTCTGAAGAACAGCATTTGCACAGAACGTGACAGTAATGTTGTTCGACAGCTGGTCGAAACGAGATCTGGAGATATTTGGAAGTTGTTTTGCCGCCTCCAGTGAAGGAAAAGAAAAGTGAAGCTGGTGCTTCTGAAAAAGAAGCCTGGTTGAGATATGAACAGGAAGAACGCAAGCGTACCTTCTTGCCCTTCTGGCAAACGAACAACCATGGCTGGCGTTGGTGCACTGTGCATCAGCATCTACTGAGTCCACAATTCAAACAGTTGCAACTGGGAGCACAGCGTTTTGCGAACTTTGCAAGACTGCATCAAAATTAGACAGAATTATTACCCAGAAAAATTAGTTAGCAGATGGCTGCTCTTAATGTCGTTTGGAGTCCATTACGATTCATGAGACCACCGCTAACCGTCTTTTCAGCTGTCTTTACAAGTGACAAACAAATATATAAGGCGGAGTATTGCACAACGGAAATAAAAAAAGGCAAATGTTCCAGTTATACATAATTTTGTCACAGTTTTTTCTATAATTCTGCACTTTCGCAAGGGCAAGCAAAATTTTGCCAGGGCAAGTACAGCACCTGGCTTACTTGCCCGGCTGACGACTTTGATAAAAATCTGATGATTGACAGTAGAGAAAAATGTAAATTTAGCGGCTGGTTATTTTGAACTTAAGAATTCACATGTTAAAGAAAAAAAACCTGCCTTCTGCAGGAGAGTTCATCTTCCCTTAGTCATTTAACAATCAGCTATTCTGGTTAACTTTCTTATCCTGAAAAGATGGTGTATCATACATAGCAGATGAATCTGGTGAGGACTGTTGAGTACACAGCAGTAATGATTCAGATACATTCAACCGCCAGTTACCAGAAAGGGAAATGTAATGTGCATTATCCTTTTTAATAATAATAAAACCATTTGTTTAGCACTTTATCCACTAACTGCCTTATGGCGCTTTACAGTTCTACAATAGAAATTAATTAAAACAAATAAAAAATAAATACATATATAAAATTACAAGAAAAGCTTGTCTAAAAAGATGAGTCTTCACATTTTTCTTAAAAATAGATACAGCAATCTAGTTTGCCTAATTCAGATGGGCAGCGCTTTCCATAGCTTCGGAGCTGCAACAGAGAATGCCCTGTCACCATAGGTCCTTTGAATGGACTCGGGATAAAAAGATGGCATTGGTTAGCAGATCTAAGGTTTCAACTTGGACTGTAGCGATATAATAACCCCCCACCCCCACCCCTTGTTTGCACAGGTGTTTGCACAGCAAATCCAGCGTGAAAGAAAGTGCTTTAATTAACTGGGATTGAAGAGTTGTTTGTCAATGTCAAAACTTTCTTATTTAAAGTGTACATGTACCTAGCCCCAAAATATTTTTTTTTTCGCTTAAATAAATCTTTATACCTGGCCAATGCGCAATGTGCAATGCGGTTTGAACAGGTGCAAAGATTTATTTAAGCGGAAATAAATGTTGGGGCTGGGCACACTTTATATGCTTTTGTGTTCAGGTTTATAGTTGACAAGCAAGGAAATTTTTAAGTTGAGTAAAAATGCTCAAGACCATGAGATCACTGAAGTGGTGTAGCATCTATCGACTCGGACGCAAATGCACTCCAAAATAAAACCTTAACGAAGTTTCTAACTTCGATTGTGGGCTGCCTGTGGCCGGAACATTGTGCCTTTCTCCTCCCCAGAAAGTAAACCTCTTTGGCCAACTCGTTGGCAGTGTTGAATGCTGGGTAGCCGATGAGCAGGGACTTAAAAAAGTTGAGGACATCACTCGTAGTTGGGAAGTACATGTATTGGACTGACGAGAAAGTCTTCTTTTAGTAACAACACAAAGGACTGGAGATTGAGCGATTATTTTAGAAAGTCGATTGGATCGTGTTTGTTGATGGGTTGCGTCCTTCAACGGACTTTGAACAAATATACACAAATCAAGACAAACCCGCAGTGACCTGCTTCGATCGAAGGTGTATTTTACTGACATAAATACCGTGTGAGAGCAATATATCTATACGCTTAAGATATTTGTTAACTGACTAACAGGAAGATTAGATGTTGGAGGAAGCCATCTTTGGTAAGTTGCCGCTTTAGATTTTAAAAACGTCGAATGTCCGTACCGACCGTACGTAAACGACGTCGTAAACCAAAACAGCTTTAATTAGGTCTGTTTTTTCATTTAAGCTTACCTTTGTAGCAACACAAGCTTAAGTAATAATTCACGTCAAACAATGATCATTTACCGTGTTGTTCTTGTTAGGATTTAATTTTTGCTACAATTATTCTTTTTTAAAACTGACTGAAGGCTCTTTAAGAATCGAAGCCAAATTGCGTGGGTCAGTTCATATACATTTGTAACTGCGGTATCAATGCCAGTTGCTTAGAAAGTGTCACTTTGAACGGCAGTTGTTGTGAAAATGTCTTTTGGAGGACTCGTTACAAGTCAGCTTAACTCCCAGGACCGATTTAGTTTACAATCATTTTTTACCAACAGATTTTTTTATCTTTGATGGCAGCATTTCAGGGGCACCCAACGAGCCAAATTAAGCAAAAGCTGTAGAAAGGCATTTTTAAGTGCCTTATGGTGTTTGAAGTCTGTTTAAAGCGATGTTTTCGTAAGCTAGAAGACGTTCATCTGTCCGGATTCCCTAGCTGAAATTGTAATTCCCCCGAAAATGTTAGGGAACAAAATCTTCCTTCGAGAAAATGCAAGCTGAAATGAAATTTCCACAAACTCTCTAGGGAACGATTTTCTTTCCGAAAATGCTAGCTGACGTTTATGACTGCCAAAAACAGCAATTACGACTTTCCGAAAAACTCGGGCTATGATTTCCCAATTTCGAATCTTTTAGGCCGCATTTTAGTTACAAAAATCCAAGTGCACTCTTAAATCAATGCCGAAAGCGCAAGGCGAATTACCCTCCACCGAACAGATCTCTACCGAAACTTGTCGTTGGGTGCCCCTGGCATTTAGCAATCCTACATTGCTGATAGTTTTTCAAGTGACTAATGGCTAAGTAGCCTCCCACGCAGTCGTTTTTAGGGGACTCGTATTTCACCTCCTCCCCACTAACGCCTGCTTACCCGAAGCCAACATTCCTTTCCCGCCGCTTAGCCAATCACATTTTACCTACTAAATTCTGGAAGGTTGACCTTGACCTCGGTACGCTTTTCGCGGGATAGTTGCAAAGACAGAGCTTGAGCAAGCTCTGATCACCGTTTGCTCTACGTTCAAAATTTTCTGTTGAAATGTTTATCAACTGGCTTGAATTTATGAATTTGTGAGAGAAAATAGCGATAATATTTTCGTCAATATGCCAATTAGTTACGGAAAGTCGCTTATTTATCAAGCAAGCTTCGCCTTCAATCTTCGATATCCTCGCAGCTGGTCATGTTGTAACTGTTGTCACCTCTCGTAAATTTGATGAAGGGCCAAGTCAGTTATTTAAGAAGTATTGGCATATCTTCGGTTAGTCTGAGTGATTTGGAGGAAGGAAACTTTGCCATCGGTAGACCATAGCGTGCAGTGGATCGAGTGAGCTTTTAAAACTAAACTTTACTGCATAATTTTACCGTCCGCTTCTCGTGAACTGAAGAAAAAAGTACGAATTGGCGCAGTCTATGTCATCAGTGTTTGATAACTTCTGACCGATTCTCCAGGACGATTTGGGGTCGCTGTGCGGGCGAATTTCATCTGATTTAATGCGAGACCATGAGAGATCGAGCTTTCTTGTACCATGTGTGATAATCCAGTGGGTAATTTCATGTCGGTCTACTCTTTGTTTGATCGACTCATGAAATGCTTCAGATTTCTAACTTGGTCATGTCTAAATTCTTATTGCTTTTTCAGATTTTGAAAGTCTCTTGTAACGCATCATATTACTCAAAAACAAATTGGCTCGAGCGCTTTGATGTGTTTACAAATTCACGAGAGAAAGAAGCATGCATAAGGATTAATTTTACTTGTCATCGCTGGACAGTTGCTCGATCGTGATTGGCTAGGATGCCCGCAAGTCAAACAATGGGAAAGGAATGTTGGCTTCGGGTAAGCAGGCGTTTGTGGGGAGGAGGTGAAATACGATTCCCCTAAAAATGACTGCGTGGGAGGCTAATGGCTAAGTTACCGGGTGAAACCCTTCCCATTCCCCCTCGGGTTTAAACATGGCCCCCATAGCGCCAAGATGCAGTCCAATTGCAGTCTAATTTCAAAGTATTGGTCGGATGAATAATACAAATTGCAGGAAGCGCAATCTTTCCACTATACAGCAGCTGGTAGACCCTGCTATCGCTAACACTGAAGAGATGTTACTTGAAAGATTGCCTTCCTCAAATAAGCACCACCCCTGAGTTAGTGAGTTAGCCCTGCTCTTAGGAGCAAAAATATTAAGTGCTGCCCTCAAATATGTGCCGCACTTCTCAACAACAATACAGTGCTTTCTTGAAGTGTTGTTTTAACACTGTTTTAAATGCATGAAAAAAAAGGAGGAAATTTTAAATCAAGTGAAAATTTATTAGCATTTAAATTAACAATTTTTCTCTGTTCAAAAATATGTATAATCAACTCTCATTAGCCTGTTTTAAAATAAGTAATACACCTGTCAATTAGCACTGCCATCAAATAAGTGCCGCATCAGTGAGTTGAAAAGTTTAATCAGTGCTATGGCACTCTTTCAAATGAATGTGGTAATCAGAAATAAAATATTGTAAATGGTAGCCAAAGGAAACAACTTCTACTACCTCCCACAGACTGTCCTTTTATCCTAGAACTATTATTTAACAAATAGATTCCATGTTGCTGTGCGTCTGTTCAGTAATAGATCACAGATGGTGTCAAACTGTGGTAAAAACAAAGAAGTGGCACACGAGCCACAGTGTGTCACTGATGTTTTTACTGCATTTTGACGTCTTCTGTGATCTATTACTGAACAGACGCACGGCAACATGGAATCTATTTGTTTTATATAATAAAGAAACAAAATGCAAGCGAAAAACTTGTTATTTTCACATTTCTGGAAGAAAGTGGGACGTGATGACATAATCCGTTCATCTGTCCTCTAATAGATCATAGCTACGAACCGATCACAACGCGCAAACTATTCACCTTATTATATAAAGTACAGTGGAACTCTTTACCTCCAGATGTCTTTACTCCCTCAGCTGATCCTACTCAATTTCAAACCAATAAATATTGGTCTAAAATCACCCACAAATTAGTTATTTAGATAACCCCATTTTGCTGTAAGTTTTTTGTTTATTTATTTGTTTTTTTTTTCGCTGACCACACTGGCTGATAATCCTAATTACATGTATTTACTTTGGCAATGAAGTTTGCCTGCTCCCTTTCCTCAGATCTGCCCCTGATTTTTGCTGTCTCATTTCTTTATTACTAATTTTGTTTTACTAGAAAGCAAGCAGAGAATGGAAGTAATCCCACAACAACAACAGCAAGAGGAAGAGAAGGTTGTAGTCCCACCCTACAGAAGCCCAGAATGCCATAACAAGTCTTTTCAAGTCATGAACACTTTACGTGAACAAAATCAACTTTGTGATGTTCTGTTGAAGGCTGCTGGCAATGAAATTCCTGCACACAGAGTTGTTTTAGCATCATCCAGTCCCTACTTTCTTGCAATGTTTACTGGAGAGTTGTCTGAGAGTAGACAGACAGTGGTAACCATGCGTGAGATTGATAGCCATGCTCTTGAGCTACTGGTCCAGTACGTCTACACTGCGGAGATTGAAGTTACAGAGGATAATGTTCAGGTAAGGGTTTGTCAGATTTAGGTCTGTTAACAAACAACAAACACAAACTGAAATTCATGTACCGTCGGTGTACATTATATGTATAATTATGTATAATAGTTACTTGAAATGATACTAACTCCTTCCAAACCTAATAGTTACACTTACTGTGATCCCTTCAAATACTTGATGTTGTTTCTGTAGTATCAGGCGAGGAAGAAGACAGGCTGTGAACAACACAATAAGGTTTATTCAAGATGGTGGAACTCCATCACACATGATTACTAGGTTCCCAGCATGCAATGGAAACTACAATAATCCTACAGTTTCCACCATAAATTACAGTCTGTGGAAAAAGGTTTTGAATACATTGTATATTCTTAAAAAAAAAAAAAAAAAAATATAGACAACAGGAATCTGATGGCAAATAATATTTGTTGTCAAGTTTCTGTTCTGGATATTTTGTACAATCATGTAAAATTCTATATTTTCTGTGGACTTCAAGAATAAAATGTTGTATTTGGAAATTGATGATTAACTGAGTTGATATGGTATTGGTCACCTTAAGAGATTTAATTATGAACCAAGTTTCAAGCTTCCCAGGAACACAGTGAATATCAAGAATCATGACATTTTTAAGGCTGCTGTACTGCTGTGTGACTTTCTTATTAAACATGGAGAGTGGTTTTTATTGTTAAAAGTTTTAATGTATTAATTATTATAATTTTTCTTTGTAAATTTTCATTTTAATTAATTTATTTGATATTGTATATAGATTTCATTTATTTATTTTGTAAATAATTTGATGTGATGAGGATATCTGCTTTAGGAGTTGATAAAGGAAATGTAGATATTTGTACCTTTATGTATTATTACACAGTACTGTATTTACTCATGTATAAGTCGACCTTTTATGACCTAAAACTCAGCCCAAAAAATTGCCCTCGACTTTTACACAAGTCATAGTGAAAGAGCCAACCTGAGAGCCCGAGAACTATCAGTCAATTAACATAACAATTGTCTAAAATCAGCATAGCATGAAAATGCGCAAGTTTCCAAGCAAGTTTCAATCGTTTGTTTGGTTGGCTTGCTGGGCATCTCTTGTCTACAATTTTAAAGTTTGAAATAAAAAAGTGTAAGTGGTTTAAATACAAACCCTACGGGACTTGTTTTCTAGCATATGTTCTTATCTGTACAGCGGACATTTTCTTTTACAGTAGGAGCTGTTGTTTATAGCACCAAGGTTTTTTTATCGAACGATCGCAGTAGCTTGGGGACCTGGCGAGTTAGCAACATGTGGAGTTATTTAGTCACCAGTACCCCACAAATTCGTAGCCCGGTTACCAAGTTTTTCAAAATGGCGTGTTGTTTATCAAGGCATTTTTGCCCAGCGATTTTTGAGGCTCTTTGTTGTTCCTATGGTCTACTAAGGCTGCTTCCCATGTCAACACTAAGAGAAAGGTTAGTTTAACGCGAAAAGATTTCATTTTCAACATGGTTCACTTCCAAATTTATGAAAGCTTCCCCGAGTAATCCAAAGTGTCCGTGTGCACAAGTTACAGTGTAGAAGTGCTAATAAACACATTGCATCTTGTTCTGCTTTTTTGTCCTCTATTCCTGCCAAAAAATTCTCAGAAGTATTGATTAAGTTTTTGGAACAATTCTATCGATCTGAATTTAACTTTTTAGTCAGAAATGAAGGAAAACCATTTTCCCCCCTAAAACTGGGGGGTCGACTTATACACAAGTTTGACTTATACACGAGTAAATACGGTAGTTCACTGAGGGAGAAAATCAGGACTTTTAATTGGTGACCTGCTGTAAATTTTGTACTTGGCAAAGTACTGAAGGTCGCTAAAGAATGACCTGGAAAAAACTGAGTGTGAAGCTCTGACATGTATGATTATTTTATGGATCTGTAGAGACAAAAATTTAAAACTGTTTGCATGCTTTAAAGTCCTGTAAATACCTATTCAGATTGTGGGTGGGTAACAAATACATGAGGTGTTTACTGTGAGTTTATTGGATGTGAAAGGGGTCACAAAAGCATCTCTAGCTTTGGGGAAGAACAAATCATTTTATTTATTGTTTATGATGTTTTCTTTTAGGTTCTACTCCCTGCTGCAAACCTCCTCCAGCTAACAGATGTACGCGACGCTTGCTGTGATTTCCTGAAAGGACAACTTCACTGTACAAACTGTTTAGGGATCAGAGCCTTTGCTGATGTGCATTCATGCACTGATTTAATGGGTGCAGCCCATTCATATGCTGAGAAGCATTTCAGTGAAGTTGTTCAGGCTGATGAGTTTCTAGCTTTACCAAGTTTGCAAGTTGAGGAGCTGATTTCAAGTGATCAGCTGACAGTCCCGTCTGAGGAGAAGGTACAAATAGATCATTTAACATTAATATTTAACAAATGGTTAACGGATTGGCGTGCACTATTGAGTTATGGATGCACCCGGGAGGTTGTTAAGCATGAGAAGCGTAAGAGTCGCTCGAGGCATAGCCAAGAGCGACTCTAGCTTCTTGAGTGCTTAGCATACCTCCCAAGTGCATCCATAACTCAATAGTGCACGCCGATCCGTTTACCATTAAATTTTGTTTTATAACATAACATAAACATTGTAGAGAAGCAAAGTCCCATTTTATTGCACTAACTTACATGACCAAGAAAAACAAGCGCGCGAAACTTCATTCACAAAAATTGCAACGGCTTAATACTTCGGTAGACACTATGACGATTGAAACGATACAACTTTTGTAAAATCTCGCCCAAAAAAGCGAAATTTGAGTTTATAAACAGCGCACACGTCAGCTACAGGTGTATCATCATCAGCGTTTACCCATGGGCAAATAGTAAATGGTTCATTGACCAATCAGAGTGCACGCTTTTCTTTAGTTATGTTATAAAACAGTTTTGTAAATTTATTACAATTTAATGGCAGTATTTACAAATAATGAAACAAAAACAGAAAGGAAAATGTAGGAAAAACAATATTATTAGCCTTGAGGATGATCTAGAAGAGTCATATTGCTCATACGAGACAGACCACCCTATAGAAATAATATAGTACATTCAAGCCCTTTCCTTCTTTAGGGTAAGTTTACTAACTAAGTTCCATACTTGTATGTGTGACATCTTGGCTTCCCCTAAAAATTATGTATACTATATAATTGAATGCATACATCTACATTGTACCTACAGTGTATGGTCAACTTGAAGTTGTTCAGACTGGTAAAATGCATGTACACAATCACAGCATATTTATTAATCATTCTTTTGGTTCTGGTTAAGAATAAACAGAACAACCCTAAAACTCTTTTTCTCTGAATAAGCAAACAAATCCTGCTGAAAGTCATGTAGTAAACAAAAAACTATGCAGTTAATTCAACTTGGCCTGCCACTCTACTTCCGTGGGCGCTAAATTATCTCACCCTGGACTGACTTTGACCTTGGATTGTTGTGAAGGTTGCCCGTGAGGAGGAAATGATTGTACCAGTAAGACTCACAGCAACAGAACCCTTAAACACTGCAGCTGTAGCTACATCACCAGTATGATTTAATGATGCTACAGAAACTTGAATCTTGAAAGCCCTTAATGTTAAGTTTAACTCTTCAGTTTCAGGTTATCGGTTACACAGTTAAATGAAGTCTTGATGTAAATTACAGGTATTTGAGGCCGTAGTCACGTGGGTAAATCATGATCCTGAACACAGACAAGACTGCCTAGCTCAGCTCATGGAGCACGTGCGACTACCTCTTCTGTCACGTGAATACCTCGTGAGCCGCGTCGAAACAGAAACGCTGGTGAAGAACAACAACATGTGTAAAGATTACCTGATCGAGGCCATGAAGTATCACCTGCTCACAAACGAACAGCGGTCCTCTGTTCAGTCTCCGAGAACTCGCCCCAGGACCCCGATTGGTTTACCGAAAGTGATGTACGTTGTGGGAGGCCAGGCACCCAAAGCGATACGAAGGTAAATGACGAGAAGAGTTAATTACGATATTACCTTCAAGCTCATTCTCAAGACAGCACACCATTCTCTCATCTCACCATCCTAACCCCCCTTTTAAGAAATATGTTCAGTCGAATTTTATCTAAAAATAAGTAGGATAGGTCGGACACCTTCAGTCCATATACAGACATTGCAGTTGTAATTTACAAGAGAACTGCTGTTTGAGTTGATACTTGGTGGTGACCTCAGAAGTATCCATGTTTGGATAGTTAGAGTTGTTTTGTTTCGTGTCAGTTTACCTCGAACAAAATTTTAACACTTGCGAGTTTTTTTAATGAGCGTTGGAAAATTTTCTCGGGATAACTCATATTTACCTCTGAGCAGCCATAAGTCATATTTACCTCAGTAGATGAACTATTTGCTATCAGTTTTGCGACTAGGAATTGGCGTTGAGAGAGAAAAATTATATTTTTTTTACTACAGCTAGTTGCTCTTGTTTTACTGGTCTACTCATCGTGCCCTCTATTCTTTCCTAGCGTTGAATGTTACGATTTCAAAGGCGAGAACTGGTACGCCGTCGCTGAGATGAACTCCCGCCGTTGTCGCGCTGGCGTTGCCGTTTTAGACGGTCTTGTATACGCCGTCGGTGGCTTCAATGGTTCTTTGCGTGTTCGAACCGTCGATTGCTATGACCCAATCAAAGATCAGTGGCGCCCCGTGGCGTCTATGGAAGCGCGGCGTAGCACGCTCGGCGCGGCTGTGATGAACGGCTTGTTGTTCGCCATAGGAGGCTTTGA
The DNA here is from genome assembly GCA_016490735.1 of Pachyseris speciosa. Classification (NCBI taxonomy): domain Eukaryota; kingdom Metazoa; phylum Cnidaria; class Anthozoa; order Scleractinia; family Pachyseridae; genus Pachyseris; species Pachyseris speciosa. The sequence continues at coordinate 250,453 of JAEMWC010000756.1, read as the reverse complement.
TGGCACGACAGGACTTAATACATGTGAGGTTTACGACCCCAAGCTCAACGAATGGCGGCCGATCTCTCCGATGAGCACCCGGAGAAGCAGCGTGGGTGTCGGCGTTTTGAACAACCTGCTTTTTGCCGTCGGTGGATACGACGGTGCTTCGAGACATTGTCTAAGCTCTGTCGAGTGTTACAATCCAAATACTAACGAATGGTGCTTGATGGCGGAAATGAGCACGCGTCGAAGTGGTGCGGGAGTAGGCGTGGCAGAGGGACTCTTGTACGCTATTGGAGGGCACGACGGACCGCACGTGCGAAAGAGCGTGGAATGTTTTAACCCGGATGTAAACCAGTGGCGTCCAGTGGCCGACATGAGCATGTGTCGTAGAAATGCCGGCGTGGCTTCGGTCAATGGCTTGTTATTTGTTGTTGGTGGGGACGATGGATCTAGTAACTTGTTTTCTGTGGAAGTTTACAATCCCAGGACAGACCAGTGGAACTTACTACAGACTTACATGACAATTGGACGAAGCTATGCGGGAGTAGCGGTGATTGATAGGCCGAATACTTAAGCTATTCTCATACTAAGGTAGCAAGCTATGACCTTGACGGATTCATTTCGATTGACGAAAACTGAACTATAAAAACAAACAGTACCACCGGAGAACGTCTTGCCCAACATCTTTTTTAAGTGATCATGCTTCCGAATTTCAGCAAAATAATAAACGAACACGCTAGAAGTATTGGAGGACATACCGTCTCGCTCTTTGAGGGAAACGCTTCGAAGTAAAGCCTCTGAAGTTTTGATTGCGTTGAGTTGGACGTATTAACAAAATGAATAGCACATGTTGACGGCCATGTCATCGGTCTTCTACCGCGCTCTCGTGTAATAAGCGTTTTCTTCAAACCTAACACCTTTGGTGAAGATTGGTGGTTGGTTTTGTCGATGTCTTATAATTTAATGTCTTGATGTTTCTTGTGACTTGTCTGTGAATGATATGGTGGTGCTAGTACTAACTTTTAAAACTTTTTGCGGTGGATAAATTGTCACTGCGAATTTTTTTTAAACCATCTCTACTTGCTACCGCTTCAGTTGTGATGGCTTGAAAGCTTTTTGAAGCCTCTTAAAGTGCGAAGAAGTCAAGAGGTCTTTCTTGGACCCTTGGTAGGGGTCCTTTGTTATTAGTTAATAGAGAGATTAAGATACAGGTTTGGTCATCTTACCGCAAACGGCAAACCGCGGTTTGCGGTTAGCGGTTTTACGTTAACCGTCTGCCCATATTCGGGGCTTAAGTTTCGTGGTTGGTTCTAGCCGGCCGCCATGTTTGTTTTCATTCATTCGTTCACTTGTATCTGAGCTGAGAAATCGTCTTCAAAATTACGTTTCTATGAAAAAGAATATCGATAATCAATAAGCGAAAGAGTTCTAAAAGGTAGCATTTCCTCTCAAACGTGGGATTGTGATGTTTTAGGGTGCAAAAAACCTTGCGGTAAATCACTTACCTCTAGAGTGTGGTCTAGCCGTACAAACGTGAACCTCAAACCGCAAACCTGACGGCAAGGCACTGGTCACGAGACTTCTTGACGTTCGCGGTTCGCGGGAAAAGCCGAAAAACCTCGAACTTAATCTCTCTATTAAGAATGCTTTAGTGGCATAAAAAGATTATAGTTGGGAAGTGAAGTGCACGTTTACAGAAAGAACTTGAATGTTAGCATATCACTGTCTCAAGAACTATTTATAAAACTAACGAAGGTCTGTTCAAAAAGTCTTGAATGTCTTTTGATTTTAGAATTGTTGTATAGCAAACATGGAAGTATTTTCACCCTGTTCCCACCTGTCCCCGTATACACACGTCGGCCTTTATTCAATAGCAAAGATATCAGTGACGTCACCTATTGCTATTAATATGCCAACCAGAGAGCTATTGGCTGATGAAACAAAGAATTCTTTTGTTTAACGTTTTGAACATTTAAATAACAAAAACAATGTTTGTAAACAAATATCTTCCCTGTAGGCTGATTTAACAAAGACAACGTGATGACTGTGACAACGACGCGCGCAGATCTAAAAACCGACTTGACCAATGACAGAGCAGCAAATTGAGCACCGGAAGTTGTGTTCAGTCCTTTCCGCGTGATCTTATATCTCGAGTGACTACATCGTGAGACAAAATATAATACATTTTATTAAGAAACGCTTTGCATGAGGCGTAATAGATCATGCATCAAGTGTGCCCAGGCCATTTCGTGGACGTATCGTGAAAGTGCGGGCGAATTATTTATTATATATATATATAGCGAGAATTTTAGGCAATAAACCGTGCAAATAGAATTCTATATGTGCTTTAGTATAAATCTACTAGCGTTCTATCACGAATCCCGTTCTCTGATTTGCTACGCTACTCACTATCTATTCTGTGATAGTGAGTAGCGGTTGTCAGCAAAATGGCGATCGCTGCTCCGCGTTTTCGAAGCGTCTGCGAGGAGGATTTAGATAATTTAACTGTTTAGTTTTGAACGACTAGTAGATTTACACTAAAACAATTAGATTATTCTCTCTCGATTTCTATGCGTGATAGCTGATTCGGGCTGCGTCATCATCAGCTATCACGCGATAGGAATCTCGAGCTCATAATCTAATTGTTAAATATTTTTACATGTGAAAAAAGCGATACGTCCAATCAGCTTCGCGTACAGCATTCTTCACATGTGAAAATATAACCAATCACCGTCCAGAGTAGAATCGCTTAGCCAATCAGAGCAGAGCACTCAAATGGCTTCCGAGAAGCGCGGGCTTCAACTCAGCGTCCGCTGGAAGTTTGTGTCTGTTCAGGAACATGGCTTCGGCTCCCCGTTTTGTTCCACGGGATTTACCGTTAAATGATTTTATTGGGACGCAATCGAACAAAAACAAGGGGGCGAACATTCAAGGAGGAACATTCAACATTTCAATAAACAGTGTAAGTCAACAGAGTGCGAATTTGTCTTAGGGACAAGCGAAAACATTTCACTCTTTGTATTTACAAATTCTCCCGTATTTTTCAGTTATTCTAAATAGGAAGTGATATTTAAACTTGTGTAGGCTCTTTGTCTACTTGTTGCTGTCCTGGAAAGCGGATATGTTTTTTATTACGCTCGGTCATGTAGATCACTCTTGAATTTTTTGCTGTTCGTCATGTACGCTTATTGAATCGGGAAAAATAAAACTGATTTTCAAGTCTAGGTTTAATTCTCGTTATATATATATATATATATATATATATATATATATATATATATATATATATATATATATATTAAACAAATTACAGCATAGAAAGTGCTTTGTACGGATTTTTATTCACTCGTTCCAAATTTCGGATAACTCACTCGTTCGCTGCGCTCACTCGTTCGTTTTCCCAAGTTTTGCAACTCGTGAATAAATGTCCGTACGTCGCACATTCCAAAATGGCGGCCAATTTATTATTCTTTTGTTTGCATGTTAATTAGCCCTCTTTGCCTCGTCAACGTGTACAAAATACGAAAGAATTTTGACGTGAAAATGAGGCAAAGAAGGCTGATTAACATGCAAACAAAAGAATAATAAATTGGCCGTCATTTTGGAATAAGGTGTATGCTGTAATCTATATTTACCAGTCCCTCTGAAAGATCACTTAATAAATGGAGTTGTTATGCGAAGCTACAACAAGAAATTTTTGGTAGGAAAATCTTCCATCCTTGGAGACCCAGGGGCGGATATTCAGGAAGGGACCGATTATTATTATTATTATTATTATTATTATTATTATTATTATTATTATTATTATTATTATTATTATTATTATTATTGTGGCGTGGCAAAATAAAAAAAATGAAATAAAATAAGAGACGAAGAATTCATTGGCAAATTCGGGACTAATGAAAGTTGACAAGACTGGCGGGAAGAGTTATACGGTAAAAAGGTAGTAAAATAATTTAAAATTGGCATATTTTGCAATGTTTACTTCACAATAATTATTATGAAAACCCTTCTCTTCTCCCTGCTTTTTGTTGGAGTTTTTGGCGATCAATTTGCCTTTGCATTAACACGTTGTGGAGAGCCCACCGGAGTTGTACAAATACTCATGCTTTCAGCCGAGCACGCGTTAAAAATTTTCCCGCGAAATAAGATGTGATGTCAATGCATCACGTGGGGCGTGACGTACTTCGCGCATGCTCGATGGAAAATCAAACGGTTGCTCGCAGTGGTTTTTCTCTCGGGAAGCGTAGGAGAAAACAACCACTCGCAGGGTAGTAAAAGGCAGTTATTTTGGCAGAATTCAACCAAAAACGGCAAAAATCCCGGTGACAGTGCCCCTTTAATTCGATGCAGATATGTTATGAGTTTGAACAAGACGATAAAAATATCCGTTGTTATTCTGAAGCAGGACTTCAGGTTTGTCAAATTCCACCACTCGTCCTTGATCCATGACCAACACTTTATCGTAGTCCATGATTGTGTTCAAACGATGAGCGATGGTCAGTACTGTGGAATCTTTAAATCTCGTTCGTATAACTTCTTGAATCAATTGGTCTGTCTTGTAATCCACATTAGCAGTGGCTTCATCAAGTATGATGATCTTGCTTTTCTGCAACAGCGCACGCGCTAAACAGACTAGCTGACGCTCGCCAACACTTAAGTTTCTCCCGGACTCTTTCAAACTGTATTCCAGTTGACCAGGTAATTGTTGTACCAGGGTATTCAACTGCACTTCTTCCAGCGCACTCCATAGATCATGGTCTTCGTACAGAGTGAAGGGATCTAGGTTTTTTCTGAGGCTGCCACTAAAGAGAATGGGATCCTGAGTTATTACGGCCATGGATCGGCGGCGGAGCCGCTTGAAGATTGAGATCCATAATATTCACACCGTCTATAGTAATCTATATGGGTAAGACACACATGAAATTTTAAGGTTATCAAAACCACTGCAAAAAACCGTGAACTTGCTCAACGTTGGATCAAAGATAGATCGTACCAGTCAAAAAAATGAAATGTAGGGAAATACTGCAAGGGTGGGTCAAACAACGTGTAAAGGCGTAAATACGATATTTCGGCTGGCCAACACCAGCCTTCTTCAGGTTTATTGAAGGAAAACGCGAGTTTACATGGTATTTATATTTACCGGAAATGACATGAAATAGTAATGTGATGTGTCAAAGCAACAGGAAAATAACAAAGCAACTAAAATGATATAAGATTTAAATGATACAGAAAAAGAGTAGAATAAAGCCAGAAAAACTTAACATTACATTTCATCGCGTTTGTTAAGGCCAGCAGGTTCTAATGTTTTACCTAACTGAATAAGAAATGCCTCACGAGCCTTTCTAATGGAATCACGTTTGGTATACAATTGTTCGAGAGGTATCAGGGCCATATGATCACTGATAGTATGATCACTGGCAAGGAAGTGTCCGGAGACCGCAGTGGGATTATAACTTGAAGGGTTGATAATAGGTCGCCTATGAGGGTCCCCCAGGGGGAGTCTGTGTTCCCGTGTTCCCTTCAAAATTTTAACTCTGTTCCCTTGTTCCCGTCCAAAATTACACCTCGTTCCCTTGTTACCCTTTCAAGATTAAATTTTATCTCTTATTCTTTGCATATACGTCCTAATTAACTAATCTGAACAAAACAAAATAACTGATTGAAGGTCTACAGTGTTGCTGATAAATTTTGATCATTCTTTCTAGAGCTAGAAACGGTCAGAGACGAGTAGACACGAAAGATGGCAACAAAAACTTGCCAAAGAAATCAGAAAACAGCAGAAAATCTTCCATCACCCCCACGTTTATGTAAAAAACGTAGGGCCTTGTAAGTTTTTGTTTGTTCCCCTGTTCCCTAACCTATTTGATGTTCCCTTGTACCCTACGATTTTTTTGCTTTGTTCCCGTGTTCCCATTGCCAAAAACCCCTGGGGGACCCTCGCCTATGTCCAATAAAGCGGTCTTTAAGTCGACGTTTGGTTTCCTCGATATATTGAAGATGACATTTATTACACTTGAATCATATAAATTACATTGTAAGTATCACAAGAAATGTGCGATTTGATTTTACAGGTATTGCTAGTATTATAAAATATTTATTGATCTAATCCGTTTTCTATATAAGGACACGTCGGTGGTACATTTATGCTTCTGGCAGTGAAAAGAGCCGGGAGGCTGACGGGAGTTGTTAGAGCTGACAGGTTGCGGTAACTGTGCTCTAACAAGGATGTCACTAATGTTTTTACAGCGCCTATAGGCTACTAAAGGGAGATTAGTAAAAACGGTTTTACAACGATCAGATGACTAGTGTACACTGGAATGTTTGTGGATTATGTGAGCTATGTTAGGTAAGACAGGATTATATGTAATGACGAAAGGAACAGTATCGATCTGTTGTTTGGGTTTGGTTTTAAGAGCGTCGTTGCGAGTAATGTCGAAGCGCGTTGTATTTGAGTTTTAATAAAGTTCAAGTTTTAACCCCGATTAACGAGGTAGTCCATGAGTTCCTTAGAACGCTGTTTGTAAGTGTCGTAGTTGGAGCATATGCGACGAAGGCGAAATGCAGGGATATACGGAATAGAAAGCTTAGTGTGGGTGGGATGGCATGAAGAGATAAGTAAATACTGATGTTTGTCAGTAGGTTTAGTGTAAAGGTCAGTTTCTATTAGACCATCCTTGAGTAAAACCATGACATCAAGGAATGGGTTATTAGTAAGGGAATGTGAACAAGTGAACTTGCGATGGTGGGGTGTAGGTTATTGAGATAGTCAACAAATAATTTTAGTTTATCTGAACCTTCGGTCCAAATAACAAAAATATCGTCCAAGAAAGGGAGCCAGGTGTTAGGTAGATAAGGTGCATTGTTGAGAACGTCATGTTCGAATTTAGCAAGAAATAGGTTAGTAACTGAAGGAGCCATTTTTGTGCCCATTGCAGTACCGTGTTTTTGTAGATAATGTTTGTTGTTAAATGTGAAATTGTTCATGTTCAGGATAATACGTATAAGGTCGCAGATAGTTTCAGTGGGAATGCGTTTATCGTTACGTTTATGAAGGAAGAAACTACGGTGTTATCTCTGACATTAGTGATCATTTATAATGAATCAATGAATTTCTTTATCGCCGCAAGAATAATTTTAAGACCATAACCGCAATTTAAGACTTCAACATGACAACAAACTCGTGAAAGAAGCTTCTAAGATCCCGAATATCATGAATGAATATTTCGCATCTGTTGGAAACAGACTAGCTAGTAAACTTGCACCACCTCGGCGGCACCCCTATTTTCATTGTTTGAGTAAGTGTGAATCTCCAATGTCTTCTTTTCTTGGATCCAATAACGCCCTAGGAGGTAGTGAACACTTTGGAAACTTAAGCTGCTAGCTTTATTTGCTTTTTCTTACTTTGTTTGTTTGCCTGGATAGAATTCATACCGCTCAAATAGATTTATGTCCAAGTTATGATTTCTCCGGACTCTTTCTTCTACGGTTACATCTCTAGAACACATAATGGAAGACCGCTCAGTGACAAATCCACAAAGCCAAGCTGGATTTTGATCATTGCTGACATTCTCTTGGATGAGCAGAATTCTCAAACTCGGAAGCAAACAGCCACTGGGAGAAGAGGACTTGTTTACGATCGAAACTTCTAATCAATCAGAGAAACTTGTTCATGATTTAGAGCTGGAATGGCTGGCAGAGGAAAGAGCGTCCGAACAAAACAGAACAAGACCTCGCCTTTGGAGAGCCATGTTCAGGGTCATTCCTTGCAGAGATTACATCACTCTGGTTATTCTTCGAATAATTTTCTCACTGACATTCAACGCCATACCTCTGATGGTGTGGTTCTTCTTAAGAGGTGTTGCTGGAGACTCGGAGAAAAGTTACGTTGTAACTCTACCCTTGGTTTTCTGCTTTGCTTTGGTTCCAACTAGAAGATCGATGATCAAAACCGAGACGGTGGCAATTTGACTCAAAGTCGCCATGATTGGATTTGTTTATAAACGGGTAGGTCATAAGAGCACATGTACATGTATTGAATACTCTAGTTTATACACTTTGATACATTTAAATGATCAAAGCAAAATTGGCAAAACAATTAAGTGGGCAAAAAAATAAAGAAGCAAAAAAGCAATTGTTCTAAAACTTCAAGCTGTTGTTTCTTCATCAGGATATAATGAAGATGTGAATGATCATCGCATTATAAGCACTACTTAATTAAGCAGTAGTGAAAATGAAGCCTGAAAAAAATTCAGGCTTGTACTGGAGTCCAAGCCATGACCTCCGGTCTACGATACCATCGAACCATGACCTCTGCGTCAGTATCGCAAAGGTCATGGGTCCGACTCCTGTATGCATTACATTTTGCGTTACTTATATGCATTACATTTTGCGTCAAAAGTTGTTACATTTTCGTTACCAACGTTAATACATTTTGCGTCAAGAGTTATTACCTTTTGCGCCAGTAATGTTACAGTTTGTGGCGTAACAGACCCAATACCGCTCTTGAAGATTTGTTGCACAATTCCAGCCACCGGCAGTATTGACGTATTGACATTTTTACGTTTGATCTTGACTTTCTGATTTTCAATAAACGCCTCCTTCAAATCGCACAAAGTGAAGTCTTGAATGGCTGTATTTTAAAAATTTCCCGTGGGAGCATCTCCCAGCACCCCTCTAGAAACTCGAGCCTACGACGCTCGTCAATTCGAGCCTTCGCAAAAACCTGTCTACCGTCTTGAAACGCCTCCCATCAAATTATGCGGTATGTGCGGTGTAATTTAACACGTTACCATTACTTCATTTCAAATCGGTATAAGGTCTAGAATTCACCACCTTTTCACGATCCATAGACCCAAACATCTCTGCGGGTCATCATGAGGTAACGACCATGAAACTAGTTGGAGAAATGCAGTGTTTAGAGTTGCTGCAAGCAAGACCAGAGGCAACATGATTTGTACATGAAATAAGCCACAAATTAAAGTTGTTTTAAGTATGTTAAGTGCGCAGCTGAAACGAGCTCAGCAAGATCTTTACAGCGCTTGCCTTTCTACATGCAATAACACTAGTGGTTCTTTCTTTTTATGTAGATCCTTTCTATGAATCGACGAGCATTAGAAGAGATTAGCTCAGGCAACAATGTCGTTTCAAACGATGCTAAAACAATTGAACAGATGGGCACCTACTATCTTGGGTTCATTTCATCTGCTTTACTGGACATTGTTATTGGAGTTGCATTTATTTGGAAGGTTGTCGCCTGGCAAGCGTTGATTGGAACATTTGCTTTCTTGGCCGTCTCTGTCTATGGAGCCTTAGCAGCTCGAAAAGCTGCAAAATGGCGCAGAAGGGCTGCAGACCAGACCGAAAAACGGTTGGAGGTTATGAAAGAGATCATTGCGGGAATCCGAGCAGTAAAAATGTACGCTTGGGAATGGAAATTCAAAGACCTGGTTACAAGTATAAGAAGGTTGGTTAATTAAAGAGACTACCCTTAGAGGTTTTAAGTGTGTGTACCTATTATGTAATAGTGAGCTGTCTTAGCATTGCTTTCCGGAAACTTCCATTGGTATGTTTACTCCGTGAAAATATTCGTGCATGTAATTGCATGGGGCCGATTACAATTAAGGATTAATTGCAATTGTGTTTTAAGAAGTTTCCAAAATTTACAAAACTTTGAAAAGATATAAGTGCAATTCATCTTTAACGTAACTGTACGAGGACTCATTGCGATTACGTGTTACTTTATAATTATAAGGGAGGCAAACTTTTCTTTACACTATCGAGATGCATCGAAGTCGAAGAACAGCCAGCCCCCGAAGTAAAGACACCCGCCCGCTCGCAAGAAAAACAAACAGACAATTCAACTACATATCTTTTATTTTAATGTGAGAGGAACTTTTAATGTACCAGCAATAAAAGAAAAAAATATATTCCATGTACAAACCAATTATAAGAGCACGTTACAAGAAAAAAAAGGAAGAGTGGAGCAACTAAGTAATATACTTATATATCTTACAATATTTGTAGATAATTACAAAATTGTTCCCATATTTGTCAATAGATTGCTCGTCAGGGAAGAAGGAAAAGAAACAACAATTTAAAGACAGTCAAGAAAACGAGACCATTTTTGGGTGTCTCCCGCTTTTGTCTCTATTGTAAATTTAGATTTGACAAGACGTAAGTAAAAAAGGGGCAAAATTTGGCGACGTTTCGTCCAATGTGGCTTGCATATATGATAACACGCTAACAGGAAACAGTATAGTTGAAGCGCATATTTTGCATGAGATTCCGGCCTCAGGCCCAATGCAGTAATATTCAGTAGAATGTATTCGCCGATTAACGGGAGGTTGCCCTGAAGCCATCCAGTCACTCTTGTTTCCAAAAGGTGGAAGTAACATTACATGACCAAGAAAGGTGTGGATTAAAGTGGAATCATGACAAAAGGTCCCTTCCTCATTTTGTTTTCTTCCTATTTCAAATAAAAAATCTTTGGTTGGTATACGCCTATGCAAAAATTTAAACTGCAGAACTCAGCTTAGTGCTTTTGGTGCATCTTGGTGTCATAAGGTAAGCAAGTTCCCAGGTAAAAGTGTTGTCTTCGTCAAACAGGTTACAGTCCTGAGGCCATTTATTTTGGCTATTGCTTGGGGTTCTATAGGCCTTTGGCATCGACTAGCTGTCAGTGTAAATTAACGGACCTGGCCTTTCGCTTTTCATAATCTTGTCACAAATGTCTCAGAGTTGTGTTCCTTAAGCTCTGTAGCTTCGGAGACCGTTTTACGAAGAGAATTTATAGCTGACAATAGACCATAAAACCCAAGAGGGCGTACTTTTAGATCATGATTTGCGACAAAAACATTAAGAGTCAGAAAACCGTTATTGCCCGCTATTGTTTGAAGGTGTTTTACTTTAGTTATCGGCCTTTTTCAAACCAATCCTTTAAGAAAACTGGTTTATTATCAATTCTCTGTAGTGAATTGAATCATAGTGTCTGTTCTCCAAACTTGATTTCAGACTGAAGTTATTTGGCATTCGAAATTTATTTCGGCCCAATATTCTAATATTTCCGTAAGAAAAGGGTCGGTTACCCTGATGATCATTTCCTTTGTATCCCTAACATTTAGGTTACAGTGGAAAAAACTTAGTAGTTCTTATTGGAGGCAGGATGGCCGAGTGGTTTGGGGCGCTGGATTTCAATGCGGTCATCCCTCGTCTACTGAAATGCAGGTCTGAAACAAGAGAGTCCTTAGACCCGTTTAGGATAAGAGTAGTATCATCAGCATATTGACTTATCTTAACCTCCTTGTAATCTTGAGAAAGACCCTTTATGCTCCTATTGTTTCGGATTGACTTGGCCAGTATCTCCGCTGCCAGAATAAATAAAAATGGTGAAAGCGGGTAGCCTTGCCTAACACCTCTTTGAGGCTGGGAAAAAAATGCTTGACCAGCAATTGTTGAGAATACAACTTCCAATTCTACAATAAAAAGTCCTTACCCAATAAACAGTTTATCTACCAAAGCCAAAGAAGAGTAGAGTATAAAAAAATGAAAGGCCATTCATCAAGTGAATCGAAAGCTTTTTCAAAATCTATGAAGAGTAAAAACCTGGAATATTATGCGGTACAGCATATTGGATGATGCCATCAATACGGTGTAATTTTCGCCGATGGACCGCCCTTTAATAAAACCTGTCTGATCGCACAGACTTAAAACTGGCGATTTGCAATAGCTTTTGCTGCAATTATAAAATCCGTGTTGAGGAGGGTTATAAGACGCCAATTTGTTTTTACATAAAAAGGCTCTGTGTTTGTTTGTTTTTTTTTGTTTATTTTTGGAATAAGTTTATAGATTCCGCGTCTTTGGGTGATAGACAAGCAGAGCAACTCGAACGCAAAGTTAAGAGCAGAAAGCAAATAAGTTGAAATGAATTTCCAAATTTTTTTTTATAAAACTCAGCTGGAAGGCCGTCTGTGCCTGGCATTTTATCCAAATCCATAGATTTTAAGGCTTCTGCGCATTCTGTTTCGGTTAAGATACCGTCGCAGTTGATCCGATCCTCAGGGCTCAGAGCAGTTTGATTTCTTTACTGAAAAAATGTATAGTGTCGTTTTTCAAGACTGAGGAAGTATTTAGTGTTCTTTTCTTTTTCATTATACCACTTTGATTTTGACCGAAGAATAGCTCCTTTCCCAATCTAGAATAAAGGATTGTTGTTTACATACAGAGAACATTCGTGAGTGAAAGAAACAACGATTAAACTAAAGCTTAAACTTCAATTATTTGATTCACATGTGCTGTAAAGGTGTCTGAGAATTGATAACACTCGTCCGTAATAATAGTATTCAAAATCTGTCGAGTTACATGACTCAGCTGAGAGTCGGGGCACGATGCTGCAGAAAGTGGCAAAATTTTAAACCCCAAGTTTCTGTCCAAATGCATCATGGGTTTAATATAGTGGGCGGAGTACCCAGTGTCAATATTAATTTTAATTCACTGTGTTTAATTCGCAATCCACCCATGCCTCCGAGAATATCAAAAAACTGTATCTGACAACATTGTCTCCAGGATCGCTTTCACTTCAAGTTCGGCCCCACTAGGCTTTGTGCTATAAATACTGCCGAGGGTAAATAAATGTTTAGCTATCTGTGTTTATCTATCTCTCTTCGTTTGGCTAGAAATGAAACCTATGTAGTTTGTTGCCAAACTTTGAACCTACTCTGAAAAAAAAAAATAAATAAATAAAATTTACGCAAAAGTGTCATGCCACAAATTAGGTATCCAAAGAACTAACACACATTTTAAAAACTGATCTCCTACGAGTACTAACAAGAAAAAAACAACAGAAAATTGTCGTACATACTTTGGGAAGAGCTCTTGACAAATGTAACCCTCATTTATTTATCTACCTCTGTCGCAGGAAAGAACTCTCTTTTATCCGGTTACGAGGATTCATCGTCTCCAGTATCTACGCATTGTTCTTCACCAGCACCGCCATTGCAGGGTTCCTTTCAGTCCTGGGCCTTCTTCTTTCAGGCATTACGGTGAAGTCTATTCAAGTTTTTACCTTGCTTTCTATCTTGTCTAATGTCAGAATATTTATTGGAGAAGCATTACGCTATATCATGGATGCGAAAACGGCACTTGACAGAGTGCAGACTTTAATTGAAAACAATTCCCTTGCGGGGAGCTCTGAAAACAACAAAGCAAACCCACTTTCACTTCAAGCTTACTGCAGAGGGAGAAAGTATAAGCTTCAACCCGTGAGAATTGAAAGTTTCAGATCTGGCAAACCAGCTTTGATTTCTGCTCGGCGATTCTGTAACACTTCGTAAAACACGCAATCACGCGTATTTCTCAGCAGAGTATCTTGTCATTGGAACCAGGCGTGTGATCACCCAACCTTAAACAACGTCTCACTAAAAGTTTCCAGTGGGAAATTTGTGGGCATAACAGGTCCTGTTGGAAGCGGTAAGACCTCTTTGAGAAATTTTGATGAGCAAACGTATCAAATGATTATTCAGGTGTGTGACTTAGGAATGGACATAAACTGTTTTCCAAAAGGTGACCTTACTGAAATTGGACAGCGTGGAGTAATACTGAGCGGCGATCAGCGTGCCAGAGTAAGTTTGGCGCGCGCAATCTACTCTGATGCAGACATTTATCTGTTGGACGATCCACTAAGCGCAGTGGATGCCAAAGTCGGGAAACTCCTGTTCGAAAACTGCATTAAAGGATTCTTAGCAGGGCGAATAAGGATTCTGGCCACTCATCATGTACAATTTCTCAAACAGACGGATTATTTTCTGGTGCTTGAGAATGGTTCTGTTGTGAGAGAATGCAAAAACGTTGCAATGGATGGAGAGAGGAGAGCTGCCAGTCAGCGAAAAGGAAAAGATGCAATAAAGAATGCACTTCAAAACAAGAGAAAGAAATTTGAAGAAGAAAGAAATGAATCATTTCGTACTGCTGAAAGGAAGAATGAGAGGCTGGACCTGAAAGAAGAGAAAGAGGACAGAATGGTTGGAACCATAGAATGGTGGCGATACTGGAAGTACTTCAGAGCTGCACTTCCTGTTGCTTTGATGTTCGGCCTTTTTGTCTTCTTTCTTATAGTGCAGGGTAAGTGGTAATAAGTAGTTGAGTGAACGTTAAGTGAGCATGCACGCCATTGGAAGTAATGTTATGTTCTTGCAGGCATCATTTTGGTGTTTTCTATCGGGTTTGATTCTATTGTGGTGAAATTTGGTGTCATTTCTGTGGCTTTTGGAAAATTTGTAAGGTGCAAGAGAGTGGATCTAAGATGGCCGCTACTGGAAATGATGACGTCAAGGAAGGCGATTAAAAGCCTGGCGTTGAAGACACCCAATGTGATGAAGCTTCAGTCTCCATCGTCACGCACGTATCGGCGTTTCATTTTTTCCGTTGGCCACACGTAATAAATATCTGTCGTGAAAACTGTAAAACTTTGAACAGCTGTTGAACAGCGCTACTTTCGAGTGACGTCTATCAATGTGATTAGCCCATCTTTTTAGAAACCCTCCAGTTTTGTTGTCAAGACGTATACAAATAACAGGTTCGTTTTCTAAAGCATCTCCGGTTTGGGCATTGTTTTTCGATAAGGACCTTTTTCGGCTAGAGAGTTTTCTTCTCTCTGCGTTGCATGGAAGACAAAACAGATAAAACATTTCTGAGAAAAACGGTTCAAACGAGACAATATGGACGGGTTCAAAAACATTCAATAAATGTGGTAATAACTTGACAATTTTTATTTGCCAACAGTGTCATTGATTGCGCCCTACTGGTGGCTTTCACGGATAACAGAGATGCCACATGAACAACAGTAGAACCATATCACTCTCCTGGTTTATGGATCGATTGTGACAGTCTGCTTGCTCCTCACAACAGCCTCCGCCTTCTGTTTATATCTCGCTGCTATCAAGGCTTCTGAAAACCTCCATGATGAGATGACAGAAGCAGTTATTAAAGCACCAGTGTTATTCTTTGATACAAACCCAGTTGGCCACATCTTGAATCGCTTCTCAAAAGACATCGGTTGCATGGACGATCTGCTACCAGGACAAGCTCTCTTTACACTTCAGTTGCTGTTTTTCGTGTTCGGTGGTACCATCCTCTCGGCCGTTTCCAACATTTGGCTTTTCATCGTTTGCGCTCCTCTGACGTTACTTTTCGTTTTCTTGGCCAAGTTTTATTTAAGATCATTCCGCGAAATGAGGCGAGTAGAAGCAGTGACGTGCAGTCCAGTGTATTCTTGCATTGCGGATACTGTGGCAGGATTGGAAGTTATTCGCTCTTCCGCGATGGAAGAAGTATTTATCTCCAGACATTATAGGTTAGTATCTGGGGTGTCCACAGCAACCTTACATGAAGCATATAGTTGGAAGTCGCTCTTGCAAAGGATTAAATAGGTTTAATGCTCTAAATCAACTTTCATCTGGTGACAAGGAGGCCTCAAGGACACAGAAACGTAAAGACTATGACATTATTAAACAGAGGTTGACTAGAAATGGATAACTTCATAATGTTACCGTCCAGTAATTGTTACTCTTTGTTTTTTCCAATTAATTAGGTACCTCGACAGGAACACAGCTGCTTTAATAATGTCGTCAGCCTCAACGCGTTGGCTTGCTGTTCGAGGAGATGCTTTGGTTAATTTGCTTATAACATCTATATCAGCGGGAGCTCTGTTTGCCACGCAAAGCCCAGGTACACAATGTTCCACACCCAAGTCTGCAAAATGATAATGCATATATGGCATAAGTATTGGCTGTGGATTATACTTCCACATGTAATGCACTAATTTAAGGCAGGAAGGAGTCGTAGTCGGAGTCGTAAGAGCGCTTATGACCCACATGTAATGCACTAATTTAAGGCAGGAAGGAGTCGTAGTCGGAGTCGTAAGAGCGCTTATGACCCAGTAAAAATCAAAAAATCGGAGTCGTAAGCGGAGTCATAAGCTCGACGGAATTGGAGTCGGAAGAATCAGAACGTTTCCATTTTCTTCCGACTCCGCTTATGACTCCGTCGCTTATGATCCAGTGAAAACTAGATTGTCGGAGTCGGAAGCAGAAGCGGAAGAACCAACCAATCACAATGCTTGTTCTACATTCTCTGATTATTGTTTCATAGCAAAATAGATCATAACGCTCCACGCTTCTGATCATAACACGGATAGCGACTCCGATTCCGTAGCTTAGTATTAGATCGCCTTAAGTAATGTTTAATAAATGAGCAGGAGTGTTTTATCAAGTTTCAAACACGAAGCGCAGCCGAGTGTTTTCATAGGACTTGATAAAACACGAATTGCGAATTTATTGAACGGCTTAAAAAGCTTTACTGTACATCTATCCATTCTTACACTAAAATTTAGATTTTGGGTTATTTTGGCCTAGAAAATCGGATGTAAAATTTAGTCGTGTCTTTATCAGATATAAAGACACTCCTTAATTGAATTATTAATGAGGTTTTTAATGACTATATTAAGAATAGTGTAATGTATGCTTGTCCAATAGGCTCAAAATGTTCAAATGTCAATACATATGTCCAGATGTCAATATATATGTCCAGTTGAAACTGATATATGTGTCTGCAGTTTACAAAATAGTGGCTAAATCGATGTTTGGGGATCTCGCTTCATATTGCCTCGTTTTAATGTAATTTTTGACATACATATTGCTGGTGAAATTTCGAGCAGAAAAAAATCGGTATAAACATGCAAAACCCATGCGAGGCGCCCACTCATAGGAGTATTATGTAAATAAAAATACAAAAACACTAAAGAAGTAAATAAAAGACAGCCAATCATTGACAAATAAAATTAACATGTTGGGTATGGTAAGCTAATTGTGGTGGCACGGGCAACCCCGTGACTGATGGACCACGTACAGGCCAGATCTACATCATAAACTGTCGTTAAGAGGGAGATATAAATATTCGTCAGAAAAGACTTAAAAGAGCCAGGGCTAGAGAAGCTGCATATAGTGTTCCACAATTGTACAATACGAAGAAAAATTGAAAGCGAAGGCTGCTACAATCAACACCATGGCTGCCCAATGGCGTCTTCTTCGAGTCTCTTGTCTGTGTGATACGGGGATCCAGAAGTCATTTGTCCACTAATGCAACTTGACAGTCCCGATGCATTAGATTGACGCTTTTAGGGAGGAATCAAGACTCGACCACGAAACTTTCATTCGAGATTTGCAAATGTTGATTGCATTCCTAAGAAATCTCACATGCTTGATTCTATATATGTTGATATTTGGACAATTAGAAACTGTTGAGCCTATTTGACAGGAATAGTAAGGATTCTTCAAAGCAATATTTTTAATTTTTGAGTTTGCCGACAAAATTACACCAATGTGTGCATGATTAAACGTTTTCATGAGGAACCAAAATCTAGTGTTATTCTCGGAGTCAAACGCTAACCCAACGTGGTCTTATGGAGGGGATTTGAGAAGGCTGGGACGGTTTCAATATTTATGGAGCGGTCGGGGTGTACAACATTAACTCCTCTAGCTCAGAACGGTAAAAGAGGCGTAGGCAAGATAGTAAAAGAAAAGAAGCAAATAGATAAATAGGTAAATAAATAAATAAATAAATAAATAAATAAATAAATAAATAAATAAAAGTGAGTGATATACTAAGACACCACGCGTGACATCTCCGTGAAATTTAAGCCTCTCCCCTGTATAGTGCGCACTTCAATTTCATTAAAGGCGGATTTTTTTTAGCTTTAGCAAGCATGGTCCTGTCGTTCGCAGTCCAGGTGTTAGACGTAGCGCAGTTCACGATCCGTATGGTATCAGAAACAGAGAACCATATGACGTCAGTAGAGCGGGTAATGACTTACGCAAGTCTTGAGCCATAGCCCGATACAGCTTCGGGACACTTCCTCCGGAACACTGGCCAAATAAAGGTGGACTAACATTAAACAACTTATCTCTGAAGTATTTAAAAGATGCTCCAAAGTTTTGAACAACATCAGCTTCAGCGTGGCCCCGAAGGAGAAAGTTGGTCGCACGGGAGCCGGAAAATCATCTTTAGTGGCTGCTTTGTTTAGAATGCCAGAAGCTGAAGGCCTCGTGCGTATATTGATTTTATCTTTATCCATCCATCCATCCATCCATTTGTTTATTTATTCATCGATTAACTAATAGGTGTAGAATAGATTCGTTTCGTCCGTTCTTTTTTTTTTTTTTTGGAAAACATCTGTTTTTCGTCGCGGTTGAACCACCTTCCTTATTGGCAATGGGAAAGAATTTTTCTTAAGTCAAAAACGTAACTGTCCGCTTTACAGATGGTCAGTACAGAGCCCTTTTCGCATATAAAAGGATACGAAGGGACAACATCTATCCAAGGAGGTTAAAATGAACCCCACGATTTCTGAGATGCATAAATATCAACTTAATGACTGGGCAAGGCTTACCTCGTATTCTTTCATGTAACAGGTCATCAGATCGATCGCGTGAACCTCAAGGACTTCAATCTACAAGCATCCCGCAGGTCCATGGCCGTTATAACTCAGGATCCTGTTCTCTTTAGCGGAAGTCTTAGGAGGAACCTTGATCCTTTCTCTTTGCATGAAGATCATGACATTTGGCGAACTTTGGAAGAGGTACAATTGAACACCATGGTGCAACAATTACCTGGCCAACTGGAGTACAAAATGATAGAGTCTCGGAGCAACTTTAGTGTTGGCGAGCGTCAGTTGGTCTGTTTAGCGCGTGCGCTGTTGCAGAAAAGCAAGGTCATCATACTGGATGAAGCCACTGCCAATGTGGAGTACAAGACAGACCATCTCATTCAAGAAGTTATACGAACAAGACTTAAAGATTCCACAGTACTGACCATCGCTCATCGCTTGAACACCATCATGGACTACGATAAAGTTTTGGTCATGGATCAAGGACGAGTGGTGGAATTTGACAACCCTGAAGACCTACTGCAAAATGATAATGGATATTATACTCAACTTGTGCGAACTCATTTCACGATAGCAGATTACGAGATTTAAGAAGAAACCTATTTCCAAAGGTATGTTAAAATAATAAGATTATCTCGACCTTCAACAAGTAAAAGCATGAACTCGAACCAACGCTTTCACCTTTTTTTTTGTCCTTCCCTTCAAAGATTTCAATTCTTTTCAACGCAACATTATCTTAGGTTTTAGTTATTGTTTCACCCACTGACAACTGCTTTGGACGACTTGGTTAACCACCTTTTCACTTAAGTCGGTGCCTTCGCAGTCATAGAATCATGGAAGGGCATTTATTAGTGACAATGTGCTATCGAGTGAGGTCCTCTCTTCTTCCTCATCAATGAAATTTACTCAGAGTGTTCATTTTCAATTCATTTGTAATTCTCCAGACCCCAGTTGTTCAAAGAGCGCGCGGATAACTCAATCCAGAGGATAAGTCGCTATCCAACGGATAAATCGTATCAGTTGCAATACACTGGATAGTGACTTATCCGCTGGATAGAACTTTATCCACTCTTTGAACAACTGGGGCCAGTGTGATTGTTCACTTTCCTACGGAAGGGTTACATGTGTTTCCAGCAGAATTATTGTTTGGTCGTCGAAGTCGTTCAGTCTTGCCTCAACACAACTATCTGCTGCAACCAAGCAAGCCAAGGAACATGGCCACAAAGCTTGCTGAGATAAAGCTGATCATGAAGCAATCATGACAGGTATGCATTTGCAAAGCCCTTCCTGATGTACCAGTATATACCAGCGTCTATCCGCACAAAGTACTTTATTATATGGTCAAATGGCATTTGTCCGCACCAAAGTTTATTGTTTCCTAGATTGCGAGTAGTCTCTAATTTCGGCGAAGGATGGTGGGGCGGGCGCATGCAACCGCCATGATCTGCTTATTACCTCAGAAGAGCAACCAGAGTCCCCGGTGGCCGCTATCTCTTCACCCAACATGTGTACTGAGTCTGGTGTTGCTCCACACCAAAAGTCGCAGTGAATTAACAAGGCTGAGGGTCCGTCTTAGGTACCAACCTTGTGTGACCTCGCGGGGGAAGAGCGTAGTGTATGCACGTCTGCCTGGGATGCTGACTATCACACTCATTACACGTAATTTGACGATTTTTTAAAGTAAAGTTAGGCGGGCTTTTTTCATTCAGGCACTAATTGATGGCTAATACTACTGTTAACCGGGTACTCTTTTGAAGCAAATTTTCTGAAAAGTTAGCCACACACGGTGTCATACCAAAGAAAGATGATACAGCCTCTAACAAACAGATAGAAAAGAACAAGGAGAATTGGATGAAATGTATAACGTGTGCGGAAATCAACAATTTTAGTCATTTGAATGAAAACGAACTCTCTCAATAAATATATAGCTGTCGAAAAAGGAATATCAGTCTAAAAAGTCCGGTTTTTTGTAGTAAAAATTCCGACCTTTCATGGTCAGGTAAGGGGATATAATATATCGGATCCTAAATTCTTATGTGTCAGCTCACGTGTTTTGTACAATTTAATTTGGCGTGTTATGTGAGTCCTTCATTAAAAGACGTGTTGTTTGGCTTCACGAGCAAATTTATTTGAGATTTTCTCCTAGTATTACCCAAGCACGAAATGGAACCACTGCTCGTGTGGCTTTTCTTGTCGACTAAGGGTCGGACCCTTAGAATAAACCGGAGGTGGGGGTGGGGGGCCTATTCCCCCAAAAAAATTCCTGCAAGGGAAACTTGCCAAAAAAAAAAAAAAACCTGCAAGTGGTGGTATCTAAAAAAATTCATGCAGAGGGAAAAAAATCATGCAGACAAGTGGACTTCAAAAAATCTGAGTGTATGAACGCATTACATGCATGCATGCATGAACGCATTACATGTTCCTTAGGTACAGGCTGAAGGTGTTAGAAATTCTTTTCTTTCGTTACTGTAGAGCCCAACTCAGAATTTCGTTGTTCATGTTGCGTACGTACGTACTTGCTGCTTCGTATACCAAAACTAAACTTCAAAGTAATAGCGTGTGTGTATATACGATGAATGCAAATTATCCTTACTACATAAGGCCATTATTACTTCATTACTGAAGGCCAATTACTCGTATGCATCGACAATCCCGACCAGACACAATTTCTGTATTGACCTGAATTCGTTAGTGCGTAGAAAACGTGAGATTACAAGTTTCCCACACCCAGGAAAGGACTTGTGCTTTCAATGCGTGAAACACGTCCACTCTTTATTTGAGTGACTGTTATTAAATTATGCTTGTTTGTTGTTGGCTTAAAACTTTCCTTACGCATTTTCATAGCGACTTTTATTTTCGTCGATCTGTCCTTAACCTCTCTTAATTTTCACAAAGGTGCGCAATATGTGACTTCGGGCTGCCTTTGAGTTTTCAAATAAGCATATCTGGGAGTCGAGCAAAGTGAAATAAAGCACAACCCCCTGAGGGGAAAATAAATGAGACGCAGCAGACGTTTATGCAAGTATGCGCATTCAATAATTAGCATTCGTTTAACACTCGATCTGGTGAGGTAAAACGATATTTTCAAAGGTTTCCTGGGAATACAGGTAAGTGAATCGTTGACATCCGGCACTCGGAAAGCGACTTTGTTTTTAACCATGGTTATTCTTAAAATCAGTTAAGTAATTGTGACTGCATGTATTCGTTTCAGTGAGTCAAGAATCAGCCAGGTGCCATGCCTGGCATAACACGGTAGCTTTTAGTGACTTTGCTGACTTTGTGAAGCTTAAATTCTTACTGTTTTCAAAACCTGATACTGTTTTGAAAGATTTAACATGATTTAGTTAAAAAAAGGTGTTAAGTAGGATTTCTATTTCGACTTCAGTCACTCTGCAGGATTCGTGTTGGATCTATTTAATATGCCATATAAACAGTGGTCACCTAAACTATACTAGGAACTCACTCTTATGTAGAGCTCGCACTCGAAAAGTCAGATTTTAAATCTCTTTGCTGTGTCCAATTTGACTTGTGCATCACAAGCTTACCACTATTTCTTTAGCCGCGATCTAAGGTTATGTTCACAGCGGAAGCCAAGGTAACGGCTGGATGGAAACATTATCAACATATATTATAAATTCATCAACTGCGAAGAGGAAAGATGAAACAATGATATTCAAAACGACAAGCCTAAAGGCTCACTATCCACGGATTTATTAGTGTCTCGTTGACCAAGAAGTTGAAGTAAGAGGTAATAGAAATACGTGACTTGTTCGCTTAACGTCGCCGGCCAATTTTACAACTTTCACAAAGCCTTTTGGTGATTGCTTGATGTATGTAATAAATGACGGTGATGGCTTTTCGTTTGAATAGGCTATTCATACAGTGTACCCCTTAGCCAAGAACGACTTTTAGCGTTGAAGTTTTTTTTTTTATTCTTCCTGCATTTTCTGGTATCTTGAATGACTTACGCTGCCCTTGTCACAGGGTGCAGAGGAGTTAGTTATGCAACCCTTTCTCGTGGTATACAGTGGAATATCCCACGAGACACTTGTATTTTCTTTGCATACACACTCGCCTAAAGGCTCGTGTGTATACCAAGAAAATACAGGTGACTCGTGGGATATTCTACGGTATACCACTCCAAAGCGTTGCATAACTAGTATATATCCCCCGATCTTGTCTCCCTCATACGACTTTCCACAGTGTCTACTTGCATATATACTACGTCAACTGACGCTGCCCGCGGGAGCAATGATCTTTGCCCGAAGGTCAACGAATAAGCTTCGGAAATAGGAAAACGTTCACAAATCAGAAGGATTGCATTTCAACAATCGTTATCGTACGGAGTAAACATATTTTGGAATTACAAGGTGACACTTTGTCGTGTACGATCGAACAGAACTGCTCTGCACCCTGTGCCCTTGTGTTCCTTCCCGGACAGAACCCCTCACCCCCCCCCCCCCCCTCCCTCTAGATCTCCCCGGCCCCATCTCATTCCCTTTCCAGAAGAGCCAGAATACAAAAAAAAACTCACAAACAGAGAAACAAAACACAAAACAACTTGGAAAAGTTCCGGACCGAGCAAAGGATTTGGAGTCAATTATGACACCTATGGAATTAACTCAAAAGACCCCATGACACATCAAGCTTTTATACTTTCACTGGAGTGGTGAAATCAGCCATATATCAACTGTATGCAAAATTATATGATTCATTCAACAGCAGTATAAGCACTTTGAAGCTGCCCAAAGTAGGAAGCGTCAAGCTGCAAACTTCTTTTGCTTTTTGTTTTTGCTTAGTTTGAGTTTGTTTGTTTGTCTGGATGGACTGAGTTCATGCCGCTCGAATCAAATCAATTTATTTAAGCTCGATAGCGTGGGGAGTGCTTCCTAATCTCCTGCCCAAAGGACTCATGTTTACTGAAACGTTCGAGCATTCCGGATCGAATTGGAATTTTTTAAAAGTGTCTAGGAGAACATCACATACTCAACTGTGCCAATGAAAGTAGAACTATGTCCTCTTGATTTCTCCTAGATATTTTTTAACGGGCACACAATGGAGGAATACTCAGTGACAAATCCACAAAGCCAAGCTGGATTTTTATCATTGCTGACATTCTCTTGGATGAGCGGGATTCTCAAACTCGGAACCAAACAACCACTGGGAGAAGAGGACTTGTTTACGATCGAAACTTCTAATCAATCAGAGAAACTTGTTCACGATTTAGAGTTGGAATGGCTGGCAGAGGAAAGAGCATCCGAACAAAACAGAACAAGACCTCGCCTTTGGAGAGCCATGACGAGGGTCATTTCTTACAGAGATTACATCACTCTGGTTATTCTTCGAATAATTTACTCACTGACATTGAACGGCATACCTCTGATGGTGTGGTTCTTCTTGAGAAGTGTTGCTGGAGACTCGGAGAAAAGTTATGTTGCAACTCTACCCTCGGTTTTCTGCTTTGCTTTGGTCCCAGCTGTAAGATCGCTGTGCCAGAGTCAAATGATATTTAAAACCGAGACGGTGGCAATTCGACTGAAAGTCGCCATGATTGGATTTGTTTATAAACGGGTAGGTCATAAGAGCACATCACATGTGCATGCATTAGCTACTCTGGCTTATACACTCTTACAGCATATGCATTTAAATAATTAAAGTAGTTAGGTGGCACAATCTACTGGGCTTCTAACAATTGAATTCTTCTCAATTTCTATCAAAGGCTATTCTGGAAGCAGAGAAAACCAACTGACGGTATCAGGATTGACATGATTTCGGAATTCTTGGACTGAACATTAAATCTGTAGATCTTTCTTTTATCATGAGCAGCTCTGGGCTAGCTTTTAGTTGGTGGTTTTCTACCTCATTATAAATTGGTATAGATATATGTTTCAGTTTTTCTTGTGGTCCATGGTCCATCTGATTGTCCGTAGAACCAATGAAACATCACAACAGGTCACAATAAAAATTACTTGGAAGAATGCCGTTTTAGGAGTTCAGTTGATGCAAACCAAGGTCAAAGTCATCATGTTTTGTGATAGCTGACAGTTCACAGCAAAAGATCGTTTAGCAAGGCTTTTCAATTCTATATGCATTATTAACTGGTGGTTTCCGTTACGTTGATTTAGATCCTTTCTATGAATCGACGAGCATTAGAAGAGGTCAGCTCTGGCAACATCGTAAATCTTGTCTCAAACGATGCCAAAGCTATCGAACAGACCGGCCATTACCTTGGGCTTTTTTCCCTTGCTTTACTGGACATTGGCTATTGGATTTGCATTGATTTGGAAAGTTGTGGCCTGGCAAGCGTTGATTGGAACATTTGTATTCTTGGCCGTCTCTGTGTATGGATCCTTAACAGCTCGAAAAGCTGCAAAATGGCGCAGAAAGGCGGCAGACCAGATCGATAAACGGTTGGAGGTAATGAAAGAGATCATTGCAGGAATCCGAGCAGTAAAAATGTACGCTTGGGAATGGAACTTCAAAGACCTGGTTACTAGAATAAGAAGGTTGGTTAAAGAGTCTGCACTTATAGAGTTCTTAAGTGTGTGTACTTAACGTCACGGTATGGCTTTCCGGAAACTTTGGGCTCTGGTCGGGGAAACAACCTTGTTATACATTGGCAACATGTGGTATGTTTACTATTTAGAACGTGTTCGTTTATAAACACTGTATGCACATTCTAAAATTTATGCAAAAAGTGAACTTCCTTGTTGGAGTCACCCACCGGCTCCTTTCGGGCAATCACCAGTAATATTTCTTGTCCAGACCTTAAACGGGAACGTTTTCTTAAATCGCTGCAAAACTAAGATATGCAGTCTAACAAATATTCATTGCTGCGGTTGGAAAATCATAAGAAGAATCAAAAGAATTTGGTAAAATACCCAGGTTTAGTTTTGGCAATAAGAGGCAGTGCACATGTCCTAATTGAAGTTGAAGAACTGATGATATCAATTACTCACGCGCTCAACCTCTTCGTGCTGAGTGGCACGTAAGGCTTCAATATTAATATTCAAACAATAGCCATCGACAATTAAACGGCTTAAACAAGTGTGTAGTAATGTCTTCGTTCGCAAACTAATGTGTTGAGGATATCATTTAATACGCTACAACAAGTCCAAGAAACTATTTTAATGGCTAATATAACTGACGGAATACGAACGAATTTAACAAAAGTAGACACTTTGGATCTATAGCGAATGTTCGGTCATATATAAGCTTGGCTTGTTTATAAGTGCACAAGAAAAGAAAACACAAGGCTTGTCGTGTTACTTGTGTCAACCATGCTATGAAGGCCTTTGAAGCAGAGCTCGATTTTCCAGAAATATTCCAGTTTCAAGTTCGCTATGACCGCTGAATAAAAGCACTGAAAACGCATTTGTACAGGGTTAGCCTCGACCTAAAGTGAAATATTCACAAATACCGGCGGGAGGGTGCCTGAAATTTGAAATTAAACAGTAGCTGTAAACAGGTCATCTTCTTGCTGGAATTTGCGAATATTTTACTTTAGTATATACCACACAAGTGAATAGTACTCTTCCCGCTCTCTCATTGGTTAACTCGGAGGTGAATAGCAAGTACTATTTACCTCCGAGCAGTCGGCACGCGACATTTTACAATTTCCGATCGCTTGTCGGTATATTGTCATACATAAACTAATGTTTTGGTCCGCTAATTATTCAGCTTGTGTGGTATATACTAAAACAATTATTCACCTCAGTGTCGTGAAAGTGGTGGATATTTACCTCACCGCTTCGCGGCTCGGTAAATAGGCATCACTATTCACCTTCACTTCGGTGAATAATTGTTAACTAGGTCGAGGCTAACCCTGTACAAATGCATTTTCAGTGCTTTTTTTCAGCGGTCATGGCGCACTCGAAACTGGAGTGTTGGCAAATAATATTAAAAAAGGCCTTTTTCTTTATCGTAACGAAATACAGACGGAAGTCAGTGTTCGAGAACTCTAAGATATACTTTAGCAGCTGTTAATGACAAATCCTACGTACCCGCCAATGTTGTTACTGAAAACATTGTCTTCATTTCTATTGTTTTCCCTAAATGAGGAGATGGAGGAGAAGTTAGGGTGTAACAAAAAATCTTTTAAAGCTTACCAAGCCGGTTATACCGACATTGGTACTATAATATAAAAGTAGAATGTGATTTCACCATATCTGTATTCCTCCGCAAATTAATAAGAATCCTAGTAAGTAAGTAAGTAAGTAAGTAAGTAAGTAAGTAAGTAAGTAAGTAAACACTTTATTCATGGAGGGTAACACTAAATAGCTAAAAGCTAATAAACTTGTGGCCCTCAAAATTAGAAAAAAAGTACAAAATTCAAATTTCTAAAAACTATACTATCAAATCTAAAGATCGTATTAAATATCAAGTTAAACTAAATACTAAATACTAAAGTGATTTAGACTAAGCTGTTCTTTAAAAATTACATCTTATTCAGGAGATACGCACATGGGGCTACTTGTAAAATCAGTTGATAATCTGTTGGTAAGCCTATTAAAATTAGAACAAGGCCAGCCTAGTCCCCAGGCGTTCTCGGCTCGGTCAAACTCAAACGTCAGCGGTGACGTCACCGGGAGAGTCTCACCGAGAACGCCTAGCGAGTACTTCCAGATCCACCATAAACAACACTGAAATACGAACGAGATCGTACATTACAACAATTTCATGAGGTTGCTACACAAAGGGTGGGTGGCAAGCCTCACATCGCACTCGGTCTCCCACTCTGATCTACAAAAATTGTGCGGCGAAGTACATGTAACTTTGAACGGAAAAGCAACGCAAACTAATGGACAAAAAGGGTGATTCCACAAAGTGAGAACTTACCGTCGTTTCTGGACACTTCCATTTTCCTGGATTGTCGCATCGGCAGGAAGCTTTCACACGATACGGCGTGGAAACAAATAAATACCAACCAGGGTTTTTTTGCGCTAAAACTCAGGGGTATTTTGGCAGTATTTACTAGGCGTTCTCTCGCCGACTCCTTCCCAGACCTCGAGCGGACAAGGGGGCAAGAGGGAACGCCTAGGGGAAAGGTCGGAACAAGGCATCACCCTATGTTCGTGAGATGCTTATTCATGACGTCATTCCTCAAAAAGGGGAATAAGTCGGTCCCTACTATATTACTTAAAAAGGAGAGTTCAAAATGAGAGGTTTAGTCCCGCTGGTGTATAAATCTGGCGAAATCAAAGGATAGGTGTGCTGCTTCGCTACACCATCATTGTATTATTTAAATCGAGTGCCACGCAGCAAAACCATTTTTTGTACTACTGTGCTGCTTCGCTAGCCTGCCCAGCAATTGTCTTCTACAGGTTATCAATGCGCGTTTCCTCTATCGAAATAAATTAATTAAACCTTTTGGTTATCTTAATTAGATTTTAATTTATATGGTAAAGTTCAGGCCAAGCAGGTATCCAAAGCAAGAACGAACATTTTAAAAACTTATCTCCACCCGGATAGACCTCGAAACAGACATTTGTCATAAATAGCATGCGAAGAACTCTTTTCATTTTTTTAACCTCGTAGGAACGAACTGTCTTTTATCCGGTTACGAGGATTCATCGTCTCCAGTATCTACGCTCTGTTCTTCACTAGCACCGCCATTGCAGGGTTCTTTTCGATCCTGGGCCTTCTTCTTTCAGGCATTACAGTGAATTCGTTTCAAGCTTTCACCTTGCTTAGTATCTTGTCTAACATCAGATTGGTCGTAACTATATTTATTGGAGAATCATTACGCCTTATCATGGATGCGAAAACGGCACTTGACAGAGTTCAGACTTTAATTAAAAACAGATCCTTTGCTTGGAACTCTGAAAACAGCAAAGAAAACCCATATGCGCTTAAAGTTTACTGCAGAGGGAGAAAATACAAGCCCCATCCCGTGAGAACTGAAAGCCTCAGACCTGGCAAACCGGCTTTGATTTGTGCTCGGCGATGTTGTGACACATCTCAAAACAGACAATCGCGGGTATTTCTCAGTAGACTATCTTCTCATTGGAACCAGGCGTGTGATCACCCAACCTTAAATAACGTCTCATTAAACATTAGCAGTGGGGAAATTGTAGGCATAACAGGTCCTGTTGGAAGCGGCAAAACATCTTTGCTGATGGCCATACTAGGAGAACTTCCAGCAGCGTCCGGAAAATCATCCTGCATTGGGAAAATCGCTTACGTTTCCCAGGTGCCTTGGGTCTTTTCTGGCACCTTGCGAGAGAACATTCTGTTTGGGAGAGATTTTGATGAGCAAATGTATAAAGTCATTATTCAAGTGTGTGACTTAGAAACTGACATAAACTGTTTTCCAAAAGGTGACCTTACTGAAATTGGACAACGTGGAGTAATATTGAGCGGCGGTCAGCGTGCCAGAGTAAGTTTAGCGCGCGCAATCTACTCCGATGCAGACATTTACCTGTTGGACGATCCACTGAGCGCAGTGGATGCCAAAGTTGGGAAAGTGTTGTTTGAAAAGTGCATTAAAAGATTCTTAACAGGGCGAATGCGGATTCTGGCCACTCATCATGTACAATTTCTAAAACAGACGGATTATTATCTGGTGCTAGAGAATGGTTCTGTTGTGAAAGAATGCAAAAACCTTGCAATGGATGAAGAGATTGAATCTGTCTCTGCTGAAATTGACTCAAGTCAACAGAAAGAACAAGATGCAATAAAGGATGCACTTCAAAACAAAAGAAAGAAATTTGAAGAAAAAAGAAATGCGTTCTTTCCTGATGCTGAAAGGCAGAATGAGAGGCTGGACCTGAAAGAAGAGAAAGAGGACAGGATGGTGGGAACCGTAGAATGGAGGCGATACTGGAAGTATTTCAGAGCTGCACTTCCTGTTTCCTTAATATTGGGTCATTTTGTCTTTAATGTTATAGTTCAAGGTAAGTGGTCACAAGTGGGTGAGTGAAAGTGGTGAGCACGCGATTGGAAAGTAATAGTTTCTATTAAGAAAAATTAACTTTACTACAGTTTCTTTTTCAGCTTCAGTTTGTTTCTTTGTTGTGTTTTTTCATCCTCTTGGCATTTCTCTATGGGTTGTGATTCTATTTGGTTTATTTTGGTGACTTTCTTTTCTTTTTTTTTTTGGATAATCTTACAATGCAAGATGGCGGATCCAGGATGGCCGCCTACTGAAATTTCCGTATTTTCTCCTTCCCCGGTCAAGAAAGGCGATAAAAAGCCCATTGTTGAAAATATTCAATGGAATGAAGCTACGATCTTTAGCCACATAAATGTTTTTCATCCACACGCACACTTCCGCTTTCAGTTGTTTCGTTGTCCACAAGTAATAAACATCTGTCTTGAAAACTCTGAAAAAACGCTACTTTCGAGAGAGGTATATTGATGCCATTGACCCATCTTTTTCGAAACCCTCCATTTTTGTTGTCAAGACGTATACAAATAACGCGTTCGTTTTCTAAAGGATCTCCAGTTTGGTCAATGTTTTACGAAATAGTCCGTTTGCGGAGAGTTTCTTTTTGCGTGTGGATGGAAGGCACAGCCAACTTTTCTGAGAATCAAAGGCATCCTGTGGTAAGCTCGTGGAGTAAGTAAGATCAGTGTCAGGGAGGTGATATAGGGAATTATCAAGCCTATAGAGTGGTTGAAATGCAGTGTAATACATTTTTCTGTTTTACGATTTGATTCGTTTGTTGTATCTTGACTGTTGTTCATTGATTAATATACGTTGTGGAATGGGAGTTTTGAAACCACTCTAGTAGAAGAGTAGTTTGTTTAAGAAATACTGTAATACCAAGTAACAGTTTACCGTATTTACCCGTGTATAATGCGCACTTTTTTCCTAAGATTTTTTTCATGAAATTTGCGCTGCGTATTATACACGGAACCTTTTGGTTCTTGATCGCTTCCCATACTTCCCATCGCTTCCCATACGCATGTGGTTAACAAAGGATAAGAATCCGGTAAACAAGAATTCAAAAGGCTGTTGGCCATGCGGTTGTTACAATAAACAAGCAAATAACCTATCACAGCTGCTTCTAAATTACCGCCGATAAACTGGCTGGAAAAACTGGCCAGATATTCTGTGAGCAGACGCCACAAATTTGCATACAGACGAAACAAAATATCCTCTTATTTGCATATGGTAACGAAACGCACATTTTGTGAGCCAAAGTTTGTTCAAAATTATTTTGCTCAACGTACAGCAGCTCAGAACGAAGACAAAATAAGTGAGGTATATTTTGCAGAGGCTGTCGAAGATTCAAAATCTTTTGACAATTGAAAATTGTCGGAAGCGCATTTCACAGGAGATGATTATCTTTATTTCTCACCGCGTTTTTAATACGCTTGATTGAACATATGACAGCGAATGAAAACGAAACTTTTTACACAGCAACCACGAAGAGTCTTTGGGCATATGAGAATTCCTAGAACGGGTGTCTAAATCATTCCCTCGTGCCGTCTCAATGCTCGGGAATTGCGAATATGCTATTCTTATTAGATAAAACAATTTTTGATTGCCTTTTGTAATGAACAAACGTACATACTATTTTACTTTGAGGTATCAATGGAAACAGGACAGAATAAAGTTTATTTGTTCCTTGAATGTGCTTGACGAATAACAGCATTCTTAACGACCATTCAACGAATGCATGAGAGCGCCTGCCGAACTTGAGACGATCGGAAATCGATTACCAATTTTCCATTGCTTACGCCTGACATCCTGATTCCCCAGCCATCCCGATAGCTCTCCACGAGCTAAAAACGATCAAAATGAAAAACTGGACAATATGGATGGGTCAAAAAACGCTCAATAAATGCGGCAATAACAAGACTATTTTCATTTATAACAGTGTCATTGATTGCGCCCTACTGGTGGCTTTCACGGATTACAGAGATGCCATATGAACAACAGAAGAACCATGTCACTCTCCTGGTTTATGGATCGATTGTGACGGTCTCCTTGCTCCTCACAACAGCATCCTCGTTCTGTTTCTATGTCGCTGCTATCAAGGCTTCTGAAAACCTCTATGATGAGATGACAGAAGCAGTTATTAAAGCACCAGTGTTATTCTTTGATACAAACCCAGTTGGCCGCATCTTGAATCGCTTCTCCAAAGACATCGGTTTCATGGACGATCTGCTTCCAGGACAAGCTCTCTTTACAGTTCAGTTGTTGTTTTTCGTGATGGGTGCCACCATCCTTTCAGCAGTTTCCAACATATGGCTCTTCATTGTTTGCGCTCCTCTGACGTTGCTTTTTGTTTTGTTGGGCAAGTTTTATTTAAGATCATCCCGCGAAATGAGGCGAGTAGAAGCAATTACATGCAGTCCAGTGTATTCTTGCATTGCGGATACTGTGGCAGGATTGGAAGTAATTCGCTCTTCCACTATGGAAGAAGCATTTATCTCCAGACTTTATAGGTTAGTATCTGGGGTGTCCACAGCAACCTTACATGAAGCATATAGTTCGAACCCGCTCTTAAAAACGATTAAACAGACTTTAATTTTGTGAAAGACAAAAAAAAAATGTCTTTTATGACATCTAGAACTCGCTATCAAACTGTAGGGAGCTCTGAAATGGAATGACTTTTTTTGTGCTCGATCATTTGCTAGTACCTGCTCTGAGGCGCAGTTTTAAATAGTAACAATCAGTCATTCTCATAATAAGTAATTGACAGATCAGATATTTATAGAAAAGGGTAAAGTCAACTAAATGGCCAATAACATTACCAGTATTAGTTATTCTTTGTTTTGCTACTTAATTAGGTACCTCGACAAGAACACAGCAGCTTTGATAATGTTGCTGGCCTCAACTCGTTGGCTTGCTGTTCGAGGAGATGCTTTGGTTAATTTGCTGATAACATCTATATCAGCGGGAGCTCTTTTTGCCACACAAAGCCCAGGTACACAATGTTGCACACGCAATGTTACTAAATGTCGTTGTGGATTATATTCTCACATATAATGAACTCATTTTGGCTTATTGATTATAGCAAGGACAGTGTAATGCTTCTTGAAAGCAAAGTTTTTATATTTGCATTGCCGGGAAAGGCTACCTGCCTGCCTACCTGCCTACCTACCTACTTACCTTCCTACCTACCCACCCACCCACCCACCCACCCACCTACCTACCTACCTACCTACATTCGTTTATTACAAAGGGTATTGCAGTTACAATATTTCTAACTGTATTAATCATTAAAAACAAATATGAAAAGAAAGAAAAACATACAAATAAGTTTATAGAACGAATAATAAAGAAGAAAGTATTTTAAAAATTTCGTCACCAAATTAAAGTTAATTTCATTTCTCAGAAGGGGATTAAATGCCGTTTTAATTGGAGACGGCGCTTAAACGCTCTGAACGACTCAGCTGCCTTCACGTTATTGCAAAGACTGTTCCATAAGTTGCATCCACGGTGCTCAAGCAGTTAAGGCCTGGGTCAGGGGCGTTTATTAGATAAAATGGTTTTCTCGTAATATAAAAGCCAAAAGAAATGACACTGCAACGAAATTCGGCACAAAAGAACTTCTCATCGTCCTTAACATTGTCAAGTATAATAGACGTTATTAAATATTGCGTGACGTGTAAGGTGACCATTTCATTGAAAAAAAAATCACTTATTTGAGGCGTAGGTGACGGTCGTAGGATGTAATATCGAATAAAGACGCTTTTCTTATGCATATTAATTATTTGCAGCATCTCACGTTTGGAATGACCGTACATATTTCTCAACAAAAAGAGTATAAGAACAAAGGTCATTTTTGGGCCCAGAATTCAAACTTTGGCTTTTAATAATTTAAAACCTAAAACTCGTGAACAATCATTCCAGGCGTAGAAAGTTAGATATGTTGGATTTCCATTGGAAACGCTGATTTGTTTACCTTTTAACTTAAAATCCGCCACCAAATCGCTGATTTAAGAGTTTTTCAAATTTGATCACGTGACTAGTCATGTGATCAAAATTGTACGTTAAGGCAAAAGAAGACCTGTTCTTAGGCAATCTGGAGAAAGATATTGGCAATCAACCATGTTTCTGAAGATACACGTATTTCGAAAACCCTGGCCTTAAATAAACTGCTTGAGTCGGCAAAGGAACATTGGCAGATGGGATAAGCGACAACGAGGGATATGCAACAGGTTACAAGATCTCTTGGACTTATCAGAAACTAAATTATTGACACATTTAAATACCGTTACAGCGTCGTTGAAAATGAATACTTAACAGTGAGCTAATTAAGAAACCTTGTCCCTAATTGTGATGTATGTGGTCAAATTTCCTAATGATCCCAATATAATGCGGGCAACAAAGGTCTGCCGTAATCTCGCCTAATGAATACCACCAATGTTGAGTTGAAACGTTTTTGTTAGTAAACGAAAGCTGGTGCCATTTTTTTTTCACGGCAAATAATGCTTTTAAGAAGCATTACACTATCCTCCATTTAGTTAACAAGGTGATTAAAACTAAGTTCTAACCGTGCGATGAAACAAAGTTAAAAAACTCATTAATAATTCGTGAAGGAAATGCAAAAGAAATTAATTTTTAATGAGTGTCTTCAAATCTGCTAAAAGACATGGCTAAATTTTTCATCCGATTTTCTAAGCCAAAATAATCCAAAATCTAGATTTTAATGTAAGAATGGATAGATGTACAGTAAGTACAGTGATGTACAGTATCAAGTCCTAAAACACTCGGCTGCGCCTCGTGTTTTAAACTTGATAAAACACTCCTGCTCATTTATTAAACATTACTTAAACGCTCACCCAACGTGGTCTTATGGAGGGAAAGGGGGATGCTAGGCTCTTATTAGGAAGTTTCAGAACTCTTCAATAAAAAGTACATACAAAATCCATTTAAAGCACATGTTATTGCCTTTTGTGAAAGCATTTTTTCTGGTATATATGACAATGATTGTTTCCATAACTTTATTTTGGCGTTTCCATGGCGAAACGGTTTTTTCATTTCAATCTCATTTTTCCAAAACAGATTTAGTTTCAATTTACATTTCTCCACCATTATGGTGCTAATTATAAGCTTTATTCAGTTTGAAGTCACATGGGCTGTAATCATTTTTTTTACCCAGTTTGGATGGTTTTGGATCTAAGATGGCTGTTCCGTAGAACTTATAGTCCACTTCCCTCGTTTAAAAGAAAAGGCCAGCGGTCCAGCTTTGTGGGCCTTAAAAGAATTAACTTTGAAAGTGTAAATTCTATGACTTCAATCACGTATCATTATCATAGCTTCAATTCTCATGACAGGGCTGGAGTACACAATGTTAATCTAACTTTAATGAAAAGCAAGACCAGACAAATAAGTGGTAATCATCGAAAAAGACAAGAAGTGTCGAATAAAAATAACATGAAAAACAAAAACAGCAAAAAGTAATTTTATAAAATTGATATACAATTCCCCAGGCGGTACATCTCAGTGAAATATAGGCCTCTTATTGTATAGTGCGCGCTACAATTTCATTAACGACTTCTTTTTAGCTTTAGCAGGCATGGCCCTATCGTCCGCAGTCCAGATATTAGACGTAGCGCAGTTCACGATCCGTATGGCGTCAGAACCATATGACGTCAGTTGAGCGGGTAATGACGTACGCAAGTCTTGAGCCAGAGCCCGGATACAGCTCTGCGACACTTCCTCCAGACCAGGGGCCAAATGAAGGTGGACTAACATTAAGCAACGTATCCCTCAAGTATTTAAAAGATGCTCCAAAAGTTTTGAACAACATCAGCTTCAGCGTAGCCCCGAAGGAGAAAGTTGGTGTAGCAGGTCGCACGGGAGCTGGAAAATCATCACTAGTAGCTGCTTTGTTCAGAATGCCAGAACCTGAAGGCCTCGTAAGTACCAGGCCCCAGTTGTTCAAAGAGCGGAAAACTCTATCCAGCGGATAAAATGTATCAGTTGTGATACATTTTATCCACTGGATAGCGGCTTATCCGCTGGATAGAGTTATCCGCTCTTTGAACGACTGGGGCCTGGATTTTATCTTTGTCCATCCAACCATTTATTTATTCATCCATTAATAGATTAATTGGAATGCGAAAATACAACTTAATGACTAGACATGAACCACCTTTAATTCTTTCTTTCAGGTCATTATCAATGGCATGAACCTCAAGGATCTCAATCTACAAGCATCCCGCAGGTCCATGGCCGTTATAACTCAGGATCCTGTTCTCTTTAGCGGCAGTCTGAGGAGGAACCTTGACCCTTTCTCTTTGCATGAAGACCATGATATTTGGCGAGCTTTGGAAGAGGTACAATTGAACACCATGGTGCAACAATTACCTGGCCAACTGGAGTACAAACTGAGAGAATCTGGGAGCAACTTTAGTGTTGGCGAGCGTCAGTTGGTCTGTTTAGCGCGTGCGCTGTTGCAGAAAAGCAAGATCATCATACTGGATGAAGCCACCTCTAATGTGGATTACAAGACAGACCATCTCATTCAAGAAGTTATACGAACGAGATTTAAAGATTCCACAGTACTGACCATCGCTCATCGCTTGAACACTATCATGGACTACGATAAAGTTTTGGTCATGGATCAAGGACGAGTAGTGGAATTTGACAAACCTGAAGTCCTACTGCAAAATGATAATGGTTATTATACTCAACTTGTGCAAGCGCATTCCACGACTGCAGAACAGGAGAGTTATGAATAAAATTTATTTCTAAGGGCAAGTTAAAGAAATACCATCATCCTGACCTGCTTCAACAAGGAAAAGATTGAACTTGAACCAATACTTTCACCTTTTTGTTGTCCTGCCTTCAAAGATTTCAATTCTTTTTAACGTAACTTTATCGAAGGTTTCAGTTATTGTTTCACCAACAGGAAACTGCTTCGGATGACTTGGTCAATCACCTTTTCACCGAAGTGCCTTCGCAGTCATAGAGCAGATAGAGTCACGGAGGGACATTTATTATTGACGATGTGCTATAACTTGATCTCTTCTCAATAAAGTGCACAGGAATAAACAATTAACTACATTTTTTTCTACGTTTTTACATTATGATAGCTTATATTCCTCATATTTAATTTTCAGTAGTTTCCCTCCTTTTCGTGAAGAGAGTTCGCTGTTGTAGGGGTTCCAAAACTTCCCGCCGTGGCTTTAAATTTTAGAAATTTTGCGCGAAGCCAAAAGCTCTCTGTGACATCAATCGTATGTGTATGTTTATGCATGAGACATGGCGAAAAAGGCGAAAAGGCGCAAACGTGGAAAGTTTTGCGCAACTGGCGGGCCCGGTAATGAATCTTGGTAGTTCTATGACATTTTGATTCAAAACAAGTCTGAAACAGCTTCTCCTACTTCTAACTTGGGCACACCTGTTTCCAAACGAGGAACATCATCTTTTAGACATTATCTTTTAGTAAAACAATTAAACTGTAAGGACGCTTCAAAGACCCTGAAAAACTGTTTTGGGTTATGAAGACTTCATCTTCACTATTGATCATCGTTGTTTACAAACAATGCTTACCGAGTGCCCACTTTTCCCAAATATTTAACAGCAGCCGTTCAACTACTTGTAGTGCTGAATGCACTGTTTATGGAAAAGTAACAAATATATTTACCACGCATACCAGCAGACAAAAGAAAATATCCATACATGTTGTTGAGTAAGTAACACAGAACTGTATTCAATTCCACTGTGTACCAGTATACAAAACAAGTTGTTTACGCATTGTTGTAAAACATTCAGAAAACCGCAAATCAGAAAAACATGTTTAGAGTCGAAATCTTGCCGCCTACAATCTGCCATTAAAAATAGTTTTAAATAAAACTTGACCAACAGAAAATAAGTTTGTCGTTATCTAATGGCCTTTTGGCTCTTTTAGCAAACCTCACCAACCAACAAATAAGCATGTTATTGACCTGTCCATCAGGATCGATAAGTGCTATATTCCCTACGCCCTCGGACACGCTACATGCTTCTCAACCTTGCTACAAATAAGGCTTTGTAAGGCTTTCGTCTTACTGTATGCCTTCAGCTGCTTCCTCGAATGAAACAAAATGGGCCCTCTGCAGCTGGTCAGTCACGTGGTACAAAAACGTCATGCTGGAGGGCAAGCAACGCTCTGGGACATGACAAACAAAGAGCTTACATCATTTAAAATGGAAATTTCCTTTTTTTGTCTGGTCCCAGTGAGTTGCTTGCTTTCCAGCATGGCGTTTTTCTACCACTTGACTGACCAGCTGCAAAGGACCCATTAATGATTACAATACCAGTGACAATTGTGCAGCATTATGGCAAGAGTTTACTACAGTGAATATAGCCAAATCACACTTGAAGAGACACTCCGTACTGGACTGAGTCAAATTCAGGGAGCCATAGCAACAAGGGCGGCAACAGCTAGAAAGATATCACAAAAGAAGCCTTCCAAGTTGTGTTATGGTGTCGCTTTATCGCTTGTTTACGACTCTGTCTCTCATTTGGGAGGTAAAATGTCACCGTGCGTCGAAAAGAAAACAAAGAGGAATGGAAATTGAATTGGCCCTGTCGCAAAGTGTCGCGGCTTTTCAGTCCGTCCGTTGGTTGTCGGCGTTTTAGGTAGAGGATCATTGTCGCCTGTTTATGGGAGCCAAGTCGCTTCTCGCTTCTATCCCTTGGAAGGCCTAAAAAAAAAATAGGTTTAATGAACGCAAACAATCAATCTGCACGTGCGTTTTGCCATTTCTTTGCCGTCCCCTGCTAAAACAACGTAAAATGACGAAATCTTTGGTTTTTCGAGAATTGGTTTTTCGTCGATTGAACAGTGCACTCGGATTTTTGTTATGAAATGTGGCATAAAAGATTCTCAAAAGGAAATTCATAGCCCCTGAGGTGGAAAGGTTGCATTTGCTGCTTTTGGCAGGCAAAAACGTTAGCTAGCATTTTCAGAAAGAAAATGGTTCCCTAGAAAATTCGTGGAAAGTTCATTTCCTGAACTCAGCATTTTCGCAAAGATTTATTCCCTAGCATTTTCTGGCAATTAAAATTTCACCTGAGGAATCCGACCAGATCAAATTATTCTAGGTAACGAAAACATATCTTTAAACAGACTTCAAATACCATAAAGTAGTATATGGTGGGTCGTTTCGATACCGGCGCGCCTCGTCCACCACCAACAAGCTTTCGTTTCCCCCGAACAAAGCCCCCCAACACCCACTTCTCCCTGCCGATCGAATTGAGTGTTGGGGGGTTTTGTTCGGGGGAAACGAAGGCTTGTTGGTAGAATCGACCCACCATATACTACTCCGGCACAAACAGACCCCGAACCAAGAGAGCCGAAAGCAAAGAACAAAGCAGAAAAAAGACCCAAATAAAGCAGCCCTTTTGAGGTTGGCTTCGTAAGGGTAGAATCAATAGAAGTCAACACACAGCTGCCGGCATCCCTTTAAGAGGTTGGGCACCGTAGGGCAGAATTGATGGAGCGGCCAGTGCCAGCCGCGCGCTGAAAGCGGCCACCAGCCGTTGATGGGAACAGGTCCTCTGCCAGAGTGGTTGCGTGACTTGGCGCGCAGGCGTCACGGTCCAATGGTGTGATTGGATACATTTCAAGACAACCTTTGTCTCTGGAAATGCCTCGCTGTGCGTCAAGGTTCCAGACCCGACTGAAACACCAAAAAGGCGCGGGAGTTGGCAAAGAGTTTCTACCAACTTGAAACCATTTCACACGACTGCCCAAAAACTTCACTCGATGAACTTGACAAAGTTGAACAGCATTTCAACCACGGGAAGCCCTTCCCCGATTGGTTGGGGATTCGGGTGTATGAGCCTGAGAAAAGAGGGGATGACATCATTTGGGCACTTCTCCGAAACCCCAACTCAAAATTGTCAAACGTCCTCACAATCGGCGTGTACGAGGGGCACGCGCTTGTTGTGAAGAAGATTGAGAGGTTGGGGCAAAATTACATTTGTCCACACTGCCAAACAAGAGCCACGAAAGCATCTCATCCGCAACGCCACATGGAATGCCCCAATCAAAAATTGAAAAACCGCAAACCGCGTCGAGAAGGCTTTCTTACCCAAATCAACCGCCTTCCCCTAAGGGCTCCGCTGGGTGGAACAACAAGCCCGCCAAAGAGGAATTCACATTCACCACGCCCAATGTGGGCATGGGGGCGAGACCTAGCTTTTGGGCGCCCAGTAGATGGATTCCACCTTGAGACCAAAACAGTTTTCCAATATCAAGGGTGTTTCTGGCACGGTTCCCTCCGATGTTTCCCTGACCGCGACACAAAAATCACACACGACGGGAAAACCCTTGCAGAGCTGTACCAAGCAACACTTCAACGCACACAAAAACTTCAGGAAGCGGGATTCCGTGTGGTCGAAGGATGGTCATGTCAAGTCAGGCAAACGAAGGAGGCGCTGCCCCCCATTTTCACAAGAACCTATCCACACGCGATCATCTTCGACTTCGAAGCATATGGGGACAAAACCAAGAGGAAGGACCCGACGCCTACACTCCACATCAGAGATGTTCACAAACCGATTTGTTTCTCAATTTCTGCAGCTTGCTGCCCAAAGCGCAACGAGCCAAAATCAGCGGGTGGTGCGATGAAGTGCCCGTGCTTGGGTTCAATTCTGGCCGCTACGATTTGAATCTCGTGAAAGAACATTTGGTGAAGTACCTTTCTGACACAACAAACAAAACAAGAGTGGCCAAAGAAGCGAACAAAACAATGTACCTACTAACACCAAAGTTTCGCTTTCTGGACATAATCAACTATTTGGGGCAGGGAACCAGCTACGACAATTGGGTGAAGGCTTACGGTTGCGCGGCTGAGAAGTCGTGGTTCCCGTACGAGTGGTTTGACACCCCAGACAAGCTTGATTATCCAGGTTTGCCAGATCACTCCGAGTGGTACTCGTCTCTGAAACAAGAGTGGGTGCTGACGCGGGAGGAATGGGAAGGATGTGTCCGTCTGTTTCGAGAAAAAGGGATGAGGACCTTCGCAGACTGGCTGCACCACTACAATAACCTGGATGTTGCGCTCGGTCTCGAAGCGTTAGACAAAATGCGAACCTTTTACACCGAAAAAGGAATCGACATTCTGAAAGACGCCGTCAGCATTCCAGGAGTCAGTCTCCACTATCTGATGCGAGGCGCAGTTGACCTAGGGACGGAGTTATGGAGCCCTTGCAAAGAGGCTTACGACATGTTGAACGGGGCGGTGGTCGGAGGCCCAAGTCTCGTGGTCACCAGCCACCACGAAGTGGGTGTGATGCGACTGCGGTCGTACCAAGTCGCTGAACCCAAACTTTGCCAAAAAATCCTGGGCTACGACGCCAACGCGTTGTTTTTGTTAACAATGTTGCAGGACATGCCCTGCGGGCAGGAGCAGATGGTTTATGTCCCCGAAGAGCAGAGGGCCAGAGCGGCCCCCAGGCTGAAGCAAAGATTGAAGGAGGGTAAGTGGTTTGGCTTCACAGAAGTCGATCTGAAAGTCCCCGAGGTGTTGCGCCCCAAGTTCGAGGAGATGTGCCCCTTTTTCGTCAACAAGCAAGTGCCGGCGGAAGCGGTGCCGGAGCACATGATGGAGTATCTGCGGCGTACCGGCAGAACCCGTGGCGATGGCAGAAAGTTGGTGGGGGCACTGTCTGCGGAAAAATGTTGGTGTACGTTCCCCTCCTTCGCTGGTACATCGACCACGGAGTGGAGATCACAGCAGTTCACCGAACAATCAATTACCAACCAAAGAAGATTTTCACCTGGTTCGTGGAGCAGGTGACGGCGCGCCGAACAGGTGATGCAGACAAGAGCAAAGCCCTGTTGGCGGATGTATTCAAACTGTTGGGCAACAGCGCTTATAGGAAGTTGATCGAAGCCTTGGAGAAGCAAACCAACGTCACGAAAGACGAAAAGGTCGTTGACAGAGCTTTGCGAAGCGCCTTCTTCTCTGACCTTTACGAAATCGGGGAAGCGTACGAACTGGAAAGCCAGAAGCTGCGGATCACGATCCGAAGGCCGTTCCAGGTCGGCATCGCGGTGTACCAGCCGGCCAAGCTCCGAATGCTTGAGTTCTACTACGACTTCCTGGACAAGTTCGTGGACCGCCGCGACTTCGAGCTGATACAGATGGACACGGACAGCAACTACATGGCGATCTCTGGCGCAAAGTTGGAAAACGTTGTAAAGCCGGAGATGAGGGTCCAGTTCGAGGCGGAAAAGAAGCAGTGGCTCGCCTGGGACAAGTGGAGCAGCCGCACCCCAGGGTTGTTTAAGCTGGAGTGTGAGGGTCATCGAATGATCGCGTTTTGCTCGAAGTGTTATTTCATGGACGCCGACGGCGGCAAAAGCAAGTTCAGCACGAAACGGATGAACCAGAGGCAAAACGTCATCAGGTGGGAGCGTTTCAAGGCGACACTCGAGGGACACATAGATATGGCGACGAACACAGGCGTCCCCATGAGAGAGGGGCGGATGGTGACTTACGTGCAGCAGGAGCTGGGCCTGAGCGCGTATTACGACAAGCGGTGGGTGCTGCCGGACGGGATTCACACAGAACCCATCGAATACCACCTCCCCCGTGAGGCGGAAATCCCCCACTAGCCAGGCTTGGCAGGAGGGAGCTCGGTATTCGGGGGGCAACCATCAACTCTCCCCGAACAAAGCTGCGTTTTGGCCCATCGCGACCTCAGGGGTGGGAAATCCAATATAGGACAGGTTGGCCGGGTTTCACCATGACCCTGTCAACCTTGAACACTTTCAAAGACCAAACAGGGTCTGTGGCTCTTCGTGTGCCCCCCTCCAACTCCCCAGGTTGAAACAGATAGGGAACTTCAACGCCAGGAGGGAGTCTTTCTTCGGCCGCACCAACAGGTCTGAAAAATGGAGTTGCCGGCTGACCAAAAACAGATTGTTTTCGGATCGCATCTACGGGCTTCAATCCTGTCAGCCGCGTGGTTTGGTTCCTCGCCACCCATACAACAGACCGCTCACCCTACGGCAGCCGCATTTCGACCGCGTACTGGTTCCCAAACAGCCGCTCGGCAAGCGGGAGGTTGAAGCGACATGCAGCAACATGTCCACGGCGAATGCCCGTTCCATGCGCCTCCATGACTCTGGAAACAGCCCCCATGAACTCCCGCCCGGGATCCACTTGCAGCAGCTTTGGCCATTTGAGAGGCCCGTGCCACTTCGTCTGAATTTTTCGAGGTCAGGGGCTCAGCTGCTTTGAAGCGGCTGGTAACGTCGACCACAGTCAGCGCGTATTTGAAAGTTTTGCGTCCCACCTTGTCGTGTGGCATGAAGAGCAGGTCGACCTGGTGCACCACGTTGGGTGTTGGGACGTCAAACTTCGGCCGAGAAACGCGTCGCGGCGCGGGAAGAAAGATCTGCCAAAGTCCCTGCTTTTGCAACCACTGTTTGGCCACATTTTCCGAAACCTTTGCGGCTTGAGCCAATTTTTTCACTGCGGCAAATCCTTTCCAATAACCTTTCAGGCTGTAGTAAGTTTTTGAAAGCCGCCATTCCTGCTTCAAGGCAGGAGTTTCCTGGGCAGGAGTTTCCATTGAACCTATAAAACAGTAGGAAGGATGGCGCATGCAAACGGAAGGGTGTGCTGCGGAGAAACGATGGTTGAGGACTGTGAGAATTTCGATTTTGTTTGTCGCAGTTGCCAAAGGGTTGAGGAGCTCGGCCCCCAACCAAAACCAGGGAGGAGGTGCGGTGGACAGCCAACCCTGTTTCACTCCCCTACCTTCGCAAAACTCTCGAGATACACGGAATATTCGACGCCGTCAACACCATTTCAGATGGCGGGCGAGAAGTGCGCAACCCGTCCCGGTGGAAGTTTTTGGGAAGCCCCATCCGCGATTTTAGGAAGTTTATTTAACCCAATTTGGTGAATTTCGTCTGCTTTCTGCATGATTAATCTCAAGCGGTTCCAGAAGGAGCTTGGCCGCGCAAAAAAGAAATTCTCGTGAGCCTCCTCCCGGTTGTCGAAAAAATCCACCCTGCAACGCGTCCCCGACAGGTTCAATGAATGGTGGTGGGACTTGAATCAAACAACGTGATTGCGGTCTTCACACTGCGTTTACTCCGCGACGAAACGTTTGGCGTATTTCGCCGGGAATTTTTCGGGGATCTCCATGCAGTGGTCGCTGACGAAGTCGTCAACCAATTTCAGCCTGTCAAGGAATTCTTTTTCGTCGAAAGTCTCACCCCTGAGGTGGAAGCGGATTGCGTCCAGAATTTTCTTCTACTCAACCCTTGCAAAGTTGGCCCTTTCCGCTTTTTTGTCCTATTTTTTTGAAGCTAGCCACACCCTTGACGAGAAGCCCGAAAGCAGTCAAAGTGGCAACCACAATCGGGTTCAAGGTAATACCCCCGCAACTGAAGAAGAGATGATGCCTTGCCCGCCACGATATTGCAAACCAGGTTTTTTCTTTGAAAAGATTGAAAAAGTTTTTTGTGGTAGGGAGCGTAAAGCTTCTTCGACATCTCGACGGTGTCCCGTTCAAGGGATGGGTCGATGTGGTTGAAGTCGAACACACAGAGCTTGGGTTAGGTGGGAGGCATTATATACAGGAAATAAAATCACACTTCGTAATGAACGAAAAGTTTCATTTCAGTTCCCGCGCCATGCCCGCTAATTGAAAAAGTTAAGCTTCTTGCACCACCGTATCGTTGTAAAGGAAATGAGAAGGAAAGCCCTTTCCAACCCTTTGTTCCGTTGCTTACTTGGGGCCCAAACATTGTTTTTATTGTGCCGTCTGACTTCCGGATATGTACAAGCAACCGACCATTGTTTTTCATCTCTCCCTCATAAAAACACAAATCATCATTTGTAACTAAACTGAAGAGCGGAGGCTTAGTTTGTAATGGATTCCAAACACTGGGGAAAGAAAAAGTTTCCGATCGATCTGTGGTACCTGTTAAGTTGTGGCTTGCAATCACATGAGTCGTTCCAGATAAAAGCACGGATTTTGAAAACCGGACAGCCCCATTTTGGTACCTGCATAAGGGATGTTCCCTTCTGTAACCCTTTGCCCATTCAAATCCAAATTTCCACCCAACTTCGGTTGGTGAATCACATGCCCATTCATGTTCAACGCGTTTTGCATTGTCATTCCATGGCCGCTCGAGCTGAGCAATGGGCGGTCGTTGTTGTAAACCGAGCGGTCATTCAAATTTAAATTTCCACCCAATTTTGGTTGAAGAATCAAATAACTATTCATGTTCAAGTCATTCATCATTGTCATCTGCCCGTCCGTTCATTTTCATCGATTACATATTTGCCATTCAAATCCAAATCTTCACCCAGCTTCTGTTGATAAAGGGTAAACCCACCCAAGTCCAGAGCGCCGTTGCGAACCACTTTGTAATTCAAATCCAAGTCGGTCCCCAGTTTTGGCTCTAAGAGGAGCTTTCCATTCATGTTCAAAGGGGTTTGCATGGTCATCATTCCACTTCCCGCAGTCCAAACTTTGTCGAAGACCTCGGAGGGCACACTTGAAACGTACCCAGAAACTCCATAAACAACGAGGTGGC
Source organism: Pachyseris speciosa (assembly GCA_016490735.1). Taxonomy (NCBI): domain Eukaryota; kingdom Metazoa; phylum Cnidaria; class Anthozoa; order Scleractinia; family Pachyseridae; genus Pachyseris; species Pachyseris speciosa. The sequence goes on along the minus strand of JAEMWC010000756.1, from coordinate 205,567 downwards.
TCGTGGTCGAGCCAGAAGTTGAGCCGTGCAGATCCAAGAAAATGTAGTTGGGAGTGGTATCGTTCCACCGGTGGAACTGGATGAAGGTTTTTGTGTACGGCGGGTTAGCGCTGCTGAAGGTTCGCGTGGTTTGGCTCGTGATGGAAATGATGGTGGCGCTCGCCTTCACAGACACGTTTGTCATTTCCGGCGTAAAGTACTCGACCACGAACACGTAATACCCTTTTGGTAGTGGAGAAAGATTGAAACCGATCCGAGAGCGGTAATCATAGCTGCCGGCGTCTTTGGTGAGAGTGAACTCATAGGCGTTTTTGTTGATCCCGTGTAGGGAGGCGGCGAAGTTGAATACCCCAATGGATCGTTATGTTTTTTTCGGACGAGGACTCGTCGTCATCGTCCATGAGGTAGGCGAAATGGGTTTTTTGCCCGCCCGACAGGGAACGGTGCAAATGATCCACATAATCCTTCGTTGCCGCGTCCGTTTCCGCGACCGGCTTTTCGAGAGCGGTGATTTTGTGGGCCCCCATGCCCAGGTCTCCGTACCTTGGACCTTTTCCGTCTGTTCGGACGAAGAAGAAGTCGACATAATTTTTGTTCACCGCGTCTGCTGAGCCGAAGGGGGGCGCAAGATTCACCAACGAGTTGTTGTTCATGTTCAAGTCTCTTTGCGCAATCGCGTCAATTTTGGTTTGCAAACTCTCGTCCACATATTTTTGTTGACGGCGGTGCCAGCAGGCGTGCTGGAATCGGCGTCTTTCAAAATTGATGATGGCATTTCTAGCCATGTTCAAATCATCCCGCGCAGGGTTGGCCCCGTCAACTTTCAAACACTGCGCGATTTCTGATTCGACATAGCTTTTGTTTGTGGCATCTTAAATGTCTTTGGGGTAACCCATGTTCGTGATCAGATTCTCCCCCATGTCCATGTTGCCCGTCATCGGGGCGTTCCCGTCGAGTTTGGCAAAAGTGGCCGTGGCATAGCTTTCACTGACCGCATCGAGCGGGCCGGCCGGCGGACCCAGATTCTCAATTGGGTAACCGCCCGCGTCAATGGAGCCTGTCATTGGGGTGTTCCCGTCAAGTTTCAGAAAAGCCGCTGTCGCCGCTGTCGTCGCTCTGGGGTGACTGACAGCTCCAGGCCGTTTGGCGAACCACCCCATGATATAATTAACTCGCAATTTTCAGGAGCTCAAAAACGTAAACCAGCGACAGGAACCGTTTGGGGCTGCTGCAGCTGGATGATGGAAAAACCACGAAGGCGCGGTTCGAGACCGATTTGTCTGCGCTGAAGTCGCTGGTGATGGTTGGATACTCCAACTCGTCTTTTGCGCCGGTCAGTCTCGACATTCGGTCCTGGTCTTGAAAATGAGTGAAAAGCAGGAGTTGCGCGCCAGTCGGGAGTGCAGGAGTTACTTCGAACCAGAGGGTTTTCAACCTCGCAGGCCCGGGTATCAGTACCTTGGGTGAACCACCCGTGAAAATCCCGCTCGCTCGTGCTGTGTCCACAGGAAGAACAACCGAGCCCAGCAGATGAAAGGTCTGGGCGGCGCTTCAGCAAAGGTCGTCGTCGCCGCGGTGGGGTGCCTGGGTGCTCCCGCTCGTTTGGCAAACCACCTCATTATGTTGGTTCGTCGAAATTTCTCTTCATCAGCTTTTGCGGTTTGTCGAATTAAAAGAAGTATAACTTTTTGTCGGTAGCGCGGTTCAGCAGGTCAGGGGGCACCCCCAGCTCGTCGGTGATTCGTTTGTTTTCCCTCGGGAGGAAACTGAACAGGCAGAAATGGCTGCAGTTTTCCTGGATGTTCTTGGAGACCTTGTAGTAGCTTTGGGTCAGGTAAATGACGCTGCAGTTGCGGTGCCTTCCGTTGATAAAATAGTTGATGATATCGTTCTTTCTTTACTATACAAATGTGTTAAGGGGAATGGGCCTAGTTATATTTCTGATTTCTTTAAGTTCCGTGTCTCGCATTATAACTTAAGGGTAAGAGGTTGTAGCCTTGTTCAGCCTTCCTACAACAATCAATATTTCCATAATGTTTTTACTTATAAGGTTACTCATCTATGGAATAAGCTACCTACTTATGTTAAACAGTCACCCAACGTAGACGAATTTCATAAAAATTTGGAGTCTGTTAATCTTTTAAATTAGGCTTGATTTGTACGTTTTTACAACTTAATGATTATCATCTAGCTTGTTGGAAAGTTGGATAGGTTGTAAATAGTTAACAATTTCATGTATGTATCCTTTATTTAATTCTTATTATTGATATTATTCATTTAATGTTATTTCTTAGTTTTTATTTTAGTCTTGCGTTTTATACTCGAGCCCTTGGCTTGGATACCGAGGGCAACCTCAATCCCACGCAATGACTTTAATAAATAAATTGATTGATTGATTGATTGATTGTTTTGGTTTTTTTTCGCAAACCAAGTCGTCGAACACGACGAGTTTTTGGTTGTCGGCAATTCCCGCCTCGGGGCGGGGACACAGCTCTTCCAGGGGAACGATTTCGTCACCGGGAGCCTCGATGACCTCGTACCCCACCTCGAGGTCGATGTTTTCGGCAGAGTTCCGCAAGAGCGCTTGATACTTGTGCTGGTGGAGATTTTTCGAAAAGAGAAAGACCTTGTCGAACTCCAACAGCTCGTAGAGCATGTGCAGCAGGATATTGGTCTTGCCTAAATTGCTCGGTCCGCAGATCAGCATCTAAAAACGTCGGTGGGCATGGCTGGATGCCCCTGCCGGAAACCGTTTGTGGCGGCGACATCGGGATCATAATTCGGAATTTTCATTTTTCTCCCCTTATATACAGGCTGCAAAAGCCTACCATGTCTATGAAGAAATGGAGGCAAAAGGCAGAAGCCGAGGCTGACGCTGAAAAGCAGGAGCAGGAAATCCGCCGGAAATTCAAAAGAAACAAAATCGCGTAGGAGTTTTGTCAGGTCGAGGCCGAAAAGCTTTTGAAAGCGGTCACGACGAGGTTGGACAAAGGTTTGAATCAGCCGCCCGCGGAAGAGGCGGATGGCCCCGACTACGAAATGGACGAGTTCGACCGAGTGAACCCGTTCGGATGGGACGATTTCAGGCCGGAGGTTGAAACGCCTCCATCGTCACCCACTGAGGAAGAAGAGTTTCCACCACCACCTTCACCAGTGGAGGAGGAGGCCAGCGGTGATGTTGAAGCTTCCCTCCCACCCCCACCCCCACACCCGCGCCAAACATGGGAGGAACCGGTGGTGACTGGCTTGCTCGAAGGGACCAGCGAATTTGTCCAATTGTTAACGATCAACCGGATCCTCACACAGTACGGGGACGACCCCAACTACAGAGTGGAAAAGAAAAGTTCTCCATTCCACGGTTTTTCTGTGGCAGTTCTTCGAAGATCCAAGAAGAGATTTACGCTCGTCGAAGCGGAGGGCGGAGGGAGTTGTTGCAACAGCAGTTTCAGACGGGGAAAAGGGCGTTGAAACGAACTTCCTCGAAAGAAACAAGAACCCGACCCACCACGGCTTGGGAACAAGCTATTTTGGAACGACAGCCCGCAATTGCAGGGCTGGAAGAAGACGAGGATGGCTTTGTGGAGCCAGAATGGGAAATGGAGGGCAGCGGCTTCGGTGGAGCCGCTGACAACGTGATCTACAGACTGTATGTGGGCCTTGGTTCGATGAAAGCAGGCAACTCTTCGACGAAGCTTCGCAAAGAAGTTGCTGCTTTGGTAAAAAGCTCCTCCACCTCGGTGTCATCAACAAATTTCAGAGCCGCAAGATTTTCAACGATTACACACGGAGGTGAAATGTTTCACCTGCTGCTCGACTCAAGCCTCGCGAGGTTGCAACGAAACGGCGCCTCCCAAAAGTCCCACGACTTCCAGATCGTCTTCAACCCGCCTATCGTGCTCGACAGCGCCCGAAACTACGAAGCGGCACTCGACAGCCTCATCACCATGAGATACTCCTGGTACAACGTCGCGACCGCCTACAACAACAACAAGGTCAAGTGGCGGAAGACGGGCGAGACCTGGCAAACCCTGACCCTGCCGGACGGGATGTACGATTACACAGACCTCAACCGCTTCTTGCAGACGCACAGCGGGTTCGTCGACCCCGCCGCGGAGGAAAAGAAGCACGTCTTCAACCTGTACTTCGATTACGCCATAACCCGGGTCGTGGTTGGGGTGCCCTCGGGGTATGAACTCGACTTCACAACAGGGGATTTCGGAGATCTGTGGGCTTCAACAAGAAGATCCTGAAAGACGCTACGCTCTTCACCGGGGACAAGATCCCCGACATCACGCGGAGCGTCGACTGGGTGTTCCTTCACTGCGACCTGATCACGCGGCGGGCAAACGACGTGCCGGACGATGTGCTGTTCACCTTCTCCACAGCCAACCTCGAGGCCAGCTACCCTTTCGGGAAAGAGCCCCTCCGCCCCAAATTCCACCCGGTCAACAAATTCCAAATCGACGCGGTGAGGATCCGGGTCACCGACGGGCGGAACAACATCCTCGATCTCAACGACGCCGATGTGGCTGTGGATCTCATTATCCGTGAAATTTCTGGATGAAGGTTTTTGTTTGAATATTTTCGTATGAATATACACTATGAACCGACCGAGCGAGTGGATGAAATTTTACGACGCGCGTGCCGGCCGGTACTGCTTCAGACACAAGGGGTCGGACATGGTCCGCGACACAATCATGGCAAGCAGCTCAAGAAAGCGGCTTTTATAGCTCTGAAAAAGGCCACGAAACAGGGCGCCCAGAATGCGGCTGAAAAGGGGCCCAGGCGCTGACCGAGAAGGGCGGCAAAAAGGTCCGCCTGATGCTGTGGAGCCGCAAGTCAGCCGCCTCGGATGCGATGGTCAAACTCGGCCAAATTTTAACCAACCAGCTTTGAAATTCCTGCCTCGGAGCAGGAAAATGTTTTGGCTGTGTATACTGCGATGTTCAGGACACCCCGCTTACTTGAGAAGGTGGACTTCGACCAATAGCGACTGACCACCCCGCTCAAGATGCAAGGAAATGGGCAGGCACAAGAGAAAACCAGGTTGACGTTCGCCGTGAACGACCGAGACGTCATCTACAATCAATCAATCAATCAATCAATCAATCTTTATTCGTCCTGAGATAAAAAGACATATCTTAAGTTACAATTTTTCTGCAGTTGGGAGTCTAAAAATACATAAGACATTCTGTATCCAAATAATAGAAGGATAAAAATAGCTAAGACATACTGTATACAAAAAATAATAGAAAGATCAAAGATTATATCTAAAAATAAGCCTATTTACAAAAACATTCTTAGATCTTTCAGCTTTTATATCCGGGCGATGAGCACTTTTGTTTCTGAGTTGATACTTTGTTTCTTTCTCCTTCGGAATGATGTTACTAAGGGGGCAATCGGGAGCTACTGACCGTACCTTGAAAAGCTTCTTATCCATTCTTATATGTCCATTCTCTTAGATGTGTATTTCCTTTTAAAGCGTCTATCCAGAAAGTTTTGTATGACCGTGAGATCTGAGTCTACAGCACCTTAAACAGGCAGACCATAAGTGAAATTCGGCAAAACTAATGCGCTAAATAGGTGGTCTACTTCACCTTGACTGAAACCTTCCTTCCGTAAAGATCTCAATACAAACAGACACTTATTTGCCTTAATCAACTTAGCACGTACGTGTTCGCTATATTTACAATTCTCCTGAAATGTAACACCTAAAATGGGGAGCTCCGTGCATTGCGGAATGTCATTAACTTATGCAATATCCTGAATAAAACCTTTCTTGCGAAAAATAATTTCTTTACATCTACGACTGGTACAACGCTCATTTCCGGGTGGAGTACGAGATGCAGGTCAAAGAGAACGGGAATTTCACGGCAGCTAACGTGGCGGCGGCGCCTGTCAACGGCTCCTTTTCTCTCATCCAAAACCTGAAGGTGGCCTCCGCCGGAGAAACCCTCTACGAAGCCATCGGCGTCCAAAAAGTTGTTTTCATCAAAAACCTGCTGGAATACTCTGACGACTACGCGCGAAGTGTGGCGAAAGACGGGTTTTGGTATGTCGTCAACGACAACACGACTGTGACAGGGGCCACCGCAACCAACCTCGGGATCAGAGCGCGCGCGCTTCTTTCACAAGGAGACCCCCAGAAGACGGTCAAAACGATAATCCCCCTCAAACGCTATTCGTTCTTCGAAGAGCTGTCGGACGAACTCCTGTCCCCGATGCAGCTCTAGTTTGAAATAAAGCTGCAGGAAGACGGTGAGATGCTTTCCGGGAGCGCTGCCGCCGCCAACCAGCGGATCTTTGTCAAGCGATTCGAGCTGTGGGTCCCGAGGCTGACGTTTTCGCCTGAGGAACAGAAGCTCGTCAACGAAAACTTTCTGAAACCCACGCAATGGCGCTACTTGTAAGAAACGCTGATACCCGGCACCGACAGACAGGACGTTGGAGGACAATGGCTGATAAACCCTGGGGTGAAAAACGCGAAGCATGTGTTCATTTTCATCCAAAAGGTGGCGGACCTGAATGCTGCCTCAACAAACCCCTTCGTCTTCCATACCTTCGCTCTCGACGGAGGGGCGAAGCTGTCGACTTGCCGCCTTCAGTATGGGTCGAACTTTTATCCCGAGGTGGAGTACGATGGGGAAGACCAAATCCGGATACCGCGCGACCTGATCGACTACAGCTACAGGTAAAACGACTTCAACACCGGGACCCAGCTAAACGTGGCCAACTACCCGACGCTTTACCCCCATCGTCTATTTCGATCTCCGACCGACCAAAGAGAGCATGACAGGGGACGAGAAGCAGCTGGTTTTGCATTACCGCTTGAACCAAGCTGCCACAGCGGATTACCGCCTGTTCGCCGCCGTCCTGAACGAGAAAGAGTTTGTCTTGAAACAGGTTGGAAACGAGTTGGTTGTTGTTTGAGGCGCTCCATGGGCGCCGGCTCTGGAAATTTTTATTCTTTGATATAAGATGCCAACGGTGTATCACCCGTTCAAGATCGATCTGACCGACGGTCAAAGGGACAGTCTCCGGATGGCTTTCTCCGACAGAGCAGTCGTGACTCTGCGGGTCAAACCCGAACAGATTGGGCGGGGCGACGATCTTTTGTTGTCCACCACGCAAATCAACCAGCTGTAAAAGGCTGCCAGCAAATGCCATGGCGCCGACGACAAAATGAGCAAGACGCAGATAACCCGGATAGCCACCCGCGGCGGCAACCTCGTGACTGCGGCGCTCAGCCTGGGCAGGGCTCTTGCGCCCACCACGGCAAAGGCTTTGGGAATGGCCGGTCTCAGTTTCGGTGCGGAGTAGCTTTTGAAAAAGATTTTCGGAAACGGTGTTGGCCCTCGCTAAGTTGAGTTCTACAAACTCACAAGGATGTTGTCGCCCAACCAGAAAAAGATGACTGAATACTTTCTCGTTGGAAAGGGTGTGGTACGTGGTGGCGGGGCCGCATAATATGGTGGGTTTCTCGGTATGTTGGCGGCCTCTCTTGGTATACCCCTCGCAATTAACCTCGTCAAAAAAGTGTTGGGGGGAACATACAGAACAAGCCCGCCCCCAGCCACTCCACCTCACGCACCCGCCGCTCCACTTCACCCAGCAGTTTAACCAGCCCCCCCTCAGGCCGCGGCATGCAAATGCGGCCTCCTTCTGGGGACGGTGGGAAGACTGGGAGCGCCCAATGATGGGGCGGGGAAAAAATGAAGTTCAAAGATTTGCCCCTTCCCACTTTGACCTGATGAATTGGTGCGACTATCTCGGTATCCCACTCAAGGGTATCTTCTCCCGCAACGAGGTCAAACCCCTGCACCATTCTCCCTGCATAATCAACCTGGATGATTTCGGAAAGTTGGGCACACATTGGGTTTGCTGTTGGAAGGGCAAAGACATGGAGTATTTCGACTCCTTCGGGATTCCTCCCCCAGATGAGTGGGAGAAGGAAATGCGAAAGTTGGGCCACAGAACCTTTCTGCGCAACGACAACCAAATACAGTGGATCGGCAGTGTGAGGTGTGGGTATTTCTTCCTGCTTTTCCTCAATGAACGCAACAAAGGCACGAGTTACGAAAACGTTCTCAACATGTTTTCTGACGATGTGCATCTCAACGAGTGGGTTGTGGAAAATTATTTCCTGAGTATACCCTGACCATGGTGGAAATGTATTCCGTGAGAGACAAACGCAAACCCCGAATGTGCCTGGAACAGAAAGGGTCGTCGTGACCAAAAACAAACGAAGAATGGCAAAGGCCAAGTGCGCGGTTTGCGGCATAACAAAAACCCGCTTCTTGCCGAGAAACTAGTGGGGCCCTCTCGAGCAGAGGGCGCTGGTATTTTGACCTGATCTTGCAGGCACTGCGCCCGACTTCACTTTGCAGCATGGGGTTCCGTATCTCGCGAAAAAAGGGATGGAGGCTGGCCGCTATTATGCTTCTGAAGTGCCCAAGTTTGCGACCGACATGAAGTTTTTGAAAGCTTTCGGCAAAGCCGTGCCTGGCCATCATGGGTTCGCGGATGTTCTCAAGTAAACGGCACGCAATTATTTCAGATCTGGTGTGGATGTGGATGAACTGATTGGGAAACTGCCGGCGCCAAAAAGAGGTTGGACCCTCCCCAGCCATCAGTACACCGGACCTTACAACCCCTTGGACCAACAGCTGAGCTTTGATCTCGAATTTTTCTTTTTGCCAGCATGCAGACAAAGTCCGCTGGAAAAGTTACAGTCTTCATATTTCCTGCATTCGGTTATTCTTGATAAAACACCCTGTTCCGAACAAAAGGCTGGTTGAACCTCAAAAATATCACAAATATCTTCATGAACGTTGGTCCAACCCATTTTATTCCGGTCATTGACTTTCTGTTTGACCAAATCGGAAAGTGTTTTTTCTCTCAACTCTGGTGGGAGTTGGTTGACCCTATCTTGCTGGTCCATCTATGGTGGGGATACTATTCTTCAAGAGACCAACCGTCGGCGAAAAAAATAGGAAACATGAACCGAAACAAAGGAACGAAAAGCTCCTTGTGCACCTGGCCCCACCCCATTCTCTATCTTTCATTCAGCTGGTTTTGAATATGGTAGCGGCGGATTTTCTCAAGCAAACTCTGGAGGGAGGGTGTGAATCTGCTCCATGAGATTCATTTATATCTCGGCGCAGATATTTAATGGACCGTGTCATAAAACCCCTCATCGGTCAGCCATTTATTCACGCACTCCTTTTCGTCGGGCGGAAGGGAATGGAGAACCCTGTAAGATATGAGTGCGCAGTCGTCGATGAAATGGGTTTCCCTTGTTTTCAGAACGTATTGCCATGGCGATGCATCGTTTTGCAAGAGCTCGCGCACATGGCACATTGGGCCGTAATCCATGGACTCCTTGTTTTCTTTGTACTGGAGCCACTTGTCTATTTCCGCGACCAACGCAAGCCTTATGGTGCGGCGTTTCAGCCACTCCGTCATCGCTCTCCCCTGTGGACCCCTTTCTCTAACAGACCGACCCCGCGCCCATTGGTCGGGATTTTCACCGGGCGTCGCCATCGTCATACCCCATACTCCCCTCTATAGGGTGCCACCTCACAAACCACTTCCCTTTTCTCAGGGTCATAATAGTATGTCTCCAGCGTCCACTCCTGCGGATCCCCAAACCATTCATCCCACACCCAAGCGGGGGGATCGTCCATTCCCACCCAGAAGGGGGGCGGAGCGCCGGTTCTGTCACAAATATCATCCTCATTGCAGCTCGGGCATTTCATACACCGAACAGAACTGAAGTCTTCAGGGGCCGCGTAGCGAATGTGGTTGGGGTTTTCCTCCTCACAGGGAGATGGGGGTGGGGGGTCATCCTCTATGTAGTCCTCAATGAACTGAGAGGGGAGAGGGGCGCCGGTTCTCAAACAGAATGTTCTCTCCTTACAACCGGTGCATTTCCAACACCGAAGCAAAGATAATTCCTAGTGGGAGTGAGATGGGAACCTGGTTGATTTTTTTGTCCTCCCCAGGCGGAGTTGAGGGTGGCGGGGAACATCCGCATGATTTCTTCCTTTATTTCTTGCCAGCTCCGGCGGGGTGGAGCTAACCGTTTTATGCGAGGGGCTGGCACTGGTGGCCGCTTTCTGCGCGGGGCTGGCACTGACCGCTTCATCAATTCTGCCCTACGGTGCCCAAACTCTAAAAGGGGTGCCGGCAGCTGTGTGTTGACTTCCATTGATTCTACCCTCACGAGGTCAACCTCAAAAGGGCTGCTTTCGTTGGGTCTTTTTGTTTTCTGCTTTGTTCCTTACTTTCGGCTCTCTTGGTTCGGGGTTTGTTTGTGCCGGAGTAGTATATGGTGGGTCGATTCGATACTGGCGTAACGAGGACACCACCAACAAGCCTTCGTTTCCCCTGAACAAAGCCCCCCAACACTCACTTCGACCGGCAGGGAGAAGTGGGTGTTGGGGGGCTTTGTTCAGGGGAAACGAAGGTTTGTTGGTGGTGGACGAGGCGCGCCGGTATCGAATCGACCCACCATATATATACTACTCATAAAGTACTTAAAAATATATCTTCCAATCGCAACCACCTAGAAGGCTCAATGGAAACTGAAAATACTTTGCTACCGTCAGTGATAATTCCTTGAACAGAGAAGAAAGTGTAAAAGTTTAACATATCCTTGTAAAGCTTGAAGAAAAATGCAGCTAAACTGCTAAACTGCGTTTAACAGTTTATTTACAATTTGCTTGAAGACGCTCCAACAGATATTATTTTCTAATTTGGCATTTTGATACAAGTAGTGAGACTTGAGTAGTTTACACTATAAGTTTCGTGATATAAGTGTCTGACTGGACCGGATTTCGAGATAATTGACGTTTTTCAAAATGTGCTTCTCTAGGAAATTTTGATTTTAACAGGTACACCCCTAACCTGCGAGCAGAGGCCCTTCGATCTTCCTAGATAAGTCGGGAAGAGGAAGGGACCTCTGCCAGCCGCCTCGACTTTCCCTGTTGAGCATGTAACCGATCCTCATTCACGAAAATTTGGTTTATCAACGGAGTTAATAATGGAAATTGACCACCCTACAAAGTGGTCAATCTAATCGAATCCCTGTACGGTTGTCAATTTACATTATCAACTCCGTTGATAAACCAAATTTTCGTGTTTCACTCCCCCACCGACGCAGCCCCACAGTTTCTTAAGGAACTAATCCCCCCGATCCTCATTCAGCCTCGCTTTCATTAGCAATTAACTATTAATATTGACAGTTTCCCCGCGAGGTTCTTGCACGGCAAAATAGTCTCAAGGATTCGTTCCATAAAAGTGGAGTATTTCCAGTTTTAATCCAGGCGATTCTGTTATGAAATCGTCTCGTATTTTAGGTTCTGCTAAGACGCCTTGAAAAAGGTGACGAAAAAACATAAACTGCAACAAAAGATTCGGTGTGTTTGTTGTGCGATATGTCGGCGCGGAACGATGCACATTTGAAGTGGAACATCACACGGGCCTTCGAGATAAGTTAAAGAGGTTCTTAGAGGTAACTTTTGACTTAACTGTTCAGTCATGTGGTGTCTGTAGACCCAGTGGCCGGCAAACGGAATCGGAAGAAGCAGAATTACTGAATTACTGAAGGGAGCTCCGTTCAAAATACTATTTGTCCTTGTCGCAAGACGATCAGTGTATAGCGACTCACAAAATAAAGCCCATCGCCCAAATCTCACAAGAAAATCCGCTCGGGTCATTCATCGCTGTTATCGTCTGCCTGTAAAGATGACTAGTTACGGATTTCGACAAAGAAATGAAGGCCATTTCGTCAATAGACGAGTGTAAACATTGAACCGCGGGCACCTACTTAATCAGTAATTTCTAGCATGACCCATGCGTTGTGGGCTGAAACCTGTCTGACTGGTTTCAAACCGGACTGACTCATCCACCTTACGGCACATCAAAGCAAGTCGAGGCGGCCGGCAGAGGTCCCTTCCTCTTCCCGACTTATCTAGGAAGATCGGAGGGCCTCTGGGGTACTACACCCCAAGGCCAAAATGACTATTGCAAGCGTTATTAAAATAGACGCGATATCGATCCCGCAAATGCAAATTATACGTACTCCACAAGAGATTAACCACAACAATTCCAGTATTTTTCAATAGAGTGCATAATTACAGTAAAAGGAATGTAGTCTACCTTATGGCCTTATGGCAAACTAAATTATATAGCTAAGTAAATACTATTATATAAAAAAGCTAAAAACTAGTAAGATTAACTCTAACTTTCCATACCTAAAGGCCAATTATGTAGCTAACCACTTACTAGCAAATGTTATGCTTTAATCAACCTTGTCGACGACTAGGTGTGTTTTTGATTGGACTACATGATGATGTTTGAATTCGTGACCTATTTGGCAACCTGTCAGTTCTCATTCCATGCAGCGGCTTTGTTCCGTAAAACTCGTCCACTCTTCGCTTGAGTAGTGTATTACGCTCCTTTGTTCACAAAAAACTTTTGTTGTGCGTTTGTCAGCAACCCCATATTCTCGTTGATCTGTTCTTGGTCGATCTTTTAACCAAGGGACGCGTTGGGTTGCGTTTGAGTTTTTAACGAAGACGAGACTGGACCATGAAGCGAATTGAAATCAAAAACAACCCCCTCAGGCAATAAAAACAAAAGAGAGAAACAAGAGACGCAGCAGACCATTTATGAAAGTATGCATATTCACTGTATATAGCACTGTCTCCTTTAACACCGTTGTGAGTTACCGCAGAGATATTTTCAGAGGTTTCCTGATAAGGTATACAGGTACTTGGAAAGCGACTTTATTTTTAATTAATCCATGGTTGTTCACAAACTAGTTACATAACTGTGACTGCATTTATACGTTTTAGTCAGTCACGAATGCCTTTACAATACACAGGAGCAACCAGCAGGAGCAACCGACTTTGAAAAGCTTGAGTCCCTACTTCAAAGTTTTCAAAATCTGATATTGTTTTCAAAGATTTAACATGGATTTATTTTAAACTGACGTTACGTATGATTTCTATATCACCTTTCATTCCGGTAGCCGAGTTCCTATTTATGACAAATTGCAAGACAATAGCCAGTACAAAGGACTAAGTATTAATGCGTTTAATCAGTGCATGGTCGCCTAAATTATACTTTAAATTCGTTTTGATGTAGAGCTCACGCTCGAAACGTCAGCTTTTAAATCTTTTTGTTGTGTCCAATTTATCTTTTGATCACAAATTTATGTGATCTGGTAAGGGGCTGAAGCCACTCTAATGGCACTAAGACCACATGGTAGCGGGCATTACCCCTTAAATCTACCGGCCGCAGAATATTTACGTCTCCAAGCAGAATTTATTGTTCGATAACGTGGATTCCCAAATAAATATTACTCATGTTGGTCATTGATCTTTTCTGTTCAAAAACCCAACAGAAACAAAATTTCAAGTTAGATAAATTGCTGCTACTTCTACGTCTTTAATGGAACTGGCCTTTTCTCTTCGTAATTATTCAGCATTTGATTCCTTACAACGATATCTGCAAACATTTGAGTGGCTAAACGTTTTGTTTGCCGCTCATCAGTGGTTGCAGTCTGTGGTGTTTGTTATATACGACGTTACATACCTTGCACAGCAATCTATAGTTAAAGTTATAGGTATACGGTTATAAGTGAAGATATACTGTGAGGCCATGCCTCAAGATAACTTTATGTCCATAGTGGTAGCCAAGGTAAGTAAACGGTTCGATGGAGACATTAATTATCAACATAATTATGAAGCCATCAACTCTACGTTTCGGTCTTAGACCTTCATCACTTACAGTGAAGAATGGCAATTTGTTCTTTTAAATACAAATTAAAGTGATAAAGGTTGCGTAATGTACTTTTTAATTGCATTACGCAACTTCTAGTACTTAAATTTGTATTTAAAAGAACAAATTTACGGTGGCCCACAGGGGCGAAACGCAACTCAATATTTGGTTGAAAACACAACAAAATGGCATGGTGCAAAACAACTTTTTCGTGATACAAAACAATATTTCCTAAAACACAACAAAGATTCGCGATACACAACAATATTTCCTGAAACACAACAAAATTTCGTGATACAAAACAAAATTTCGGGGAGACTGATAACAAGCTAAGGCAACTTCAGATCACATGATTGAGTTCACATGACACGACCTCGTGCTTTCGCCGCCATGTTCTGTGAGAACTGTGGCGCTTGCTTGGGGAAGTATTATAAATATTGTCCTGGTGCGGAAAGAAGCATGAAGTTTCAAGGTGTGTGTCAGGAAGTTTACTGGATACTTTTATTGAGTTTAAAGCGAAAAAGTCCTAAGTCTTCTTGTACTTCTCCAAAGTAAATGGCTTATTAGGGCCCGTATAGTCCTTCATAACTTCACTCCCATCTGGATAGCACAATTTGTATGTTAGATCACTCCTGAAAGACCTATCGTAAAGCCCAGGCCAAACGGACTCGCAAGTAGACGCAAGTTGAACACTTGGGTCTACTTGCGACTCCGTTTGGCTATGGCTTGCGTGCACTTACGTTGACACAGTCGACACAAGTTTTTCACCGTTTAACAACCTAACTCAAGGCAACGCAAGTTGCCTGACACCCATTCGATGTTATACCAACCTAGTAGCCATTGAAATGGCTTTTTTGCGACTTTCGTGTACTTGTGAAGAAACTTGAGAGACCGTTTGACCTGGGCTTAAGGATGCACATGTTTTCGGCTTCCCTGTGGAGTCGAGCCCCAAGTCAACCAGGGAGACATGTGGGGGGATAGAAAGAGATGGATGGGAGTCTTTTCCGGAGGTTACGGGAAAATGTCGACATTGTTTTATGATCAAAGATTAGAGGGTAGGGAAATTCACAAGTTTGTAAAGAATGTCAGGGGGAGTTTCTGCTGAGAGACACCTCACCTAGGGGACTTTGTCTTGCAAGATTCCACGACCCCCGGGGGAAATTCCTCAAGTTTGCTTGACTGATTTGACAATCCCACTGGTTAGCCCGGGAGTCGACCCCATGGGAAGCCAATGACGTATGCATTATGGCCTTTTCACGTACAGTTTCTGCAGATGCAGACTTGCTGATCTTGAGAGGTACAGACTTTCCTCCAACATGTTTCAGAATGCCTTTTGCAATAGCAAGTGTGATGATGACAGGGTTTACCTCTGTCATCTTTCTCTTCTTGTTTTTTTACTAACGAATAATAATAATAATAATAATAATAATAATAATAATAACAATAAAATTATAAAATGACGAATAAGAAGTTTATTTAACAATTCATCCCATACTATGTCACAAAACAATAAATTATTGCAAATATTAAGTAATTTATTATTAAATAATAAAAAGTTCTTGAACCTCTCAGTACTAACACATGGGACCTGATAAGTATGTCACCTGCCGCGTAGAGCCCTGCTCCTACATGGGGGGAGAAGCTAGGTCCTGCAGTGGATGCGAAGGAGTACCAACAATTCTATTCCACTGCCTTAAATTTCTTTTTTGAACAACCTGTTCAACCGATGTTACTTGTTGAATATACCCGAATCTAAATGCCATTTTCTGTAGTCTATCAATTTGGCTCAAGTAGTTAATGTAAGCGGCAACACCCCAAACATGAATGCAGTAAGTAAAGAGTGACATAATAAGAGAGTTAAAAAAGGTAGTGAAGATCAGATACACTATAACCATTACTTTTACACACTCGTAGCATGTACATATTTTTTAGACCTCTTTTCATGAAATGTTACCCTAAAAGCTTCAGATACAGTACACGATTAATGCTGACAATTGGGTCAGGAGGGGGCAGGGTCGTTCTTCTATTTATGGCAAGTTCGTTGGTCTTGTTCATCAAATTTTCCTCTGCCCAAACTCTAAATCAGACTTTTTACTTCCTCAGAGGCATTATCATTAACACTAGACCCAACAGGTATACTACATGTAATGTCATCACCATAATTAGCCATTACGAAAACTTGTATCATTAACCATGATGGCATAAAATACAGTCCTCAGAAAGTGCCCTGGGGCACACTTCGACTGACAGGCAGGAATGGAGATATGACCACATCTACACAAACCCTTTGTTAAAAAATCCATAACCCAATTAACAATGTAGGGGTTAATATCAGGCACTTCCTTGTGTTTATCTGTTATTATTCTATGGGAAACTGAGTCGAAGGCTTTTGAGAAGTCAAAAGACAGGACTCCAACAAAGTTAGCAGGGCGATCAAGCCCTTATCATCCAGAAGTGCTGCTTTACATAAAAGGACAGTCTCGGCCCCACAATATTTCAGGATGAACTGGTTTCCTCAATTTGAAATCCACCACTAATCTCTCATAAAGTCTCATGATGATATCAGTGACGGATATCGGTCCAAGCTAGTCCAAATGCAAAGCACATTTGCAGTCTTCCGGACCTTAGGTCCTAAAACATCCCAAATGTGTGTTATCACAGGAGCGAGTCAACGAAACCTTAAGGGCCGGTTGCAATCCTTTTCACATGCGATAGTGCCTTTCAGACAGATATTTCATGGATCACAGGAACTTTATGATGACTAAAGAGATGCTCCATAACAGCTGTCCATAATCTCCCGGGAAGGTTCAACATAGGCTTAATTTAGGTCCCCTTTCGGTGGACTTATTTTCGCTTTAAACTAATTAAAAGAATTTAGTTAACTGGCTGGCCCACACCTTGAACCTTCAGCGGAGCCTGTAAATGAAGATTTTAGCGAAATCTTTCTACATCCAGGACAATATTTATAATCCTTCCGCATCCAAGCCCAGAGAGAACATGGCGACGAAAGCACGAGTTCGTGAGGTCATTTCAATCACATGATCTGAAGTTGCCCGAGCTTGTTACCAGTCTTTCGAAATTTTGCTTTGTATCACGCATGAAATTTTGTTTTGTATCGCGAAACTGTGTTGTGTTTCAAGACGAAAATTTGTATCACGAAATTTTGTTTTGTATCACGAAACTTTATTGTGTTTCAGGAAAAATTGTTGTGTATTGCGAATCTTTGTTGTGTCTCAGGAAATATTGTTTTGTATCACGAAACTTTGTTGTGTTTCAGGAAATATTGTTGTGTATCGCGAATCTTTGTTGTGTTTCAGGAAATATTGTTTTGTATCACGAAACATTGTTTTGCTCTACGAAATTTTGTTGTGCTTGCACTTGTTTTGCCCCTGTGGACCACCGTATTGATTGATTATCCTGAGAAACGTAAAGGAAATCAACGGACTCTCTGATGCTTAAAACTGTTTTGGGCAGTAAATCATCGATCATCGCCGTTTGGTAGCAGTCGGAAGCCGCTGGAAATTTGATTGACGGCAGCGAAAACCGCAGTTGTAGGTTGAGATTTGAACATCAGAGTTCGCGTGTTATTGAAAGGCTCAGTAAGGGAAATTTAGAGTCCTTACCACCTTACGACTTTTTCAAACAGCGACGCCATTTTGATTTGAAACCGAGCATGCGCTGCGAGAAGTCAATAACAAGATTTTGGCTACGCTTACGTAGAGTTGCCCAGAGCTTTTCCCGCCGTCACGTTTCGTGAGAGTGAGAGTATAAACAAAACCACAAAAAGAAAACAGAAAACAAGAATCGTTGGAGAAAAAGGTCCGGAGTAGATTCCGATTCCATCGGGAATCAAACTTTTAATAATATGCTCAACTGCACCGTAGCAATAATTGTACAATGCAGCAATACAAAATTATAAGATGTATTTAACAGCGTGAACACTTTGGAAACCATCTGCTTTTATTTTTTTACTTTGTTGTTTGTTTTTCTTTTGTCTGTTTGTCTGGCATACCGCTCAAATGGAACTATTAAAGCTATGTCTTGTTGATTTCTCGTAGACAATTTTCTACGGGCACATGTCTAGAGTACACCGCTAAAGATGGAAGACCGGTCAGTGACAAATCCACAAAGCCAAGCTGGATTTTTATCATTGCTGACATTCTCTTGGATGAGCGGAATTCTCAAACTCGGAACCAAACAACCACTGGGAGAAGAGGACTTGTTTACGATCGAAACTTCTAATCAATCAGAGAAACTTGTTCACGACTTAGAGTTGGAATGGCTGGCAGAGGAAAGAGCATCCGAGCAAAACAGAACAAGACCTCGCCTTTGGAGAGCCATGATGAGGGTCATTTCTTACAGAGATTACACCACTCTGGTTATTCTTCGAATAATTTACTCACTGACATTCAACGGCATACCTCTGATGGTGTGGCTCTTCTTAACAAGCGTTACTGAAAACTCAGAGAAAAGTTACGTTGCAACTCTACCATTGGTTTTATGCTTTGCTTTGGTCCCAGCTGTGAGATCGATTTGCCAGAGTCAAATGGTATTTAAAACCGAGATGGTGACAATTCGACTGAAAGTCGCCATGATTGGATTTGTTTATAAACGGGTACGTCATTGCTTATATCTTATAATTAGGTGGAACAATTAATTAAGAAAGCTTAACAGTACTCTTGGAAACGCTGTTCTAAAACGTCATGCTGTTGTTTCCTCTTCAGGCTGTAGTTTTGGACAAGAGTGAGATGGTAAATTTCTAGTGTGAGAAATGAATGAAACATGTGACTTATTCAATCTTAGGGCGGTCAGCATTGAATACATCAAATATTTCGTTTATTTACGGCCCTTTGTATGTTTATCAGTATCATCATAATTTACTACCTAAACCCTTTGACAATTTCTTCTGGCGTATATAATTTAAACATAGTTGTAATACTAAGCTCTGAACAGTCAACTTATGTCGATCACGTCAGTTATACTGAACTGAGGATAGTAAATTCAACTTGAATTTCTGTGTTCTTTCTGTTTGGATTAACTTGGATGACCGTGAATTAAAAAAGTTCTTCTGTGAGTTCATTTTAGCAAATTGTGACTAAAAATCATTGGGTACTTGCGCCTAATGCTGGCTTAATAATGTTAATTTTCCCTTCTCTTCTAAAACTGGCTATGTACATATATTGGTTCAAACACCGTTTAGTACTTTATTTCTATTCTCCATCTTAAATTACAATTCATGTGTTTATTTACTTAACTATTTGTTTGTTTTGTTTAGCTTTAGTATTTTGACGGTAGTACTTTTGCGCATGACTAATTAAGTTCTTTTTCTCTTTTTGTCTTTTTCTCATGAACTTTATATTTGTGGGAAATAAAATGGGTGGTTGGTGTTGTTTACCACACTAAAATTTACCATTTCAGTCTCATCATCAATATGTTACTTATCAACACTTTGATTCTTGCGGTTTGAAGGACATATTTGTAATTCAAGACTTGCGTAATTAACAGTCGAAGAAAGTAGTTGGGGCTATCGCCCTTCTTGCAATTAAGCGCAAGCGAAATAAAATTTATATCTTATTACCCTATATATTTACCTTAGCTACGGGCAGTTTAATCGGCAAACCGACAACGAATCCATTACTGTGGATGCTTCGTGATTAGTGAACAACGTTCTTTACCCGTAGGAATTACGCAAGATCTTATGCCGTTCCTCCAATGAATAACTGAACTAACTCCCTGATCAAACATCCTCTTTCAAAAAGCGTTATCGATAAACTATCATAAATTGCTTACCAATTACAATCGATAAAAATCGATAGCAATTAAGAGGGCTCCCAATGTGAAAATCGATTTTCATCGATTAATAGGACCAATCGATAATAATCGATTGATTATTATCGATTATATCGATTGGTAATCGATGATCGATTTTCATCTATTGGGTACGCAGGGTAGATTTCAGTACGTCTCTCGCGAAGAAGACCGGCTCACGGTTTCCGCGAGAAACATGATTTAGGAGTCCTTGACCTGAAACTGTATATAAGCTCTAAATTTAGATCATCCCTCTATGAAAACGACTTTGATCAGATGTACTTGGAGGAATGCAGTTTTTGGAGTTCTTGCAAACCAACGTTAGGGTCCTCATGATTTTCGATTTTAGTTAGTAGGAGCTCACCATGGAGAAAAAAGATCGTTTAGCGCAAGGCCTTTGCAGCTTTTCTACCTATATATGCATTAACAACTGGTGGTTTCCTTTACATTGACGTAGATCCTTTCTATGAATCGACGAGCATTAGAGGGGGTCAGCTCAGGAAACATCGTAAATGTCGTTTCAAACGATGCTAAAGCCATTGAACAGATGGGCCTCTACATTGGGTTTATTTCATTTGCTTTACTGGATATTGTTATTGCCGTGGCATTTATTTGGAAAGTTGTGGCCTGGCAAGCCTTGATTGGAACATTTGCCTTCTTGGCCGTCTCTGTCTATGGAGCCTTATCAGCTCGGAAAGCTGCAAAGTGGCGCAGAAAGGCGGCAGACCAGATCGACAAACGGTTGGAGGTAATGAAAGAGATCGTTGCAGGAATCCGAGCAATAAAAATGTACGCTTGGGAATGGAACTTTAAAGACCTAGTTACTAGAATAAGAAGGTTTGTTAACGAATCTACACTTAAAGTTTTAAAGTGTGTACACCTAGGGTTTTTTCCGGCTTCGTTCATTCCACAGATTGGTAATGTCTGACCTATTTACTACATGCGAGTATCTATTCCTAAACAATTTATATATGCATGGGTAAACTATGAGCTCGTCTTGCAGGATTTGCCCGCGCCCCTTTCATGCAACAACCAGCAATTTAACTCGTGTATAGACCTCCGGTTACACATTTCTCATAGCACCAGAAAGCTAGCAGGAGATTTCTAACATAAAGTGAGGACTACGGTTTCAAAGTAAAAGCCCAGATTATTAAAAAAAAAGATGCTAATTGATAGACCCAGCTTAGTTATGGCAATAGCAAGCAGTGTTTCAGTATTCAAAGCATCATTCTAATGACTGGTATATTTGAACAAAACTTGAAAATATGGCACAACTAATTGGATCAGATCTAGAGAGGACACTCTGGGTCTGGATCACGCTCTGGCCTAATTATCCCGTTGCTTGTCTCAACTATCCTTAGCTCGATTCTACAGAAATTAGCTGGATTCTACAGCAATTGGCAAGAACTGCCATTTCTTCGTCGCAACCAACTACAGTACTCATTGTGGACGACAACTTTAAAATACACTTTAGCGGCTGTAAAAAAACAATTCCTAGGTACCCAAAAAAGAATTTATTTACAACATTTTCTCCACGTCTCCCCTTTGTTTGGTCAGAAATGAAAACGAGGCATTTTGGGTCCAAAATTCTGCCTACAAATCCACAGGCGCCTTCACAGGGTACTGAAGAATCCTGCTAGGCTCCACTCTCTGGCACATAAATTATTATTTTCCTAACCAGTGTCTATGGTTTCTGTAGCTACTGGCTAGCTTAGTTCAAATTTAGTTTGTATGATAATATATATGCTTAAGCCAGGCAGGTATGCAAAGAAATCAAAACAGAGATCATTATTTTAAAACTAATGTCCTCAGGATGAACAAGGCGATAAGCCGAGTTGTCGTAAAGGGCTTAGAAAGAGCCTCACTTATTCTGCATCCTCTGTCGCAGGAAAGAACTATCTTTTATCCGGTTACGAGGATTCATCGTCTCCAGTATCTACGCTCTGTTTTTCACCAGCACCGCCATTGCAGGGTTCTTTTCAGTCCTGGGCCTTCTTCTTTCAGGCATGACATTGAAATCTTTTCAAGTTTTCACATTACTTTCTGCCTTATCTAACATCAGAATTGTCGTGACTATGTCTATCGGAGAATCATTACGTTATATCATGGATGCAAAAACAGCACTTGACAGAGTGCAAACTTTTAATTGAAAACAATCCCCTTGCGAGGAGCACTGAAAACAACGAAGCAAACCCGTTTGCACTTCAAATTTACTGCAGAGGGAGAAAGTATAAGCCTCGTCCCTTGAGAATTGAAAGCTTCAGATCTGGCAAACCGGCTTTGATTTCTGCTCGGTGGTTCTGCAACACTTCGCAAAATAGGCAATCTTCGGTTTTTCTCAGGAGGGCATCTTGTCATTGGAACCAGGCCTTGGATAACCCAACATTAAATAACTTAACATTAAAAGTTACTAGTGGAAATCTTGTAGGCATAACAGGACCTGTTGGAAGTGGCAAGACGTCTTTGCTGATGGCCATACTAGGAGAACTTCCAGTGACGTCTGGGCAATTATCCTGCACTGGGAAAATCGCATACGTTTCTCAAGTGCCTTGGGTTTTTTCTGGAACCTTGCGAGAGAACATTTTGTTCGGGAGAGATTTTGATGAGCAAAAGTATAAAATGATTATTCAAGTATGTGACTTAGAAGCCGATATAAACCGTTTTCCAAAAGGTGATGTTACTGAGATTGGACAACGAGGAGTAATATTGAGCGGCGGGCAACGTGCCAGAGTCAGTCTGGCGCGCGCAATCTACTCAGATGCAGACATTTATCTGTTAGACGATCCACTAAGCGCAGTGGATGCCAAAGTCGGGAAACTATTGTTTGAAAAGTGCATTAAAGGATTCTTAACAGGGCGAATACGGATTCTGGCCACTCATCAGGTACAATTTCTCAAACAGATGGATTATTTTCTGGTGCTTGAGAATGGCTCTGTGGCGCGAGAATGCAAAAACCTTGGAGAGAGGGAAGCTGCAACTACTGCATTTAATGCAAGTCAACGAAAAGGACAAGATGCAATAAAGGATGCATTTCAAAACCATATCAAGGAGTTTGAAGAGGAAAGAAATGAATCATCTCGTGCTGCTGAAAGGCAGAATGAGAGGCTGGACCTGAAAGAAGAGAAAGAGGACAGGATGGTTGGAACCGTAGAATGGTGGCGATACTGGAAGTACTTCAGAACTGCACTTCCTGTTGCTTTGATGTTCGGTCTTTTTGTCTTCTTTGTTATAGTTCAGGGTAAGTGGTGATAGACAGGTGAGTGAAAGGGTCTGAAAGTAGTGAGCATCGGAATTGGAAGCATCGCCACTGGAAGGTAGTGTTTTATGAAGAAATATTAACTTTACAACAGTTTCTCTCTTAGCTACAGTTTGCTTCTTTGTTATGTTTTAACATCATTTGACATTTTTCTATCGGTTTTGTTTCTATTGTAGTCACTTTTGGTGCTTGTTTTTTAGTTTTTTGGAAAATACAAGATGGCGAATCCAAGATGGCCGCCTACTGGAAATGATGAAGTAATTGTCTTCCCCTTCCTTCGTCAAGGCAGGCTATAAAAGGCCGTCCGCTCACATTTGTTTCTTTGGCCACACGTAATAAACAGCTTTCCTGAAAACTGCCAAAAAAAACTACTTTCGAGTGAAGTCTATTGCCCCAACCTTTTAGAAAACATCCATGTTTGTTGTGAACATGTATATTACTAAGAGGTTCGTTTTCTAAAGCATCTCCATTTTGGACATGTTTTCGAAAAATTACGTTTGCAGAGAGTATTCTTCTTTCTGCGTGTGGGTGAAAGGCACAACCAGATAAAAGATTTCTTTGAAAAACTGTCAAAACTGTACACAGTGTGGGCGGGGTAAAACACGCTCAATAACTGCGACAATAACTAGGTCACTTTTATTTACCAACAGTGTCATTGATTGCGCCCTACTGGTGGCTTTCACGGATGACAGAGATGCCATATGAACAACAAAAGAACCATATCATTCTCCTGGTTTATGGATCGATTGTGACGGCCTCTTTTTTCCTCACAACAGCCTCCGCCTTCTGTTTCTATCTCGCTGCTATCAAGGCTTCTGAAAACCTCCATGACGAGATGACAGAAGCAGTTATTAAAGCACCAGTGTTATTCTTTGATACAAACCCAGTTGGCCGCATCTTGAATCGCTTCTCAAAAGACATCGGTTGCATGGACGATTTGCTTCCAGGACAATCTCTCTTTACAGTTCAGTTGTTGTTTTTCTTGTTCGGTGCCACCATCCTTTCAGCAGTTTCCAACATATGGCTCTTCATGGTTTGTGTTCCTCTGACATTGCTTTTCGTTTTGTTGGCTAAGTTTTATTTAAGATCATCCCGCGAAATGAGGCGAGTAGAAGCAATTACATGCAGTCCAGTGTATTCCTGTCTTGCGGACACTGTGGCAGGATTGGAAGTAATTCGCTCTTCCGCAATGGAGGAACTTTTTATCTCCAGACTTCATAGGTTAGTAGTATCTGGGGTCTCCGTAAAAGCAACATTAGCTGTATGTAGTTGGAACCTGCTCTTGCAAAGGATTAAATAGGTTTCTCTTGACGCCCTGAAATTCGACTTTCATTTTGTGACACGAGGCCTGAAGGAAACAGAAACGTAAAAGGTGATGACTTTGATGGTAACGTGTTCTGAGACGTAACGGAAACGTTTTCTGAATGTCCGATAATGTTACCAGCAATTGTTACACTTTGTTTTGTTAATTAGGTACCTCGACAAGAACACTGCAGCTTTGATAATGTTGCAGGGCTCAACGCGTTGGCTTGCTGTACGAGGAGATGCTTTGGTTAATTTTCTTATAACATCTATATCAGCCGGAGCTCTTTTTGCCACACAAAACCCAGGTACACAATGTTACACACATAATTTAATTTACAAAATGAGAAGGGTATAAACATTTTTCCTATGTCGCTGTGGATTTTTTTCTACATATAATAATCTCATCAGCTGGGTTCGGTGTTATAAATCACCTTATTTTCTATATTAAGGGATTGTGTAAAGCTTCTGGTAAGCAATATTTTTATATTTGCCGAGAAAGAATTATACTAATCTGAGGTTTAAACGTTTTTATGAGGAACAATAATTTGGTGTTATTCTTTCTCGGAGTTAAGAGCAGTTCTCTGAGAGGGTGAAGCAAAGTTGGAAATGAAAATGTTTAACCCCCCCATCATTTTTTTGTGTGGAGGAAGGTTGCCATGTAAGGGTCACGTGATGTATCGTTGTAATGGTAACCACAGTTGATCATACCCGCCTCCAACCCATGTTTTGAGGATATATTTTTACAATGAAATAGCCAACAAATATGAGTCTATTTCGTAGAGTGTATGTCAGCCACCAGGAAGAAGGACTATTTGCCTACTTTCAAACAAATGCCGTTATAGTATTTTGACTTCTACAAACAAGTAGAAAGTAGTGGCTTTACTATGTTGCCTGTCGGTCATTTTGACAAACAACAAAAACAAGCTCGATCAATTCCACAATTTCTCCAAAAGCACTCTCTTCCCAAACACCAAATTCGCAGCAGAGCTCAAACATTATACTAGAGTTTCTAAATATTAGGAAACCTGTTTGGGGAAAATTATATTTTGGCTACGGGCGATAAACACATTTGGTGATAAATTCCAAATTTGGCCATTTTCAGTCTGCATTGGTTTGCTCTAAAAATGGTTAGGTTAAAAATGGTTAGAGCGTTTGAGCTCTAAACATATTTTCTATCATCTTGTCTGTGAGCAAAACTTGATTTATGATGTTTTAGATCATTACGATTGATAAAAACGAAGTCTGACAGAAAGCCTACCTTACATGTTATACCTTGGTTATTTATGTACAGGCATGCTGATTATCACGTCTATTTCCCTTTTCGCTCGTCTCTCTCGACCAAATATAGTGCAGGCTCGAAAGGCAAGACCAATTTCCCAGTGTCTCCCACTGAATATCGGCTCAGAAGGGGATGTTTCAGCTGTTTTAAATTTAAAAAACAGATGATGGTGGATTTGATCCACATGTGCTTAATAAACACATTCGTGGTCCGGTATTTGTGGTTTCTGCCGTTGATGCAGTAAAATCCATCCACTGGCGTTGATTGAGGAAATTAAATGAATCACGATTTTATGCACTAAACAAATACACGCTTGTGAGGACAAAGAATAAAGCATTCGGATATAATCAAGTCAGACAGACGCCATGAAGTTTTGGGAACGAAGTGCTGACCGGATGTCCGACACATACTTCGCTGAAATTATATATATGTTACTGTTATGAGGAATGGCCATATTTAAATAGCCACAAATTCCGAGCCGTTACCCCCTGCGAAGCGTGACGAAACACTGCCATATGCTCTCTTCTTATTTATAGGAAAATGTATGGAAATGATCGTTCAATCGATTGCTGAAGAGATTAAGGTGGTTGAATTGCTCAGTACGCATCCAAAGTTCTTTCGTTGTGGCAATACCTTCAATCTGGAAGTGGTTTTGTTGCTGCAAAACTATAACCCTTGCGGTTTTTGCTTTTGCCGGAGCAATCACGCAATAAACTACAAGGAACCGCCATACTAACCTTTTAATTTCATGCAAACCATTGACTCTTTTTAAAAGTTTCTTCAACTTGCTAATGGTTGGAATCATGCATACGGATGTGGAACTTCAAGACCACATGTAGTGCTTTCAATGTCCATAATATTTGGCTCTCTTCGAATTAACAAATTGACGTCAGTTTTTTATGCCTCTGTCCTCTTATTGAAGATGAATTGCGTCATAACATTGTCAAAGTTTGCTGTCGGAACCACTCGCCTTCGGCTCGTGGTTTCCACAGCACTTTGACAATGCTTTGACGCAATTCATCATCAGTGAGAGGACAGACACATAAAAAACTGACGTCAATTTCTTTTTTTACAATAACAAACCCCCCAAATGGTCAAATGCCGGGTTTAAATGACAAGAAAAGGCACCGTAAACAGCCGCAAACGTACGAAGTAAATGAATTTTATTCAAACTTACGCGAACATTGTCAATAGCTTTTCTCGCTTTCTGATTGGCTATTTACAACAACTAAACAACTTTCGTTGGCTAAAAAGTTGACAGTTTGACGTGAGGCCTAAGCCTCGCATAAATTAAAATCTTCACTTGCTGCAGAAAGTTGAATCATATTCAAAATACTATCTGAAAAGCCTTGTGGAGATGTAAAGCGTTTATGTTTAAGTCCGTGCCTTGGCCTGAAAGCGTGGAAGACTTTCGTCCGGCTGTTCTTCAGTCATTCCGAGCAAGTTTTTTGTTTAGTTCATGTTCAGAGCACCAGGTGGGAAACTTAACAGAAGGTACGTCGATGTCCAATGAACAGTTTACTAGTGTTTTGTTTCTGGAGAAACTTTTGTTAAAAGAAGAAGTCTAGTAAAAGTTTTTTCGATAGAAACTGGACTGTTAGAATTGTTATCGTGTGTTTTTACCTGGAAAAATCTTCACAAACTTAAACATCTTCACCACTTAAACTTATTTTTCGATTAGAGCCTTTGGACTCAGCGCTTCAGACAATTTCTTGAAAGTCAACTCCGCTTAATTCGGAAACAAGTTTGTTTTTCTTTCAGTTGCTACATGAGACACGAGTTCAGCATATGAATACAGCATTAAAGTCTTGCGTGTCGCCCTACTTCATCTTGCTTCAGATTTTCGCATAAATTAAAATTTCATTTGTCTGTACTCTTATTGATGATAAAAATTAGCCAATCAGCGCGCGAGAATTTAGACAGTTATTGTAAAATTGGATATCTTGCGGTTTTTCCTTTAAAAGATGCTTGAATTTCCCGAAAAATTCTCATTTTTGTCTGCACGGTTGACATAATCGCTCGCACCGAACACTCAATGTACACGAGCCGTTTCCTCCGCTGCAAGTGTATTTTTCATAACTAAATTTAACCGCCATTTTGAATTTCAGGCGGAAAATGTTCTGCGCATCATTCTGCGCATCATAATTCGCGGGCTCTTGTTGGTCTTTTGAATGAAATCAAACACGATGCCAGGAGAGCGTTCGCACCGTGCGAAGTTATGATTTTTTTTTTCTATCATGTCTTTTTTTTGCCGGACTAAAGCACATGGTATTGTGTACCAGTTAGTGTTAGAGGAGAGAAGAAATATGCAGTGGAATTAAAAGCTTTGAAACTCCCTAAAAGGCGAGTATTCATGTGATTTGAGTATGTTTGCGATCAAGGGAAATAAGATTATTTTTTCCATCGTTTGGTCGTTGTAAACAACTGCTTGTTAATGTAGCGTTTTCAAATTCTCAATTTAATTACATTTTGTTATAACCGGACTGCTTTGAAGACAGTGATCTCTTGGACACTGAAACGATTAGCTTCTCACGGTAAGAAAAAAAAATCGACACACTGAAAGTTGTTTATTTGATCATTCGAAGAAGTTGAAAAGTGTTTTTGTAAAAGCACTGCGCTTCGGATAAAATCCAAGGCTAGTCAGCCGCTTTATCGATAGAGTCAGTTCGTTTTAATAATCATTTGCTCTTTTTGCCGCAGCACAACTGAAACGATGTTTTATAAAAAAAACAAAAGGCGATGCAACTGCATTACTATAACCTTTCAAAATAAACTGCTCTCGAAGTGTGCCAAGTTTTTCAGTTTTGAAAGAAGAGGATGACAATGCACTCCTGAATTCATAGCGAAGCAAACAGGCAGAAAAGGCAATATATGAGGGGAATAATTTGGAGGTATTGGTTACTAAAACATAATTATTTTTCCAACGAACAGTTGAGTTCGGGCTATACTGCTGAAATTTTGTGATATTGTTAGTATCGATAAACAGTAACAATCATTGGTAAAGTTAAACCGTTTCAAAAATAACTTTCCTACTTTGGCTGTGTGTTGGGACTTAAACTCAGTGCATACTGTTTATAACAAGCTGAAGTTCTCTAAAGAAATACAGTAGATGAATGCGAAAAGCAGCCGAGCGTGCGTGTTCAGTGCTGGCCACACCGTAAATCGATAAAATAATCTTTGCGAAACAAATTAAAAATCCGTTCTGGAAAAAAAAAACTAGAAACTATGGAGAACACGGCATACACAGATTAACTCTTTCGCTAACCGTAGTTGAGCTCCCTACCTTAGACATTCAGTGGTTTGCTTATATTGCCACAAATTGTGCAAGAGGCTGATCATGACAACAAGACTTTCGGGTACGATTTGTTTACACGCCGTAGGAACATTAGGGATCTTAACTTGTTTAATGCTTGTTTGTTTAGTCCTTATTTACTTGATGAACACGTGATAAAATCAAATTACAGCAATTGAAAGTCTTAAAATACATTTGAAAGATGAAAATTAGGTCATCGTGGTTTTCATATGTTAAAAGGGATTTGCGCAATGGATAATCTCAAGGCAGCCAAATGTCGCCAAGCGTTAATTACTTGACTGCAAGGACAATTTAAAAGCCGCTCTGGCAAAAAACGAGATACTTTGGCAAACTCAGAAAATGAAGACTGACTCTTTCCATACCCTCAGTTGCGACCTTAGATATTCAGCAATTTGCTTAGACAGCCACATTTTGTTAACCGGCCGATGACAATAATGTGCTTCCGAAAGCGATCTCTTTTCATGCCGCGAGAGAAACGAGGACCTCAAAACGATTTTTATTGTTCAAGAAGTGTTGAGAAAATTGAAGGACAAAAAGAGTATATGTACATCTAGTTATTTCTCTGGAATAATTATTGCTGTGTACCAACATGCCTGCAGAGGCCTATCCTGATTTTTGAGATTAAAAAAAAAAAAATATGAAAAAGGCGCCATTTTTTTTTTAATTTCTGGCTTTTGCGCTCGCTCGTAGTTCGCGCATGCTTTTTGTGTTTTTCCGCTGTTAAATTTTGAATATGCTTGAAACTCTCCTCCAGGCTCCTTTTAGGGATTTTTTGAAGGAGCCTGGGACTAGAATTCCTTGAGGGTTTTCGTACTGCATGACATATCAGTCACCGATCGAAAATGATTCTGATTCTCATTTGCAGCTACTCAAAACCGCTTGAAAAGGCTTCTCATTATAGAAATCGAAGGGGAGAAAACAGGAGAGTATCAGTAGAGTTTTTACAAAGCTTATTTTAGTGAAATTATCTTCGACATGAAATAATATTTTCCAGATAATCTTTATGTTCTGGCTCAAAGTTTGCTTGTCGGCAACGGTGCTGGCGTGACTTGTTTATGAGAAAATCGTCAGGCAATCACAACATTGAATGTAACGACCTATGTAACGCCTCTCATGGCACGGAATTTCTGGCTATGTTGATATAAGAATTTCCAACGTTTGGTGGTGATATTATAACCAATGATTTTACAAGATTGGATTAGGCAGTTATATAGTAAATCTAACTCAGATTTTCAGGTGACGTCATCAGAAACTAAAACTCAAAAGTAAACAGACTTTTACATTTTTATCTTCGTTATTAGAAATGTATCTGCTTCCATGTTTTCATCTCGGTAGCGTGCTTTGTTTTTAAAATAGAGCAGTTTGAATTTGATAGTTTTTCACAGTGTGTGACATAACAGATGTGTGCCCACAAGCATATTACGTACATGAAAACATCGATTCACGAGGTTTTAAAAGCCAATATGACAAGAGAACCGTCCATGAGAAAGTTTGCATGCTCAACAAAGCGAAGAAAGACTTTGAGATAGCTTAAGTAAGTTCCAGATGTTTTCACTCGTTTCCGGCCGCCATGTTGGAGCTCATCAAGATGGGCTCCATCATGGCGTTTCGATACTAAACCCAATACGTTTGAGTAGTACATTTTGACGAATAACTCGAGTACGGGACGTCGCATAGCCCTGAAGCTTGGGAATATTGTTTATTTATTACTCTTCTACAATATCTCAATTTCTTGACTTTATCTAATGAATGGTTGACGATTTTATTTTTTTACTTGCGTGACGTGTGCGTGACTGAAAACCAAGAATAGCAGAGGCGTGGGAAAGAGGAATGGAGGAGGGTCACTGGGTCAAGCCCGCTCTCGGAACTTGTTGTTGGATTTAAAAGGCCGTGTTCTAACTTATTTTAAGATTATTTGTGAACATAACGTCAATCCCAGTGTCAGCATTTGCGTAAAAAACACTTCAACTTCAAAGTGCTGTGCGTTTGACCTGGTGGAGGGGTACTCCCTTGTTTCGACAAAACCGGTATGTGCCACCAAGTTTGAACTTCGTTCCCAGTGCTTTTCCCTCACTATGGCTTCTATGTTCTTCCCGACATACCCCGAATGCTGCAGGGTATGTCAGGCATAATCTTTTCAGAGTAAGCTTGGGCGGAAGCTCATCGCCGTCCAGGGAACACATGTTTAACGGTCACCTGTATGAATAACAGCAGTTCTCAGCCACTACCTACTATACTACCTGTTCTGGTACTGAGGCTAGAGTAGCATTTTCTCTCCGTTCTTCTGCTTGGCGGCCATGGGAGAGAGGTATGGCGAGATCGGTTGTGGCGTTAAGAAATCGTCAAGAGCAAATAATCGTTTGCCATCCTGACCAGGAGCTCGTTTTATCTGCCTGGCCAAATCCTGACCTCTAATTTTCTTTCTGGTCTCCTAACTAAGATTTACTGGAGATCCGCGAACCGCACTAGATCTTCCTTCGGTTTTTACCAAAAAATTCGGAAGATCTTAATTTCGGACCAAAAAAGTGTCCGAAAATAAAACCGTCCGAAATTTTTACAGTACAATTTAAAACTTTTAAGTACTTTCTTTGGCGAGGTCATCACTTGCATTCAAGGCTAATCAGTACACGATGTAGCTAGAACTCGGATTAGCCTTTGCTCGTTTTTTTTTTTTCAGTTTTTTTTGTCACTGAAATAGTTTTGTTTCTTCTATGAAAATGTAAATAAATTCCATTTTACAGAAAAAATTGCAGTCGGCCCAGTTTTGGCAGATGTTTCAATCTAATTCCTGATATGTAGGTGTGAATTTACTTTAACTATGTTTCAGCAAAGTGTCCGAAATTGTTGTGCGAAATTTGTCCGAAATGAGAAAAACAGAAAATGAAACGTCCGACATTTTAACGTCCGAAATATTTTGGCAATTAATGGAGTCCGTGGGTTTAAACATGCCTGGTAATTTCTCTTTTGCATTCTAAGGCCCCGTCCATACTAATGCTCTTTCAAAGGTATTTGTTTTGACCCCCATCAATCGATCCGCGTCCACACTACCATTTTCGAAGCGTTTTCCACTGTCCACACGATCGAAAACGCTGAATGGCATGGTGTGATGTAGGTTAAACGTAAGCGTTTTCATTTCGATACGTTTTCAGCTGTCCACATTAAATTTTCTAGGGACTACTACTATATGCAAATCAGCTTCAGTGCTCATTTTTAATTTGGCATTGAAAATCTACTTCCGGTCAGGAAAATATACCTCTTCCCTCTGCCAAAAGCAAAGGTGAAAGGTTCAAGTTCCTTGCCTCGCAGAAGAATAATTTGTTCTAGTAGCAGATACAGGTCGCTAACTCCTAACAAATAATAAAAACAGTTCGTCAACATCCGGTCAGTAGGAAGTCTGCCACTTGTCATTTCATGTCCCTTGTCGCACATGTTGATTCGAGAACAACTTCTTCGCTTCTAAATGAACGCAAGGTATGCACCGGTCGCTTTTAGCAAAATACTCTATTCCTAACCGTACAGGCCTACGAATGGTGATGGGGAAGCATTTGTGTAACTCCTTGGATCGACTTCTTTTTTACGGCAGAAACCACAAATAACATTACAACAGTGTTTCAACCTTGTGAACTGTACGACAAGAAGCTAGATGCTTGGAAATACACGAGCTTCTCAGTGTGGTTCAAAACATCCCTAAGTCGATTTTTGATGGAAGAGGCTATAAGTTTTGACCTGACTATAACAATTCGTGCTCGAATTAGAGAAGAAAATGGAGCGAGCAAACATGAAGCAGTCGCACTAAAAGTTGCCAAACCATACACTGTGGGCTTTCTGTCAACTTAGTTTTCATCAATCGATCTAAAACATCATAAATTAAGTTTGTCTTACAGACAAGATGACAGAAAACATGTTTAGAGATTAAACGCTTACTCTAATCCATTTTTAGAGCAAACTAATCCAGTCTGAAAATGGTCAAATTTGAGGTGTTTTCAAATTAGTATCTTTTTGGCCAAAATATTTTTGCACTCGCCCCATTTTTCGCGCGGGCGAAACATAGAAAAATCCCTTTGCTCGATCTATCTTTGCTAGGAAAATAAACCACACGGAAACGCTTGCTACACAGGCTAAATTTTCCCCAAATAGATTTTCTAATATTTAAAAACTCTAGTATCTGTTTAAGCTCTGCTGCGAATTTGGTGCCTGGGAAGAGAGTACGTTTGGAGAAATTGCAGAATTGATCGAGCTTGTTTTTGCTGTTTCTGAAAATTGCCGACACGCAACATAGTAAAGCCATTATTTTCTACTTAACAATTACATTATGAGCTCTAGATTCCTATCGCATGCTATCACGCATAGAAATCGAGAGCGAATGATCTAACTATTTTAGTATAAATCTTCTAGTCGTTCAAAACTAAACAAGTAAAATATCTAAATCCTTCTCGCAGACACTCCAAAAACGCGAAGAAGCGGCCACCATTTCGTTGACAACCGTTACTCACTATCTATCACGGAACAGATAGCGAGTTGCGTAGCCAATCAGAGAACGGCATTCGTGATAGAACGCTAGTAGGTTTATACTAATTGTTTGTAGAAGTCAAAATACTATAACGGCATTTGTTTGAAAGTAGGGAAATAGCCCTACCTCCTGGTGGAATGCCGAACCACAATTGATCAAACCCGCCTTCAACCCATGTTTTGAAATGGCCAACAAATATGAGTCTATTTCTACAGTGAATGTGTACCAATTCAAACGACCCTTATATGGTCATTTTCGTTTATGCCCCAAGCAACCTTCCTCCACACAAAAAATGAACAGGGGGGGGGGGGGGAAGGTCAAAAGTTATCATTTCCAACTTTGCTTCACTTTCTCAGAGAACTACCCTTAAACGCTAAAAACAACTTTTGAGGGGGTTGATGGAGGGGCGGTTGGGGTGGGTTACGGGCTGATTTAATAATAATAATTTACTAATTCATATAGCGCGTATTTACATATCCTGATAAATAGCGCTTTACAATCATATATTTAAGAGAAAACGAAAATACATTACAATGAAAATAAAATAAAGTTATAAATTATAAAAATACTTCTTAAAAAGATAGGTTGTAAGTTTTTTTTGCTCAGCTTCATTCATGACTAAAGGTGTTGGGTGTACAACGTTAACCAACTGGCTCAGAACGGCAAACGAAGCGTAGGCAAGACAGAGGTCATCGCAAAAGGAAAGAAGCTAAAAAGAAATTAATCTCATAAAAAGTTACAAAACAACAGGCTGTACATCTGATCTCACCCTAGAGAAGAATTGTAAACCCGCCATGAAACTATATGATATGTGCGGTATATAAATCCATTACCAATCCAATTCAATACATCTCCGTGAAATGTAAGCCTCTTCTTACTATTATTACTATAGAATGCGCACTACAATTTCATTTACGGATTCTTTTCAGCTTTAGCAGGCATGGCACTATCGTTTGCAGTCCAGACATTAGACGTAGCACAGTTCGTGATCCGCATGGCATCAGAAACAGAGAACCATATGACGTCAGTCGAGCGGGTAATGACGTACGCAAGTCTTGAACCAGAGCCTGGATACAGCTCTGAGACACTTCCTCCAGACCAGTGGCCAAATGAAGGTGGATTAACATTCAACAACTTATCTCTGAAGTATTTAAAAGATGCTCCAAAAGTTTTGAACAACATCAGCTTCAGCGTGGCCCCGAATGAGAAAGTTGGTGTAGCAGGCCGCACAGGAGCCGGAAAATCATCACTAGTGGCTGCTTTGTTCAGAATGCCAGAACCTGAAGGCCTCGTGCGTATATTGATTTTATCTTTATCCATTTGCTTATTTATTCATAAATTAACTGAATGGTATAGAATAGATTCATTTCGTTTGTTTTTTTTCTCGAAGACATATGTTTTTCGTTGCGGTTCAACCCCTTCCTTATTGGCAATGGGAAACTTAACCCTGACTCAATTTTTTTTTCTGAAGTAAAAACCTGTTCGCTTTACCGATGGTCAGTACATATAACAACAAACAACAACAACAACAACAATATTTATTATTTACACCTTTTTTCTAAAATTAGCGGTACATTTTTAAAGGAATTTAGATCTGTAAATAGAAGAAAAGAAAAGCAAAACTATTACAATTTAAAGGTGTCTAGGGGCTAAATAAACTTAAGTTTTCTAGTTAGCCCCTAGCTAAGGAAAGGTAACTAAACAAATTGTAGCGGCTGCAACAACAACAAATACACACATTTAAAAACTAAGACAAAAAATAAGCACATATATAGACAGTCGTTGGCATGATTTTACTTACTGGATTGAGTTTTAAGAAGCAATTCTTTTAATTTGCCAAGAAAGATAAAAGTGTTAAGATTTTTCAAGCTAGTTGGAAGATCTTGCCAAAGGTCCACTACAATTAAACATACAGATTGTTTTCCAATGTTGGTCCTTGTGCACGGCTTATAAAAATTTTTATTAGCGGCATATCTGGTATTATAACTATGAATATCAGTGGCATACTGAAAATAGTTTTCAAAGATGTTTGGTAGTGCTTTGCTATGCCAACGATTTGCAAATTTCAGTGCTTGCAATTTAAAGATAGAAGTAACTGATTGGATATCTAATAGGTTCATAAGATAGGATATCTAATAGTTTCATAAGAGGAAAGGCACTTTCAGTGTTCTTTCCATGAGAAGGGAATAAACTGAACATCGACAGCGTCTATCCAAGGAGGTAAAATTAAAATGAACCCCACGATCCGACATTTTTGAGATGCATAAATACCAACTTTAATAATGACTGGGCAAGACCCACCTTATATTCTTTCTTGTAACAGGTCGTCATCGATGGCGTGAACCTCAAGGATCTCAATCTACAAGCATCCCGCAGGTCCATGGCCGTTATAACTCAGGATCCTGTTCTCTTTAGCGGCAGTCTGAGGAGGAACCTTGATCCTTTCTCTTTGCATGAAGATCATGATATTTGGCGAGCTTTGGAGGAGGTACAATTGAACACCATGGTGAAACAATTACCTGGCCAACTGGAGTACAAACTGAGAGAGTCTGGAAGCAACTTTAGTGTTGGCGAGCGTCAGTTGGTCTGTTTAGCGCGTGCGCTGTTGCAGAAAAGCAAGATCATCATACTGGATGAAGCCACCGCTAATGTGGATTACAAGACAGACCATCTCATTCAAGAAGTTATACGAACGAGATTTAAAGATTCCACAGTACTGACCATCGCTCATCGCTTGAACACCATCATGGACTACGATAAAGTTTTGGTCATGGATCAAGGACGAGTGGTGGAATTTGACAAACCTGAAGTTCTACTGCAAAATGATAATGGTTATTATACTCAACTTGTGCGAACTCATTCCACGACTGCTGATCAGCAGATTTATGAATAAAATTTATTTCCAAGGGCACGTTAAAAAATCCATTACCTTGACCTTCAACAAGTAAAAGCAAGAATTTGAACCAACACTTTCACCTTTTTCTTCTTTTTAACGTAATATTATCAAACGTATCAGTTTTTGTTTCACCCACTGACAACTGCTTTGGACGACTTGGTTAATCACCTTTTCACTAAAGTGCCTTCGCAGTCATTGAATCACGGCAGTACATTTATTATTGACAATATGCTATAACTTGATCTCTTCTCATTAAGGTGGCTGGTACTGGTTTACCTCGCGTGGAGGGTCTGAACACTAACGCGCGCGTCACACTTTATGCGCGAGATTTGAAGAACGGGAAAAACAAAACAAATACGGTGGCGCGAGGCTTTCTTCGAGCAAGGCTACGTTTGTCCTGTTCAAAAGGAAATTCGCATTTATCTGAGGCCGTATGTACTCGATCGACTTAAGTTAATTCAATTTACATAGGAAAATTTATTTCCGGTGATTGATAATGCATATTAAAGTTCCAAACTGAGATAATTCCCACCTCTACTGCGATCTATCGTGTCGGGAACCGGGAGGATAAGGACCCGGAAAGTAATTGTAAAACTGCAAAAGTGGGATAGCTCTTCAATTTTACTTACAGGTAATAAATCACAACATTCTCTTATTTCTATGCCTTCCCACCTCTTGTTGTTTGTCACGAATCATATCTGCACTTGCGTCAGAATAATTGCATGCAGTTGACATGTGTTCTCAGGTGTTGTGCGAGCAATTTAGTCAATTCCACGCTCTCGCTTGGTGTTATTTAACGTAGCCATGCTTAGTCATGCCACAAGTAGTGGAGAAATTCTTTTAAGTGAGTCCTAACGCTTGGCCAAACAGTAAAAACAACAACTGTGGACCATTAAAATCCACCGTACTGAAATCAACTCAGCGTGTTCTCAGCGCATGGACTGCAAACAAATCGTGTACGCGTAATGGTTAGCGGCAGTCAGCAAAGCGCATGAGCAAATATCGATCTTTTAGAATCCAGATTTTGAAATGCGCGAAAACGCGCGTGGAAATTGCTCAACTCACGAAGGTTTTTGCAAGAAAGTGAGCCCCGTGACCCCCTCTTTTATTGTTCAACATTTTTGTCTTGTAAAGAGGAAACGTCACCCAAAATTCAAGAAAATTCTATCAGAGAAATTTTACACTACTCATAAATTGCCTTTTCTCGCGTTTATAAAAAATCCGCTTGATAGAAAATTTTTAAAAACATTTTGCAGTTTCCTTTTCAAATGGCAAAAGTAATCACGTGAAAAAAATTGGGGGTCACCGAGTTAGTTTTCAAATTAAACGTGCCAGAAGCTTAAATGCAGCTTTGAATAAACCTCACGTACCGTTGCCATGGTAACAGCTGATGACGTAATAATAGTTATTTTTGGTCAACGACTAAGTGTATAATTTAATCTTGCAAAAGTTTCCTTATGGCCTCGGTTTGCCTTTGTGTTCTTTTCTCTCAAAGTTTACGTCGTGAAAAAGCTGAAAACTGGTACCAGCCACCTTAAAGTGCACATGAATCAAAAATAAATTAGCAATTTTTTTGTTGTTGTTTTTACATAGCTATTCCTCATATTTCATTTCTCAATCGTTTCCCGCCTTTTTGTGGTTCCAAAAATTCCCGCCGTGGCTTTAAATTTTAAACATTTTGCTCGCGGCCAAAGGTCTAGATCACTGTGACGTCATTCGTGTGTATTTTTTAAGGCATGAAACATGGCGAAAAAGGCGAAAAGGCGCAAACGTGGAAAGTTTTGCTCAGCTGGCGGGCGCGGTAATGAATTTTAGTAGTAACTGTTCTCTGACATTTTGATTCAAAACAAAAAGAAAAGTGTAAAAGTTAAACATTTCCTTGTAAAGGTTGAAGAAAAACGCGGGAATGAGCAAAACCGGCGTTAAGTAGTTTATTTGCAATTTGCTTTAAAAAGCTCTTAAAGATATTCTTTTCTAATTTGGCATTTTGATACAGGTAGGAAGTTAGACCTAGGTAATTTACACTCTTTATAATAAAGGGGAATTTTGTCTTAAAAATAAAACTAAATAGATAAAAAGTTTACACTCTTTAAGTCTCGTTATGAAGTGTCTGACTGGATTTCGTGATAATTGACCTTTTTCAAAATGTGCGTCTGTTGGAAATTTTGATTTCAACATGCAGGTACTGACCCCAAAGCCCAAAAACTGTTGCGAGCCTTCTTAAAATAGACGCGATATCGATTCCGCGAATGCAAATTATGCGTACTCCACAAGAGATTAACCACAACAATTTTAGTATTTTTCAATAGAGTGCATGAATTACAGTAAAAGGACTGTAGTCTTCCTTATGGCCCTATGGCAAAATAAATTATATAGCAGGCGCGGATCCAGAGGAGGTGAAATGGGTGAATTTTCACCCCCACCCCCCTTTTTCTGAGCCCCCCTTCTTTCTTTCTTTCTTTTTTTTTCTTCTTATCCCTCAAATATTGAAATAATATTTGATTTCTCTGATTTCTCTGATTGAGGTGGAGAAAATTCACCCCCCATTTCAAAATCCTGGATCCACGCCTGTATAGCTATTTAAATACTAATATGTGAAAAAGTTAGAAACTAAGATTAACTCTAACTTTCCATACCTAAAGCCGAATATGCAGCAAACCTCTTAGCGGTAAATGTTATGCAGCTTTCTTGATCAATGTTGTCGACGACTAGGTG
The DNA here is from genome assembly GCA_016490735.1 of Pachyseris speciosa. Lineage (NCBI taxonomy): Eukaryota > Metazoa > Cnidaria > Anthozoa > Scleractinia > Pachyseridae > Pachyseris > Pachyseris speciosa. The sequence goes on along the minus strand of JAEMWC010000756.1, from coordinate 166,697 downwards.
TGTTTTGATTGGGCTACATGATGATGTTTGAATTCGTGACCTATTTGGCATCCTGTCAGTTCTCATTCCACGCAGCGGCTTTGTTCCGTAAAACTCGTCCACTCTTCGCTTGAGTAGGGTATTACTCTCTCTTTGTTCGCAAAGATTTTTGCTGCGCGTTTGTCAGCGACTCCATATTCTCGTTGACCTGTCAATGGTCGATCTTTTAACCAAGGGACGCGTTGGGTTGCGTTTGAGTTTTTAACGAAGACGAGACTGGACCACGAAGCAAATTTAAATAATAAAAAAACAACCCCCTTAGGCGAAAAAAAAAAAGAGAGAAAGAAAAGAGGCGCAGCAGACCATTTATCAAAATATGCATATTCACTAGTATTAGCACTGTGTCCTTTAACACCGCTGTGGGGTACCGCAGAGATATTTCCAGAGGTTATACAGGTAAATAGAGGATATTACATGCCCGCGCGTGGATATGAATTTTATCTTCGAGTGGTCAACTCGATATCTCACGAGTGAGCGCAGCGAACGAGTGAGATATCGAGTTGACCACGAGAAGATAAAATTCATATCCATAAGCGGGCATGTAATATTCTGTTTATTATATAAACACCAGTGAAATACCAAACCATTTTACTTTAATATTTTCAATGGTCTTAAAGTAGAACGTATCGTTACTAAACATGGAAGAAGTACATGGACGAAAACCAAATTCATTTGATAAAGTCTAAAATGATGGCCCCTAGAATTCTAGATTCCGAGGAAAGCCAGTTGTAAACAACAATATTTTTGACCACTTCTAGACGTCAAAAACTAACAGTTACTCTCGTCTAATGTAATAAAGACAAAGCGCGAGAAAATCGTTCAAAGCCAAAAGAGCAAAAACAAAGTACTTTATAAGATGTAATTACAAATATTAGAAACAAAAGAAAGCGTAAAGGTTTCTCAAATTCATTTTGTAACTGATTTACCGTTCAACTCACTGTTCACATGTTCATGGTTCAATTTTCCTGACTGCTCCCACTCCCACTGGTGATCTCTTCACATGTGAAGATAACATGTTATTTTCACGTGTGAAGATATGAAGTTTTCGCGGGAAAGCTCACTTGGTATTTCACTGGTGTTTATATAATAAGTGAATATATTCGGCACTCGGAAAGCGACTTTGTTTTTAATTAATCCACGGTTATTAACAAAACTAGTTACATAACTGTGACTGCATTTGTACGTTTTAGTCAGTCACGAATGCCTTTACATAACACGGCAGCATCCAGCTACTTTGGAAAGCTTGAGTCCCTAATTGACAGTTTTGAAAATTTGATACTGTTTTCAAAGATTTAACTTGGATTCAGTTTAAACAACGTTACGTATGATTTCTATGTCGGCTCTTATTTCGGTAGCCGAGTTCCTTGTTATGAAAAATTGCAAGACAATGGCCAGTACAAAGGACGAAGTATTAATGCATTTAATCAGTGCATGGTCACCTAAATTATACTATAAATTCTATATTTTCATGGATGTGAAGACACTTAATATCTGCAGCAATCACCGTTGCCTACTTTCTTACTTAACGAGCTTTTGTTCAAACAGGTAACACCAGTGAATTTGCCAACAAACAAGCAGAAATAATTGTTCGATAACGCGAATTCCAATAAATATTACTCAAGTTGGCCATTGATCTTTTCTGTTCAAAAATCCAACAGAAACAAAATTTCAAGTTAGGTAAATAGCCGCTACTTCTACGTCTTTAATGGAACTGGCCTTTTCTTTTCTTAATAATTCTTCCTTTGATTCCTAACAACCATATCTGCAAACATTTGAGTCGCTAAACGTTTTGTTTTCCACTGATCAGTGGTTGCAGTTTGTGGTGTTTGTTATACGGCGTTACATACCTCGCACAGCAATCTATAGTTAAAGTTATAAATATACGGTTATAGTTGAAGATATACTGTGAGGCCATGCCTCAAGATAACTTAATGTCCGTAGTGGTAGTCAAGGTAACGGTTCGATGGAGACATCATTAACATAATTATGAAGCCATCAACTCTGAAAATAAAATGTGAAACAATGATGTCCAAACTAATAAGCCTAGAGGCTAACTCTTCACGGGTTAGTGCCTCCGTTGTTGAAGTCTAAGGTATATACATTCATACACACAAACTTTATTATCGCAGCTCCATTATACACGGCTCTTCTGCCGTAATATTAGGTGTAAAGGAAAATAGAAAAATTACAAAACAAACTAATTTTTAAAAATGAGTATTAAAAAGAAATGTGGTTTGACAATTATCTTAATACTTACAGAACCTCTTTTTTAAAACATTATATAAATAAATAAATAGATATTATCTATATTTTTTTTTATGTCGGTTGGACAGTTTAGCGCCATGAAATGCAAAAGACCGCTGTCAGTTAATCTGTACTTAGGCAGATTTCGTTATGCCTAGTGTTTCTGGTATGTATGGTCGAAATATGCGGCTTGTTCGCTGATGGCCGCCATTTTGACAACTGTCCCAAAGCCCTTACAGATGGGATTGCTTGATGCGTAACTCTAATGGTTTTACGTTGAAACGTTTATTCATACAGTGCACACTTTAGCAAGGAACGACTTTTGTACGATTAGAAGCTGTCCCTGTGCATCCTCCTCATCTCATTCGTCTTCCCGGGAGAGTGAGAATATAAACAAAACTACAAAAACAAAACAAAAAACAAGAAACGTTGGAGAAAGAAGACCGGAGTATACAAAGGAATTGGATACGAATAACACACACATCGGTAATTGATGCAACTTTTATGCTCTTAACTCTTTCTCTACCGGTTGATTTGGTCGCCTTTTTTTGCAATTTTTGGAAGGTATTAGGTCAAATCGAGCAGGCTACTCCATATAAGGGGTTACCACGGCGATTTTGCTGGCTCACAACACCGAAGGCTCTATCTTTGTTGTCGCGCTCGTCACGCTAGCTTTCGTTTATTTCTAAACGAACACTGCAGCTACAATGCGTTGCTTATTTGATTTATAAGTGTGTTTTTCGAGCCATTTCCACCTCAGAAGCCCGCTGCCTGGCATCATAAAGTTGGGTTGAAGGGTAGAGGCAATCCTTTGAAAGAAAACAGAGATGAGAAGCAATTTCACCCGAAGTGGGCCGTTCAAAGTATTCGAGCGAGTGAAGGCAATTCACGGAGTGAAGTTGTGTCTTGAGTCGTTTTGTAAGTGGATTCCTGGACCTGGCATGGCAATTTTGGCGAGTTTTGACTTGTAAATAATGCAATCGGTGCAATGTTTTGCCAGCAGGACCGGGTGGCTCGACACGGTTCTAAAAATATGTGAAATGGAACTAGCCCATTTTACAGTTGTATGCTCAGTGACCTGGCCTTTGAGTGGAACCGAGGCTGGAGGTGACCTTGTTTTGATACAAACCTCTCTGTCTTTCTTATGCAAATGTGGATTAGTTAGCTTAAGAAAAACATGATTAGCATGAGAAAAGCAGTGAGGTCTGTATCAAAACAAGGTCACCGCCAGCCTCGCTTCCCCTCAAAGGCCAGGTCACTGAGCACACAACTGTAAAATGGGCTATTGGCGGAGTTCCATGCTGCTGTGAGGCAATAATATCCCAGAATTCTTTTGGGTCACAAACGTGAACATTACAGACTGTGAGAGCAACTGAAATCAAACAGCGTTATCGGGGTCGGGCTAAAGGAGTGAGCAGGTAAATGTGGAACAGATTGCAAGAGGTGGAGTCAAAGTTTGTTGCCAATGTAAACTTTTAACTTCAATAAGAATTTTTGTCTTGAAAACTTCAAGACAAAGTTGCGTGAATTTTGGTGTTGTCGGAGGGCGATTTTGGTTTTCAAAGAAAATAAACAGTCATATTAAGTGAAAATTTGGTGTTTCGGTCAGTTTCCAGGGTGACGAAATCTGAAAAACTTATCGTTTTGCAATAAAAATGCTTCATTTCAACCATAGTCCGGGATTTAGGAAAGTTGCAGGTTTTCAAAGCATTGGTCTTCCACGACCAATATTTTGGTGATCGGTAGAAAAAGAGTTAAAGAAATGCAAGAACAAGTTTGACTGCCTCGTTTATGAGTGGTTTTTTTTATTAACAAACTGAAACCGAATCTTAATGTACAATCTGACTCTATTCGTGCAAAAGGTTTTAGTTAAATTGTAAAAATAATTTGCATATTTTAATTGTTTTTTAACATCCTCTTTTTGTCTTTTGGCGCATAATTTTACTTCATAATCTCCCAAAGTATATATACATATATATGTTACAATACAATATAATACTTTATTGACAACTCCCCATGGGGGCTTTTCAGTGACAATAGCAATAACGAGATAAAGGATAAATAATAAAAAGATAATTATATAAGTAATGAAAAAATAACTAGAAAGATGAGATGACGGTACTGAGCTCATCGTAACAAGTCTTTTGAAAGATACTTTCTTAAATTGCGCTTAAAATTGTAAAGTTTAGACATTGCCTAAGCTTGATTTCGGCTGGTAAATTGTTCCATATATTAACAATTCTATAAGAAAAGGATCGCTGCCCTGTTTTAGTTTTAAATAACAGTTTATTCAATTGTTGCGAGCTTCTAGTCACCCGCTAACTTATGTTACCTCTAAAAATAATTTGTTACCCAGATACTCTGGGGCCATGCCCGTTATGCATTTAAATGCCATAACTGCATCTCTAAAATATAAATATTGGTTTTAACTGGGAGCCATCTTAGGCTCTTTAACACTCTTTAACAATAGCACAAGAAGAAACGGTGTTAACAACGTGGTTATTGAAGATTAAGTTTTTGTCTAAGGTCACACCAAGGTCCTTAACAGATTGAGTAGGTGCGAGTTCTTTACCTAAAAGCGACAGATGAAATTGTGGAAGTCTTTCTGTCATCTGTCTACTTCCATATATGATTAATCTGGTCTTCTCCGAATTTATTAACAAACGGTTATCAAAGCACCAGTCGCTAAAACTTAAAAGGTCTTCATTCATAGCAGAAACGGCGTTCATGCAATCGTGTACACCAAACGACATGTACAATTTACTGTCATCTACATAACAATCCGTTGAACAGTTTTTGGGACAGTCGGTAGATCGTTCTCGTAGATGGTAATAAGCAACGACCCCAAAATGCTTCCTTGCGGGATTCCGCTGGCTAATGGTAACACGTCCGAGAGTGTGGAGTTAATGAGTACAGTCTGGCTTCTTTCGGACAAATAGCTAGTGTACCATCTAAGGGCTGATGTTCAAGCACCAACATCCTGTAGTTTATCCAGTAAAATGCTATGGTTGATGCTATCAAACTCCTTTCTCAGATCCAAAAGGACAGCAGCAGTTGTTTTTGACACTAAATATGGCATGAATTGATTTAGTGCAATCACGGCGTTCGCATACCTTAGACGAAATAGGCAGTAGCGATATGGGACGATTATTATCCGGTTTTTCATGGTCACCATGTTTCAAAATTGGCGTCACCTCTGCTAATTTCCAAATTTTTGTAAAAATACCGGATGAAAGCGAATCATTAATTATTAATTATTCTACTCGGGCTTGCTGGATATGAAGTGATAAATAACCAACGAGGCGCTACGCGCCGAGTTGGTTATAATCATTTCATATCCAGCAAGCCCGAGTAGAATAATTGTTTTATTAAAAACTCTAAGACGCATAATTGAGAATATGAACAAAAAAAGTGGAAGAAAGGAACTCAGAGAAAGAGAAACCGAAAAAAGGAACATTTGTCCATCACATAACCAAGCAAAAAGGGCGCGAAAATCTTTCGGCGTGTGTTGCTACGTTTCCGAGCAAAGTTGAATGACTCAATGAAATTGTCCGAGAATAACGTTGAAGCTTCACTTTAGGGTCCTTTTTGGAAAAAGTACAGAGTTTATTTGCTCTGAATGGTTGTAAATGGCCAGTAGTTTGATAAAGTATTCAATCATTACTCAAAGAGGGTGGAACGGCGTTCACGTAGATGTACGAGCCGAAGGAAGCGAATTTGTAATCACCATCAAAAACAACAGTATCATGTGCGACTTTCTTCAAAATGAAAGCACAATTTCAATTTATTTTTGATGGACTGAAACACTGTCTCACCAGAGGGAGAATTTTATTGAGCTTTCTCTGACCATATAAGGTAGTGCAGGTATATGAGCTGAGAGCCTGTGTCCGGCTAGCCAATGAAAATGCTGGAAATCTGATATCCGTAGTTCAGTTTTTAATAATAGCTGTTAAAGTGGCCAAGAATTGATGGCAAACAATTTTTCAAAACGCTTACTGTTATTTTATCGTTCCCTGGAGCTTTTCCTGTTGGCATTGAATTGATCACCTTTTTGACTTCTTTGCATTCCACTGTTCCAAATGAAAATTGTTGTGCTATTGGGTGGCACCTTGGGACAAAGGATGATTTGGGGAGATCGTGATTACATTGGTCCGCGAGACTCTGGATTTTTCCAACGGTTGTTTCGTCGATTGAAGTAAAAAAATTCGTTGAACTCATCTGCGACCGCTTTCTTGTCTTTACTGTATGCCTTACGGCTGGTTAATCTCTTAGGGATGCAAGCTCTTATTGCTTTCCAAAGGCAGCCTGTATTACTAGGATTGTTCCTGATTTGCTGCTCGACATACTCCTGTTCTGCAAACCTTAGTTCACGCATGACTTCCTTTTTGAAGTTCTTGCAGTTCTTGTAGGCAGCCCATGCTATAGCCTCCTTCGCAGACGTCTTTGGGCTCGTTACGCGTTCCTTGCCCACGAACGTCTGCTGAACTGAACTACCACTTTCGTTCGCGGCGGTTAGCCAATCATAGTTCGTTTTCCAATTTATGGAAAGTAGGACTTCGACCACTGGATTATTTTCACAGACGATGCGCGTGAATTGGGTGTCGATTGCCATTCTTACGCAGCTCGTTATTGGTTTCTTCAAAACAAAGGCTAACCGCCGACGAACGGAAGTGGCAGTTCAGTTCAGCAGACGTTCGTGGGCAAGGAACGCGTGACGAGCCCAAAGACGTCTGCGAAGGAGGCTACCCATGCTAAGGGTTCGTTTGTTTTTCTAGCGAGCTTTCGCCAGCGATCTCTTGTTCTCATTAGAGAGATGATTTCATCAATAACATAAGGATTGGGTCGGCTCCGGAGCATGCGAGTCAAGTATCTGATTAAATAATAGATGAAAAGCATTTAATTTATCTTCCACATCGTCGAAGATGTTAACAACAGACCAAGGGGCGGTAGACATGTCTCTCTGGAAAGCAATTTGATCGTAACTCTTAAACTTCGAGTTGTGATATAGACAGGCTTGTCGCGGACTTTCTTTAAGCGAAGTCGTACACAAACAAGATCATGGTCACTAATGGAACAGGCCGGGGACAGCTTTCGCATTTTCTACTAAACTTGTATTGGAAGCCAAGATAACGTCGATTAGGTTGCAGAATTCTCAGTTATCCTAGTTGGCTGCTTGATTAATTGTGTAAGATTGAAAGCGTAGCAAAATTCCGATAGCATCTGAGAGCCAGGATCTTGAGGATTTAACAAATTACAGTTACAGTCTCATAAAATGTAAATGTCTTTATTGTGAGAAAGGGCTGAGATAATTGTTCCACTAAGGTCCTCATCGAAGCAGTTTTATAAGGGTTATATCTGGAGGTCTATAAACCCCGGGGGAGGGGGAGGGTACTAAAAAAAATTTAGTACGGGGAAGCTCCGACCCGAGGTCCGACCTCTTACCCTTTTATATACCATTTTTGACAGAAAAGGTACCCCTTTCGTATACCTTCCATTGACAAATGGTACCCCTTTCGTATACCTGAAACAGGAAGCCTTCTTGTCATTTTCATGTAGTGTTCGATAAATTAAAACAGTACCGTCGTAAGGTATGTGTGTTTGAAATATATTAATGAAAGGCCCTTTTAAATACCTAAATGACAGATTTCCCTACCCTTTCATATACTTCGACTAGTGAAATTCCTACCCTTTCATATACCTGAAGCGTGAAAAAGGTACCCCTTTCGGGCGGAGCCTCCCCGTATAGGCCATTATAGGAAGTACCCCCCCCCCCCCCCTCCACGGGCTATCAACGGTGCAAACGATGAAAGTAGTTTGTTGCCTTAATTTTGAGCCAAAGCTGGTGCAAACCAGTGGAAGAAACCTTTGATAAGTCGTCCAAGCATTCAACTTTATAGTAGTCTCTCACAAAAGCGCAAACGCCACCTTCAAGCTTATTTAAACGGTCAAGGCGATAAATGTTGTAGCCTAGTATTTCAACTTCAATATCGGGAACTGTACTATCCAACCATGGACTTATGTCTATCAACATTGAACTTGAGAATGACCGTAGAACGGTCGAAACATCGTTCGATTTTAACCGTATTTTTTACCGTTAATTGTCTTAAGAAACCCATGTAAATAAATACTAAACAAAATTATAAGATGTATTTAACAGCAGTGAACACCATCTGCTTATTGTTTTCACTTTGATGTTGTTTGTTTGTCTGTTTTTCTTGATTGAATTCATACTGCTCAAATGCAAGTATTAAATCTATGTCTTATTGACTTCTCGTAGACATTTTTTACGAGCGTATGTCTAGAGTACGTACACCGCTAAAGATGGGAGATCGTTCAGTAACAAATCCACAAAGCCAAGCTGGATTTTTATCAGTGCTGACATTCTCTTGGATGAGCGAAATTCTCAAACTCGGAAGCAAACAACCACTGAAAGAAGACGACTTGTTTACGATCGAAACTTCTAATCAATCAGAGAAACTTGTTCACGACTTAGAGTTGGAATGGCTGGCAGAGGAAAGAGCGTCCGAACAAAACAGAACAAGACCTCGCCTTTGGAGAGCCATGATGAGGATCATTCCTTACAGAGATTACATCACTCTGGTTATTCTTCGAATAATTTACTCATTGGCATTCAACGGCATACCTCTGGTGGTGTGGTTCTTCTTAAGGAGTGTTGCTGGAGACTCAGAGAAAAGTACCGTTGTAACTCTACCCTTGGTTTTCTGCTTTGCTTTGGTCCCAACTGTGAGATCGATCTGCTTGAGTCAGATGCAGTTCAAAACCGAGATGGTGGCAATTCGACTGAAAGTTGCTATGACTGGATTTGTTTACAAACGGGTACGTCATAATAGTACAATTAGTGAAATAAAGCGTGTAAAAAGATCAGCCTTGTACGGGAGTCGAACCCTCTGCACCATGTGATATCTCTATATATTTACTATTCAACTTCAACACCCTGTGCCATTGTTCTCTCTCTGCACTAAATCACTGATTGCAGTATTTAAAAGATGCCAAAACAAGTGTGTCAGGAAAACGGGGGCGGTCCTTTTGTCAGCAGGGAAATTCTCAGGGGTAATATATACTAAACGTGCTAAAACAAACATGCAATATTAAAAACAGGCTGCAATATTAAAAATATTGCAGTGTACAGGCTGCAATATTTTTAATATTGCAGCCTGTTTGTTTTATGACGCTTAGTATATATGGCTGTTTTAAAACGGCCTTGTTTTACGCCAAAAACACGCCAATCTTTAAATACTTTAAGGATCCAGTGCCATTTCCTCCGACTGTTTTCAGCGGCCCAACTTCTTCCAAATTCTTCCAACTCGGTTGTCCTAATAGGCTTCTCACATAGCGCTCATCTGAAGCAAAATTAAACACCACACATTACCAATAAAAATGCCATGGCGCGATTCAATTAAATCATGTATTAAAAGCAGGAAAATTAAACGGGCTAATGAAACTTACCCTCGTTCTCCAAACCACCAGCTTTAGGTGAATCTTCGCCAGTATTTCGAGTTCGGTTTTGTTGTGTTCTAAAAAATCGCCTCTTCATCCTCGTCTGATTTTAAGCCATCGTCGTACACTTCTTTCATGTCTGGTCACAACTGAAGGAAAAAGTTACTCTGCACGTGCAAATACCACGGTATATCTAATTGTCTATTGTTTCCGTATGGTTTGCCGGAAAACAAAGAAGAACAAAGATATCTATTGAAATTATCATTAGTGGCAATTGTTCAGCAAACCCGCTAGTTGGAAAACATCACATGTTCAAAAACAAACAACACAAATCAACTATTAAAACAAAGGCATCTACAAAAAAAACTATGATAAGTGCAAAACGGGCCGCATTTCTCAGACTGCAAATTGTTTTGCAGTAGTTTAGAGACCTGCTTGTTGAAAAATGTTGAAAACAACAACACTTACACGAAACGCAATCAAATGTTCAAATGCTACTGCTTTTATTGGGATGCAAGGCATCTCAGTCACCAATTCCCAATTGAGCTAATCAACAAGTGCTAATTATGTTCTTTTGTGCATTCAGGAACAAAGCGGAAGGGGCGCGAGAAACATTTGAGACCCGGGGGGTACTCAAAAAAATTAATATGGGGAGGCTCCGCCCCGATTTCCGACCCCTTACCCTTTTATATACCATTTTTGACAGAAAAAGGTACCCCTTTCATAAACCTTCCATTGAAAAATGATACCCCTTTCTACCCCTTTCCTACTTAAGAACACTGCATTCCCTTTCTAGCCCTTAGAATGAAATGTTCTTGTCATTTTCATGTAGCGTTCAATAAATTAAAACACATCGCGCAGAATGCCGCGACACATCCGGGTATTTTTTTAAGTGCGCCAGATGTAAATTTGAAAGGTCCTCCGACAAAAGGGAGCGAAAGAAGAAAGAAAATGGCTATAAATCGCCTAGTTACGCCTAGGTTCTTTTGTTTTACACACAAACCATATGTCGTAGCTATTTGTCAGCATATGGATTTTGTAGAAGAGAGTTCAATAAAGAAATTTATACGAAAATTTATTTTCTATGGTTTCTGTAAGCATTATATGGAATATGCTTTGAAAAGTGGCTATTTTAGAAGCCCTTCAGTATATATGGAAGCTGATCTTCAGGTAGAATAATCTGATGGACTATTCGCGAAAGTTCACAGTCAGCATATGGAAAAGTTACTTCTATTGTTCGGGAAGGGCGTAAGGTATGAGTGTTCGAAATATCTCAATGAAAGACCCTTTTAAATACCTAAATGACAGATTTCCCTACCCTGTCATGTACTTCGACTGGTGAAATCCCTACCCTTTCGTATACCTGAAGCGTGAAAAAGGTACCCCTTTTGGGCCATATAGGCCATTATAATGAGTAAACCCCCCCCCCCCCCCCCTTTCCCTTCCGGGATTCCTGAGCGAAAGAAACAACTATTGAACTAAAGATTAAACTCCAATTAATTAATTCAAGATTCACCTTTGCTGCAAAGGCGTCTAAAACTTGAAAACACTTGTCCGTAATAATTATAGCACTCAAGGCCTGTCAAGTTACTTGACTCAGCCAGGAGCCAAGACACAGCTGAGAGTTGGGGCACGAATCTACAGAAAACTGCAAAATTTTAGATCCCCAGTTTCTTTGTGACAATCTAAAATACACGTTAGAGGCCGTTAAAGAAATATCCCGCGTATCTGTAGTGTAGTGTTCACGTGATCTTAGAAGTGCATCATGGGTTTAATAGTGTGGAAGGAGTAGTGCTATATTAATTTTAATCCACCGTGTTTAATTCGCCATCCACCCAGGGGCAGTACAGTACACGAGGTTATCGAAGAACTGTAAAAGACAACGTTGTCTCCAGGGGCTAGAAATGTAAACGAGGCAGTTTGATTCCAAACTTTGAACCTACTCTACTCTACAGAAAATCGTCGTGCATAGCTTGGGAAGAGCCCTTACAGTGCGTGTACTGAAAGCGGGGTCACCCAGACAATGAAAACCAATCAAAGGGCAGAAATGAAACAATAGATTGCAACATTTTCAATCCCGGCGAATCAAATGTCTGGTACAAAACAATGAAATCGCAACTTTCGTTGACCGGTAATGCATACCTCTCAAGTTCAAACCTTTGGTCCGCCGACCTGATAGCTCAGTTGTAGAGTACCGTGCGGGAAGTCGCGGGTTCAAACCGCGGCCGGACCAACAGTCAGGGCCTTTAAATAATTGGGGAGAAAGTGCTGCCTTTGTAACTACATCTGAAAACGGTTAGACTTTCTAGTCTTCTCGAATAATGAGGATAAGCTGTAGGTCCCGGTAGCGTTCACTGTGTCTGTGTAAATCTTTATTAGTCTAAAGTAGGTCGTAAAGTAGGCAGGACAGCTTCCTTGTAGGCGCTTAAGGACTAAAGTATCTTGTATTAAGTTAGAGACTTTTGTAAGGTCATAACTGCTTACAACCTATGATTCAGGGCTTGACCCTAAAACTCACTTGCTTTCCACCCGATCTGGAAAGTAAAATCTGGGCTATGATGGAAAGCAGATTTTTCTTTTAAAAGGCTTTAGTCATATGTTTGCAAATGAAATAAAAATTAAAAATTAAAAAAAAACTCCCAGACCTTGATTTTGTTCTTGATAAGAACAAATTTTACCAGGAATTCTAGCATTTTCTGCCATATTGGAAAATTGAAAAAACTCCCAAGAAGGTATGTATACAACAATAATACATAGTAAAGAAATGCAACATATAGGACATAGGTGATAATTACGAATGAGTCTTTCTCGGTTTGGTCTTACGTGGACAAAAGAAATGCTATCAAACAAATGCTTTCACAGTAAACCACTTATTATTGTGGTCAGCAACTATGATACTGTAATCCATTTTGGAGAGTAAAAGTTTCAAATCTACTTTACGAAGTGGAAAATGATGTCAAAAATTAGTGTTTGGCACTGTAATTGCTTTCATGTTTATTACTAATTGCTAAATAAATACACATGTATAAACGGAATGAAACTTTTATCTGAAACCTGGCTTTTTCTTGAAGTTATCACAAGCTAAGTAATGCACTGGTGTCATGGTTGGCCTTTCCTCGACAACTCTCATTCATGAACTTGGGCAAGAGAAAGGGGGATATTGACTATCACAAACCAACAGACTGAAAGAGAAAACACTAGGTATCATAACAGAAACAAGAGAAATAACATTAACCTGGAGCTAACTAAGGCACGTCATTGGCTTACCCATGGGGTCGAACCTCGGGCTAACCAGGGAGATGTGAAGGGAACACAAGGAGGTGGATGGAATTCTTTGCCCAACATTGTTTTACAATCAAGGATTAGTGGGGGAATTCACAAGTTTGTAAAGGTTGCCAAATTGTCTTGCAAGATTCCCTGACCCCCAGGGAAATTCCTCGAGTTTGCTTGACTGATTTTACAAACCACCTGGTTAGCCTTGGGGTCAACCCATGGGAAATCAAAGACGTGCATACTGTGACCCTCTGGCAAATAAGTTATCAATACCAAAAAATGCTTATTTAGCAACCTGGCTAGGATTGCCTATATCCCATATAAATGCCATCTGGAGCAGGGTAGAATCTTCTTATCCTGAGTACAACGCATGAAGGCAAAACCCGTCGGTTCCCCTTTCCCAGTTTTCCATACTTCCATAAACAGTACTGTCTATAGGCTGCCTTTCTATAGGAATTTGTTGAATAATCTGGTTCCTCGGCAAGTATGTCGAACCTTGCCCGAATAGCTAATGTCAGTACTTCCGGGTCAAGGCAGATGTTTTGATTCATGGCGTAAGAAGTAACACAAGTTCTTTTTCTACAGCAAACATTCTCTATATCCAGAGGCATAGGTCTACAAACTGAACAATAACACCATTCAGGAGCACCAGCATCTCGATTAGGACCCGGATCGGGCTCAGGAGAGCCACTGATTTCTGCTTGGATGTTCTTTGCGTATTCCAAACTACCTCTGCCTTGGCTGAGAAGTCTAAGAAGAATTTGGTCTTTTTCATCAGTGGCCAGGGTTGTTATAAAGTCCTGATGAAAAACGTATAGAACATACGATATATGAGAACAAATTATGCAATTATTTCTTACATCGAACCCTCGTTGAACTAACTTTATACGACATTGATCCAATACAAAAATAGTTTAAGTTAAACTTGAAACAATGGAAGAGACCATAGAGAACTTTCATCTAGAAACGTATTTGAAACGCATTCGATTCAGCTGTCAATTTTATAGCATACAATGCGAATATGGGTGAGTGATTCATTGGGAAACGTGACAATGAAAGAGCAAAACTCGGCACCGAAGACTATGAATGCTTGTTTATGCGTTTCAGAACTGAATGAGCACTGAACGTACTTGTATTTCTCTTTCTGCGTTAGCGGCCTGCTCTTGATGACGACTATAAAAAGCACTGGGGTTTCTTTTCACCACAACCTCAACTGTCTTGTTTTAGGATGCGATCCTCTTTGTTCCACACTTGCAGCTGCTGGAGCATTTCACTGAAGCATTTTTACAGGGACAGACAGGGTTTTTCGTGGCCTTTTAAGGTTGCACGAATTCTTACAGGAACAGGTCTGTGACGGAACAAAATATTTGCTATGGAAAACGGCGATTTAAAAATAAAACGAATTTTTGTCTTACACGTTTACGAAGCAAATGTGGGTTTCACATACCACTCGATTCACGTTCGCCAAAGGGACAGCGTCAGAGGCTGTTTCCACCGATTCCTCGTTCGTTTGCCCGCGTGGTGTAAAAGGCGAACCATATATGTTTACGGAAACAGCCTCCATTTCTACAACATCTACGTCCACGCTTATATCGTGGTCCATTTCCTCCATTTTAGCTGGCACTCGTCTCGGATCTCTTGACCTTTCCGCACGAGTCAGGCCCGCGGCGGGAATGAAAACAACAACAAAGGCGCGCAAGGTATTGTGGTTGGGAGGAATCTTTTAAGCTTAATTTCATCACACAAAGGGATCTATTGCATCATACGTAGGGAGCCATTTCAAGTTTTCAAATAGATTTACACTGTTCTATCTTGTGTCAGCTCCTAAGATTACTCAAGCAGCGCGTTTTTTGCAGGTTGAGGACTCTCGTTAGGTTATCTTACAGATAATTTGGTTTATCAAGGGAGGTGATAATGTAAATTGACCACCGTATAGGGATTCGACTGATTAGCTGACGTTTCGAGCGTTAGCCCTTCGTCGGAGCGAATCGAGGAATTGTGGGTTGTGTATGGTTTATATACAGAAAATGGAGCTACGCTATTGGTGGTAACGTGGTAACGTGAAAGACAGGAATAAATTACGGAATGATGAATACCGTGGGAATTAAGAGTGCCGATTTGAAAGATAAAATTTTGCTTGAGATTAAGAGGGGATTAAGAGTGCCGATTTGGAAGAAAAATTTTTGCTCGATATTTCTATCGTCACTCTTAATAATAATAATAATAATAATAATAATAATAATAATAATAATAATAATAATATGGTCATGGTATGATCAGATGGTACAGGGTATCCTAGGCCACAGACAGTGGCCCAATGCATCCATACGTTTTCACTGTCATAATAATAATAATAATAATAATAATAATCTTTTTATTTAAGTCTCAACTCTATTTCGCTGAGCACAGCTGCTCCACTAATTGGTGAGACTAAATCAAATCAACTCTAAATAAATCAAATCAAATGTTGGTCTTTTGGGAGGGGGGAAAACCGAAGTACCCAGAGAAAAACCTCTCGGAGCAGAGTAGAGAACCAACAAACTCAGCCCACTTATTACGCCGATTCCGGAAATCGAACCCGGGCCACATTGGTGGAAGGCGAGCGCTTTCACCACTACGCCAACCCTGGGATGTGGCCGGAGTGACAAGGATACCTCACAAATTAATGTTATCTGGTTAGCTGAAGACACTCTAAGGGCACTAAGGCCACATGGTAGCAGGCTATGCCATGCTGATGATGTCTATATGGCTGCCAATACTTGGGCTCAATCTTTGCTTTGGTAGATTTAAGGGGTAGTGCCCGCTACCATGTGGCCTTAGTGCCCTTAGAGTCAGCATACCAGATCACATTAATTTGTGAGGTATCCTTGTCACTCCAGTCACATCCCACAAGCTTGACGTTTCCACTGGTTGGGATGTATTCTCGCCCGCACGAAACTTCCCATCAAAGAGAGCGTTGTGTGACACCCCGAAAGTCACAGCATGGTAACTGTTTTTTTTTTTTGCCACAATACTGAATTACTTTCAAAAATAATTTTTGCACAAATCGTTTATTTGAGCCAAAGGATATGACCTTTCTGGACAAGATTGGTGTTTTGGCGGCTATATTTCAGAATACGCGGCTATTTCATTTACATACCAATGAATAACAATAGCGTCCATTGTAATATGCCTCCGACTTGGAAAGCTAATTTCACACATTCTAGTAATCATGAGTAATCACGCGATCTCGTTTGCGATAAGAATTCAATACGTGCCTGTCTCAGTTTAAGTAGTAAAATCATCATATCTTTCTCCCAAAACAAATGTGTTGCTTGTCTAAGTACGGGGAAGAAAAGCTCTGCTGGTTACATTGTTTATGTTGATTTACTGTAACGATTGCGACGTTGTATGTGGCGTCAAACATTAGATCTAAGCTTTAACCTGATATGCAACAACACGTAGTACTCATCATGCGATGGGGGATTCAATTCAGTACAATTCATTGCTGCCGGAATAGTCCAATCCTTTGCTCAAACGAATTAGTTGCTATTGGTCATGCCTAAAGCGCCCGAGGAGAGGGGATGTCTTATTTCCTTGCTTACGGTGGCAGGAAATTTATTTCCATACATTCAGTGGCGATACCATGCCTAATCGTGTTATATAAAACATATGCTTTTAGCGTTGTTTTCTCTCTGTTCTCT